>JAKTTZ010000003.1:0-600000 GCA_030556425.1 Ogataea ovalis
ACTCCACTCCACTCCACACACACCCCACTCCACTCCACTCCACTCCACACACACACCCCACTCCACTCCACTCCACTCCACACACCACTCCACTCCACTCCACTCCACACACCACTCCACTCCACTCCACTCCACACACAGCAACAGATTTGGTGCAATCCAAAAGAGATTACTGCTTAATTTAGAGATTGACAAAGTATATATGTGCCGTTCTATCTAAGTTTCAATTATGTACAGCCTACAACCTCAGGCTCCATAACCTCCTGCAGTTCGAGGAAACAGAGTTTAACTAATACCTCTTGTATAGATTCCCTCAATGTACCATTTTTAAGTCACACTTAATGGAAGACATCCAGCTGGAATTAAGAAATTTTAAAGAAGATTAAATGTTAACGTAGCAGTATATATTAACAAATCATACACAATAAGAATTAAAAGACCTTGAAAAATTTCTGTTTGCGTGTAATAAGCAAAAGGAAAAGCGCAAACGTAAAAGGACATAAAAATAAAAATAAGAAAACAAACAAGAAAGAACTACGTAATTTTACGTATACTAATTAATCAAAAGGAATTCAAACAAAATAATGGATGCTACATTCAAATATTAAGATGGAAAACAAAAAGAAAAACTTGAGTCAAATGATTCAAGGTTTTAAATCTTCCAATCTTAGACCGAAGTAACCTTCAGGTGCTGTAGCAGGGTCTAACAATGTCGATCTCATACCTTCGGCACCGCCATCAACACCTTCGTACATGACGTTATTTCCCCACCAATCGATATACTTAGGCTTATATTGAACAGCAAAGAAAATGATCACAGCAGAAAATGCTAAACCGGTAGTTAGACCAGCAGAAAGAATATAATTATACTTTTCCCACCAAGGAAGGTATCTCTTCTTAATATAATATTGGAAAACCCAAGAAGCAACAAAGCTTGGGAAGTAATAAGTAAGGTTGTATGGAGCATATCCAAGCATGCCACCAATTATAACAGTTGGATTGAAGTAAACAGTCTTTCTTGGGAAATACTTTCTGATCAAGATACAAGGAATTGTAGCTAGTGCCCCAATCAAGAAGCACCACTGGAGAATAGGATAAATATCACTAAACACTTTCTTAGGACCAATTGCTCCCCAGAAAACAGATGCAGAATAAAATGTGACCCCACCTGGACATGTAAACTTGCTTGGCTGCTTTGGAGTACAGAAGCCATCAACATTCGACATTTCCCAATTCAACACACACAAAACAATAAGAACTTGAAGTAATGCACCAGTAAGTTGACCTCTAAAAATTGCTCTTGGTGGAATTTTTGAATAATGTGCCAACTTTTGATCACTAATATAATTCTCGGCTTGGCCTCCAATATTATAACCTAAAGCTTTCAAGGTCATAAGCGCATCAGGGTTACCTGGTAATGCGTAACCAACAATTAATTCAACAAGAACATTCAATCCAAATTGGAAACCAGTAACTGCATAGATAAGTGTAATTGGGATCAAGAATATAAAGTTGATTGCAACAGTAAAGAAAATACCCCAAACCGGAGTATTTGCTGGATAAAGTTTAACACACAAGATGGCGAAAACAACTGAAATGACAAGAACAATGTAGAACCACCAATCAGGAGTTTCCTTATATCTGGACATCATTCTTGAATGTGGATCTTTAAAGTGCTTGAAGTTAGAATCAAAAAGGAATCCCTTAAAATCTGTAAAAATTTGAGAAAGTATAATAAGTGAACCTTTAACACTATTCCATTCTGAAACAATAACGTAAATAAAACCAAATGGATATATAGCAAAAAATGCTCCATAAACAACCAAGTTTGCAGCAGAATAATATGGTGGGCCATATTCCTTATATTTTTCAAAATCTAATCTACCGTTCGACATGACTTTAGTAACAGCATATCTGCCTCCTTGATTATTAAAGATTGCATTGCTATTAATTGGTAAATAACCACTCCATTTATAATTTGTATAGTAAACACCAATGATACAAAAGAATGCAATAATCATACCAGCAAACATATTAGCTTGAGAAAAAAATGGAATGGCCAAAGGAGCATTAAAAGAGATTATATTCCAATCAAATGTTGGAAGTGGATTCACACCCAACCCAGAAACAGAACCAGTAATAACTGCTAAGTTAAAATTATCTGGCTTTATCCAGGTAATCCAATTAAATGTTGATAATGCTTCAAAAATGTAGTTTGGGAACCAGAAGTACAAGAATGAAATGATGGCAGTAAGGAATAAAAATCTATATCTTGAAATTGTCCAACCATTAATGCTCTCTTTTAGTTCAGGCTTTAACAAAGCTCTATTGAATGCAATTGTAGGAAGCAAAGTTGGCCAAATTGCACGAGTTGGATAAACAGCGACTTTTCTTAAAACACCAGCTAACCCAAAACCAAGGGTTTGAGTCGAAATTGCCAACAAGGCTTGATATCCAACAGTAACCCATGTATTTCCATAGAAAACATCCATTTTTTGAACGACGATATTATAAGAAACATAAACACCAGCTGTACTGACATCATAGATAATAGTAGCAAGCATTTGCTCTTTATAATTCCAAGGACCTGGATTTAATGAGTGTCTTGTGCCAAATAATGTAAAGCCAACGTCTGGTAAAATTTTTGCAAGCAACATACCACAAGGATAAATTAACATTTGAATAACTGTTGAGCCTAAACTAATACTAGGCATACGATGACTAAAAAATTCATTGACACCTGAGCCAACAATTGTCCAAATTAGAGCAATAATGTAACAACGGATTGTTTCACATGGTGTATTAATATCATCCATAGGTGATGAAATAGCACGAACTTCAGGATATGGAGAGTGATATTCATTTAAAACAGCATGCAACTTTATTAAAAATATCTGATCTTCTGTATTGAACGAGCTTGCGCCAGATTTATCAAATGAGGTCTTTTCTTCCTTAATTTGATCCTGTGATATTTCAGTGGAAGAGTGGTTTGTAGCTTCTGAACTGAATGGGCCACCATTATGATTAACTAACTCTTCAATTGTTTCATAATCCTCTGCTGGAAAGTTTGGATCACCATTATGATCATACAAAACTTTGGATAAAATCTGTAGTCCATCAGAAATTGTCATTTCTTGGATTTTTTCAAAAAGATATTCAATATCCGGAATTGATTTGTCACCAACAACATAACCATGACCCAATTTTTCATATAAGCGATGTTTATAAGACTCGTCCAAAGATGTAATGTCTCCGGTATCGCCAATATACCCGGTACTGGAATTAATCTCGCCAGATATGACGTTAACGTTAGATTTCTCCATCTTTTATACTTGAATGATAAAAGTGTTTAACAAAAGACAGATATAATATAAAAACTTTCTAAAAAAATAGAGGGAAAAACACAGCTCTTTATTGTTCAGGCCAAAGGAATATCAAATCTTTAGAATAAAATAAACTTTTGATGTATTGCTTAACGGATCTAAGTGGCTTTGTTGAGATCTCCTTTGTCGGAAATAAAAGCATCAAAGACATAAAACCCCGTTCTACGCTAGAATTAACAGAAAAAGATCCTAGTTATAAAAGTATTTTGTTTAATATAAATATATACCTGATTGGGGGAAATGATGTTTACTATGTCTTCTATTTATGCAACAGGTTTGTTTTGAGTGACTCGTAAATTAACTCATAGCTTTTTAATTAAGATTTGAAAATACGATCGGAATTTCACATGGTTATTTAGTGAGTTGGTCATTTTAAACCCTACTTCATTATTATTAGATTAACACCCTAAAGATTGGCAAAAGCCATTATAATGTTATCAAATAGTTTGAACTAACCACAGTTTTTAATAGCTATTCTGTACAATTGAATTTCGAGGCGTTTCAACCTTGCCGCGTAGGATACAGTAACGAGTATAATTATATAGTAAAATTAAAGTTAAGTTTGCCCAGAATATATATATCTTATCAGCCCAAAATTATAATAGGAACTAAGCATTCTATGTATTGACTTTACCATATCAGATGTCACCCTGTAAAGAGGTCTTCAACTGATACCCCTCAGGTTGTTATCGCAGTAGCTTCCAAAACCAATAACTTTGCAACAAATCTGCAGAAAGCCAGAAATTCAACTGACCAGCCGCTTACTTGGTCTGCGACCAATGGTAAATCGGTAAATCGAAATCATGTTCCAGTGTGGAACATTCTCCAGAGACAAATCGTGTTCATCTAGAAGGATATAGTCCATGGCACTAGAAATCATATGTTTCCAATTTGTTAACTCCACAATATTACTGTGGTTTCAGATCCCCTTTGTCCATCATCAGCCATGACGTGCGATATATACTTTAAGGTATCTTGGCACAGATTCTACTGGCACCTGCCCGTGAATCATATAGTCTATCCCTTGCTGCATACGCATATACATACACTAAGAAAAACCCATAACTTATATTTTAAGTGGATCCCCACATTCTTCTTGAAAACTCTTATCTATGATACTGATGAGATATTATTTTCCTTCCGTAGCATAATAATAATAATAGATAATAATAGATTAAATTCAAAATTTTTCTAGACTTAGAATGATTCAGCTGTCTCAAAAATTGGAATGCTGCAATCAGTTGAAAACAAAAAGTGGCACAATACTGTGTAGTTCAAAGATGTTGATATTTGTTCCGGAATTCTTAATTCGCAGACCGCCGCACCCTGAATCTTAATTTCTGGTCCCGGCAACTTGCAACTTTCAAGCCCTCGATTATGTTTGATATCGCGCGACCGCCGTTCTGATTGTGGAAGCTTCATTTTAGCACAGTTATTGAGGAAGCAATTTACATAGTACTAATGGATAAAAATCATTCCATGGGTTAATACTGATTGCAGTGTAGTAGCACTTTATTGTTGTTTTTTAATTGTTTACATGCCTCCATAAATATTCTTTGACTAGACTAAAGTTTAATTCTTAACACAATGAAATACAATAAAGTGGAGCAGTGATAGCATATGCTGGGCTACCAAAGCTAGATGGAGGTCATTGATCTTCCATAAGATGGAGCTTCCTAACTCCAATTTAATGGTAATTGACATGTCTTGTGCTTCTTTACATAGCTTTATCCATGACGGTTACTGGCCTCTCATATCCTATAAGCGGGTCTGAGACTGGTGACTTTGGGGATCCACCGCATATTCAGGGTGAGATAGTGAGTACAGCAATAAAGGCGGTGCAGTCTGTGTGCGACTGGTGGATAACTAAGAACCTCGCAAGGCGGACTTGCAGGCAGTTCGCGATTTTTTGAAGTTGGTCGGAGTATGTATGATCTAGTTTTTTAATATACGAGACCAGTCATATGTATCTAGAATATGGGATATGTAGCTGTTATTCACTTCAAGTAAACTGGATATAACTTGTACGTGGTTAAAGCTCATCTTCTAACTTGTGATTATTTTGATAGATATAAGGCATGGCTTCAAAAATGATCGCCATGAGTAACTTATAATTTACATAATGTTCTTGCATGAGAGATAAAAACAAGAGGATGCTGTGTTTTTCTGTACATCTATCTAGCTAAGGGATATATTAGATATCAGTTCAAAATATCTAAGGAATGCTTCTATCTGCTAAAATATGATGTTTTTATATAGAATCTTTAGAAATGAATACTCTGGATATAACTGAACTTCGAAAGAAAGATGTTTAGGCACCTATTTGAAACATGAAGATGAGATACTCGTCAATGCATATCAACACGTTACTGTTGCAAGTTGCTTTATCAGAAATTCTTACGTATCATCTTTCGGAAATATCTTTCTTTGATTTAATACATGATCCGATTAGTTGTAGATTCGATATATATGGGTTATTTTCGCAAGTATCAATAGTTACCCTTTATCTCTCAGTTATCAGAGAGAAGTGAATACGGATTGAAAAGTAATTCAAGATAAGGCTCGCATCTTGAACAGAGAGCAGAGAAAAGGGGAGAGCGGTGAATCACGAAAATAATGTCGAAATCTGTTGTTAAACATTCAATCTCATTCTCACTCAACAACTGTAAGCCAGTCGCTCAGATCTACTGCAGCTACTCGTATATTTGTGTTTGATTTGATTGAATATACGATCAAGCTAGTCAATTAGATTCTCAAAATCAACCTCTCAAAGCAGTTTTTGTTCTTATTCTTCTTTGAGGATTTAGATAGTTTTTTATAGATTATCAAAAGTGGACGTTGATTTACAATTAAATTGTTGCCATACTTCCTTGCAAAATACAGATGCACCAGTTCAACTGAATTTATGGGCGCCGAGATTTGAAAATAATTGTAGATAAATAAATGCGTACAATAGGCTGGATCAAAAAGCAGGCAGATTTGACAACTACACAAGTCATTATTAGGAATAGTAGTTCCGGTGCCACAGTATAATCATAATTATTGATATACCTGCCTGTTCTTATATATGGCTTTATGCAAACCATCCAGAAATAAGTAACGAGATTGACTCCAGTGTCACAAATGAGATAAATAATGAATAATTACAAACAATAACCGATTTTCCGAGTCTCGCCTCGTGCCAATCGTGAAAACAATGTGCATGGCGGTTGACCCCACATCTTACACTGCACACTGCACACTGCACGGACGCCGTGGGAAGCCGTGGCTCCAGTTCCAATGCAATTTACAATTTGAGAGCTCCAGAGTCCAACCTTTCATTTTTTCGCTACACGCATTCTTAAACTAATGAGCTCTATTAACACCAGTAACTATTCATTTCTGATTTCTACTTACACGGCACAATTTTTTGGTCTTCAAAAGCCACACAGATTAAAAATAAACAATTCAAGAATCTTCATAAAATGGGCTGAGATTTTATTTGTTCGATTAAAATAGATTGTTGGATAGTATCAGTACTGGGCTTGAGCAAAAAATACTGAATCAAAATAAAAATTTCTATGATAGGTCATTTTCTCGGCAATTATTATTTTAGGTTGTTCTCTCACTTTATTTTAAGGGAATTTTTAGTCAAGCGATAAGCACCCCTGTCTAATTTCCGGATTAGTAACCAGCCTGATAGTTTTGTAACACTTAGAACAACCATTGTGTTGAAATTGGCTATTTCTCTTTTTGCAGATAATGTTTTAAGTAATCAATTCGAGAGCACGAAGTTCAAATATATTATCGCATATCTAAAACCCATAGTTAGAAGAATTTATTAAACTAAATAAAAAAAAAATATACCAATCCGACGATGGATCTGAGGATCCACCTAATCAACAACCGCAATTTCTACCAAAGTTACACTATTGTTTTTATTTTGTTTTTCCGTCAATTGCTCACTTTGCCTTGGAATTCCACTGAGCTTCCAGGTATCGTCAACTCAGCACCTTGATCAACTTCTTAGCTATTTATCCAGCATTTTCAGAGAATTCATTAAGTATGAACCTTACAATAGAATCTTGTCAATTAAATTCTATAAAGCACTGGTAACTCATGTAAAATGATTATGGTGTGGGATAAAGAAACTTTATAGAACATTAACCATGCATTACTACTTTTCGCATGACCAATCGACAGTTCCCAATATTGCCAACTTAGGAGCTCTCTCCACTGTGAGGGTCCTTTCAAATTCCATTCTTAGAAGAGGTTCAACCATGATTTCAATTGTCAGTGCTGCTGCCAAGGTTTCCCCTTGAGGATTTATTCAGAGGGTGTCATTCCTATCCACTTGCCAGAGTTATCCCCACCTGATTTTCCATCATTTGTTGTCGAGTTTATCCATATGCTTCTTCTACCATGGAAATCACAATAGATGACCAATTTCCAATTCACCACGGAAAGGGTATTAAAGATTACGCAAAAATCATGGAAATTTTTATTGACTGTGATTTGTTAGCATCTTTAGTGGGGTCAGAGAATAAATTGGTATTATCTACAAGTGACCACGAGGAAGAAGAAGAACCCAGCTACACAGAGGCAATAATAAAGCATCAAAGGGAAAGGATAGCTTGAAAACATTTTGCCTGATAGCAACAGGCCATTGAGATATTAATCATGCTTTTGATTACTCTATTCTCTTCATCTTTATTGGACTCTAATTAATTGTGATTCGTTGCTTTGTGTATAACTAAATGTTTGTTCAGTCTGATTCTCGTTTCAATTTATATCTTTTTATCAATGTTTTATTTTCATTGATTTTAAAGTAACATCACAATAATGGATACAAAGAGTAGCACATTTTGTTTCATCATTGATCCAGTGTCCTAAGGCTTTCAAATTGTAAACATTGTTGGCTCTATCAGACACAAAAGGAGGAAATAGTTTTCGCAACTTTACCAAAGATTAATTCTATAAACTAATATTGTCTATTAATGAATGATAGATATGATCTACTGTACCAAGAGCATTACTTTCAATTTCTGAAAAGGGATTTTATTTCATCTGGACATCGTTTCATAAACTCATTCAGAATATTGCCAACATCATTTTTGCCTACCTGACTTAGCCATAGAGAAACATAATTATTATCGGTCAGAATCTCAGATTTGATCCAAGACAGCCCTATAATGTTAATACTAAAGTCGCAGTTCACCAGTTCATTTCTCAAAACAATTGGAATTAAAAAGCCCCAAGCCAGTTTTAATTTATTAGACGGTATTGCAATTGTCACTGTCTGACTTTTTGAAAGTAAATGATCCTTAGGTTGAAGACAAATTCCATACTTAAAGAAAAATATTTCTCCGTTATCGTAGTTTAAAGGCTGCAAAAGTTTCTCATAATCATCAATTATCTTATTCATTTGCGAAAAGTTCCAAACTTTCGAAATATGTTTAATATTTCTTTTTACCTTTTGCACTTTATTACTTCCAAAGTCATCTAGTTTCCCTGTCCAAACATTCCACGTCATTCCCAACGGGTAATGCGATGGGCGTTGCATTGAGTTTTTATTTTCAGAACATCCAAAGTTCTTACCTGCAATACCTAATAAGTTATGTTTGAACAAAAATTTTTCATAAGATGGAAGTATATCTACATTATCAATGCTTGAAAAGCTTAATTCCTTTCTGTCTTTTTTTTCGATCGTTTTATTCAGTTTTGATAGTGCCATTGAAGAGGAAGAGGGGAAGCTTTCCGTGGGATTCTCCTCATTTTTCTCAGTGTCCGACTCAACGAGAGAGGGAACAGGAGTTTCATAAGTATTCGGATTCCTCTTTTTAAGTAAAAAAACTTTTAACAAAAATCTCTTTATTGACCTTCTCTTCTGCTTAACTACACCTTTAGAATTTCCTGTGCTATCTATTTCTTTGAATAAGAGCCTTCTGAAATGCGAATGTATAGTTGCGTACTTGCTTGCCTCGTCACCTTCATATTTTATTTCATTTTCCATTGTGCAATATTGACCAGCAATTTTGTTGTTATTTTTTTCAGTAATATTTGAGTCTTTGAAACTGGAATGTGTACCCTCTCTGCTTAGACTAATACCAGTAGTATTCTTATCTATTGTCTGTTCTTGAACGTAAGTACTTTTCTTTGGTTCGTTATAGGTTTTTTCCTGAAGTCTCTTTTTGTTTTCATCCTTACAAGAAATTAAAAAATTGAATAAGAAGCATCCTTTGGATCTAAAACTAGGTTGATATTTTAAAGAACTTGATATAGCCTCTTGTTGAAGGCTATTTGAGCAGACCGTAGCGCTGGATTCTATGTCACAGCACTGTTCTCCGTTTTCATTCAACTTTGTTCTTCTTCTTGAAAGAAAGCTGAAAATAGACTTCTTTGAATTTAAAGAATACTCAACACTGCTACCTGTGTAATATGAGGACGAAGTATAATATTTCTCCAAGTTGTTACTAAATTCTGCACTAAGTCCTTTTCTCTTTTCTAACTGCTCGGATTCGGCAGATTTTTCTCCACGTCTCCAGCATTGCATAAATAGTTTTGGCATTTTTCAATAATATTTGATAAGTTTTATTAGATAGTTAAAGTCTCGGATTTGTACTTGACAACAGGAAATGCTTTAGATAAATACAAGCAAAGATCAAAAAAAACAAAATAAAAGAAACAAAGAAAAGGGAAAAAGAGAAAAGCGCCAAAAAGGGATATAATTTATGAAAGAAGACAAGCTCCGTCAAACAAAAAGGAGAATTATTCTTAGTTTGCGCCCAAGCTGAGATAATCCAGCACGTAATATAATCTCAGCCGCTAAGTTCCAAAATGGGCTCGATGATTCATCCCATTTCGCTTCGGTATAAATCACAAACTAAAGATAAAAATAAAGAAAAAAGTAAAACTACCCTAAAGGCTAGTGTATAATGAATAAAAACTCGATTCTCAAAGAAGTAATATATATATTAGAATCGTATTATTGCCGGGAATCCTTAGACTCATAATTCAGCTCAATTACATCTTCAACCATGGAATTATTCTCTGAAGTTTGAACTGGGTTCAACTTTTCATTAAATAAAATTGACTTAAAAACGATTTTAATTGATTTTCTTCCTTGCCATAGAGGAAACAATATAATGTATAAGGCAGCAACTAATAACCAGATTAAGCATATAATGATCAAAGCAATGAATGACTTTTCCGTTAAGTTGTGACCCCAACCGTACAAGACACATGGTATCAAAACAAAGCATCCTAAGACAATGAATATGTTAATTGCTAACGCCCAGCGTGACTGCTTAACTAACAGTTTCCTTTCTTGATCATTTATTAGCACAGCTTCTTCTTCTTCTTCATCAACATCATCACCCATTGTGATCTCCACACCAAATGTATTCAGGTCAAATAGTTGCTCATCTGGCTTTAAATAACTAATGATAATGATATAAAGTGGAGCAGAAAAGAGGGAAGTAAAGTTCCCAATTATAGTAGCCTGGCTTAACATAAGGGTGCTTTTATCAATGATGCCATTACCATAACAATAAGTACCACCGATCCAGCAGGCAATACCAGTCAAAGTTCCTAAAGGGGCACCAATAACCAATGATAATTTTGTCATCCGTTTCCAGAATAAACACATGATAACGGCACCAACTTCAGGAGTTAAAATGATACCAATGAAACTCAATAGCCATCCAGCAGTCACACCAACATAATTAAAGGCAACTGACAAACATGCCATAAACAAACCAAAACCAACGACGCTTATATGGGCAGATCTAACCAACTGTTCCCCAGTTGCTTGTGGATTAATGTATGTTCTGTAAATGTCATATGTGGTCACCGAAGAGAAGGCAATCAATTCAGCGGAAGTAGCAGATGTAACAGACATAAACAACATTAACAAACCAGCAGCAGCACCACCTGTACCAAATATTGCAGCCAAACCATAAATTACTGGTAAACCAGCGTTGACTTCATCGGAAGTTAATTCGTTTGGGTAAGTGACAGATGCTGAATTTAAAAGTAAAGCCCTACAAGCTAAGCCAGCAGATGAGCCCAAACACATTGGAATTATGCACCAACACAAACCGCCTAATAGATAACCTTGGAAAACGCTGGTAGCATCGGATGCAATAGCACGTTGGGAGTAACCAGGATCACCAAAAACTGAACTAAATCCACCAATCATAACTGACCAAACAAGCATCATTAGTTCCTTATTGTCAAATGAAAGATAACTTTTGCCAGTTGATGATGGAAAGACTTCTTCAACGTCTTGTAATAATTGATACATTTTGCTTGGAGAACCAATCAAATTGGAATTGCAATAAATAGTGTAACTTGAGACAATCAAAATAACGTAGATAATGACAGTATGAATCCAGTCAGAAATAAATGTAGCTTTCAAACCACCGAGACCAGTGTAAACAACCACTCCCAAAGGTAAAAGAAAACTTGCTGCAACTGTGTGCATTCCAGTTGCTGCAGAGAATCCTTGTGAGCCACCAAGAAGCAAAAGACTAGAAACTAAAACGTTTGTGCAAGCACAATAAATAAGAAAGATCCAATGACCAGTTTTACCAAACCTAATATAAAAGCATTCAGATACAGTATGAGCCGCTGGAGCCCTGAGTTTGATTTGAATAGCCAAGAAAACAAATAAAGTCACTTGAATAGTACCACCAATACCATACATAATTCCACCCATTATTCCATGCTGATAAGACCAGGCACCAGAGGTTAAGAGAGTTGCTGGCCATGTCCAAGCTGAAACGGTACTTGAAGCAATTAAACCAGACCCAACATTTCTTGAAGCCGTCGAGAACCTTTCAGAGTTTTGAATCTGGCCCATATATTTAGAGAGGACCCTTGTAATGGAGTACATTAATAAAGCAAAGGCTGCACCAATACCAACAGCAAACCCATACCCATAACCTTCATTGAGAAAAGCTTCCGTAGACATTTTGTGATATACAGAGAACGCTTACTTTAACAAAAAGTTAATACAGTTCAGTGCTTTCTAAGGTGAAGTCGAGTGGAAAATGTCTTCTTTATGAACCACGCGGCAAAAAAAAGT
The DNA here is from genome assembly GCA_030556425.1 of Ogataea ovalis. Taxonomy (NCBI): domain Eukaryota; kingdom Fungi; phylum Ascomycota; class Pichiomycetes; order Pichiales; family Pichiaceae; genus Ogataea; species Ogataea ovalis. Next base: position 12,451 of record JAKTTZ010000003.1, read on the forward strand.
TTGATTTTGTATTTCTAGTTTTGGACTCAACTCATTTTGAAAATAATTAAATATAATTTGGTTAAACGATCACTGGAACATATTTCTTAAGAAATCTCCTGATAGCCAAGTTCACCACCAGAGATAAACGAGAAACGATAATCGTCGCAACTCAAGTGCACGAATGATTTTTTTCTGGTTTAATAAAATTTGCTGTCGCCGAAAATTCAAGCCGCACAATAGCATTATGCGCCGTTTAAAAAAGCAAAGCTTTCGAAGTTTTCTTATCGCATCGCTGCAAGTTCCACATGTGGTGTTCCTGAATTCTGAATCCTCAGGGGTCCACCGTCCGCCTGTGCCAGTGCCAGTGCCTACCTTGGTCTATCTGTGTCCAATTGGTGTTTATCTGAAGCCGTCAACAATCATCGGTATTTCATAATGAAAAAATACTTTATTATCATCATGTTGTTGTATGAGATAAAGATATTCCCCCGCTTAAAGTACTGGAGTCGGCTGACACTGACTATTTACCAGTAAAAAGAGAGATTGTTATCTATTTTACGGATCTCGGATCTCGGATCTCGGGAAAGCATTTTATCATTGGGTGCAGCCTGCAGCCTGCAGGCTGACTGTGCCAATCTATCTTAATGGTACACGTACTGATTCGAGAATCGAGAAACTGAGAAACTGTAATCTGTAAATTGATACCGGGGTAGGAAAGCTAAAACTCAAAGGTACATATTAAGTTCTTTTGGGGCAGGCCATCCGACATCCGATATCCGATATCCGATATATCAATCGAGTTCTACAAGTGGCCTAATGGCATCGAAATCTGAGATCCGAGATCCGATACCTTGAGCCATTGATTCGAAAACATGTAATTTAAGCTCTGATTATTAAGATACATAGCATTTATCACAAGGAGTTTTAGAAAGAAAAGCTTATCAACAGTCATTAAGAAAGCGTATCAAACAATAAAGAAATGAAGGACAATGATATTTGATTGTTAATACTTCAGGAATTCACAACAGGCAAAGGAGTTGAACGAGGAAACCCCGATTTTACTATAATTACAGTTATGTTAAGTAACACAACAATTTTTCGAAAATAATTCTCATGAATCGTTTATTAGTACGTATATTCTTCCAACTTTTTTTCTCTGTCCTAGTTTTAGTACTCTTTTTAAATTTTAGTTCCACCTCATTGACTACAACGATTGAATTTTTACAGCAACATTCTATGACTGTGATGACTTGGAAACAGACAGCAGTTAAGAAACAGGAAAGTTTGCTTTTATCCATTCCTGAGAAATGGAGGGTACCAGGAATCAAGCAGTCTATGATTGATTCCGGATATGTCAATACTTCATTTTACCTTGACACAATTTTACCAAAATGTGAAGTTGATATTACCAACACAGGTTTATTTGAACTAGCAAAAAAGATTGAAAACAGGGAATATTCCTCATATCAAGTTACAGAAGCTTTTTGCCACAGAGCTGCGTTGGCCAATCAGATTGTTAACTGCTGCACCGAAATATTCATTGATGAAGCGTTAGAAAGAGCTCGGTATTTAGACAATTATCTTAGCCAGAACAATACCGTTATTGGTCTATTGCATGGTGTTCCTATATCGTTAAAGGATCAAGTTGATTTAAAAGGAAAAGATTCTTCAATTGGTTACACTTCTTTGTTAAACAATCCTGCTAAAGAAAACGCACTATTGGCTGATATTTTGTTAAGTAAAGGTGCTGTGTTGTACGTCAAAACCACGGTTCCAATGGCCATGTTACTTCCTGAAACTTATTCTAATATTGTTGGTTATACTTACAATGGTGTCAATATTAATTTAACTAGTGGTGGTAGCTCAGGTGGTGAAGGTTCTCTAATTGGTTCAGGAGCTTCCTGTATGGGATTTGGTACCGATATTGGTGGTAGCATTCGGATCCCATCCGCTTTTCAAGGTTTATATGCATTAAAACCATCAAATGGAAGAATACCTTATATGAACGTTACCAATTCTTATTCTGGTCAGGAGTTGATTCCTTCTGTGATTGGACCAATGGGTAGAAATTTGAAAGACATTGAAGCTATTACGAAACTTATTGTTGAGAGTGAAAGTTGGGAAATAGATCCCAAAGTGTTAAATGCTCCTTGGAAAGATGCTTCCAACCTTGAGAAAAGATCACTTATCATCGGATTCTGGGAATTCAATGGTGCACTTAATCCACATCCACCTATAAAAAGAGCATTGAAGGAAGTTAAAGAATCTTTAATCAAGAAGGGTCACAGGGTCTTAAAAATAGATTTTCCTTCTGAAATCAATTTGGATACAACATTCAACAAGATTTTTGGAGCTGATCAAGGACTAGAAGTTGAAAACGTTTGCTCTAGTAACGAAGAGAAACCTGAACCAAGAGTCTTGGATATGATTATGAGAAGTAGATTAGAAAAGCCTACAGATATCACAACTTGGTTCAATCTTGCTAATGCCCTTTATCTTCAAAAGCAAAAGTTTTACTCTAGTTGGAAAGAAGCTGGGATTGATGCTATTGTTTGTCCTGTTTGGCCTAGCACTTCTTACAAACCTTATGGGCCACATACGATAGACTACACTGCTCCTTTTAATACTGTTGACTGCGCCAGTGTTGTGCTACCAGTCACCTTTGCTGATGCAACAAAAGATGTTAGAGATGAAACGTACATCCCGTTGAGTGAGTACGATAAGGAAGTCTATGATTCCTATGATGCTAATTTGTTTGATGGTATGCCTGTTTGTTTACAGATAATTACCAAGAAATTACAAGAAGAAAAAGCGTTGAAGATTGCTTCTATTATTGAGTCAGCTATTAAAGCGGAACATAGTTTATAATGTGCTTCAATTGAAGGTCTTCAATTTCAAGTAAATTACTGTTTTTTTTTTGTCTTTTGAGCTCTTTCCTGTTATTGTGTTGTGCTTATATAGTTAAATGAATTAAATTTATTTTCTTTGTTTCATATATATTAAATAATCATATAACCTGTAATAGATAAAGCATTGCGTCACCCAATAATTTATTTAATTATTACTGATCCAATCAATAGTTTGTTTCCATAGTTCCTCTATATCAAAGTCTGCACTTTCAAGCGATGGCTCAGCATTATTTTCGGAAATATAAATGCCCGGGTAATTATCAGCTAGTGGGGCTTCTGCGGTAGAGAATCTATCTTCTTGCTGGGGTACCATTGACGAATCATATCCTGGAACAGGGTAGGTGCTTGATTGTTCAGAACTAGACGATACATCTTGGGATCTCGTGTTTGTAACCACCTTTTTCATAACCTTATCAAAATACGTCATGCTTTCTGGAACTGTCTTCCTTGACAAAAGAATACTGTTGAGAGATTTTAAAGCATCATTTGCTATTATTTGAACACTTCCAACATAAGGGCCTGAGGATCCACTAAGAAAAGAACAAGTATCTTGAAGTACACCCCAGATTGTCTTTCCAAGTACATCTGGAATGCATGCCATGTTACTAATGATGTAAAACAATAGAATAGTCGATGCACTTTCTAGGTATGTACATATGAAAAAAATGGGTTGTTTCATCTTGACTTTTCTATTGAGGCCAATTATAAAATTTGATATATCAATTGCAAATTGAACACATAAATTGGAACGGTATTTTAATTTTTCCTCTATTGAATCAGAAGCTTCAGTTTTTGAATTGTTCAAATAAGCATAGAAAATCAAAAAAGGTCGGTTGATAACCATTTGTAAATAAAGATAGTATATTCTAATCCAGAACCATTCAATACATGCATTCAAATCAGTAGGATCATATCCTGACTCAGTAAAAGATCGATTCAATCGTGGATCACTAGATCCAAAGTACTCCTTGTCAATAATGCTTGAGAGGGCCTCAACTTTATCAAGTACCGTCATCAAATCTTCATTGGAATCGTAAATCTCCTTATGAATTTTACTACATATTCCTCCAAATATTACACGAAGCCGCATGTGTTCATGATTGATTGGGAATCTATTTTTTTCACCATATCCCTTGCTTGTAAAGGCATCCTTTGGAGTATCTGGACGTGAAAGCTCTTCTCTACAACAGCTAATTCTACCAACACAAAAGCTCCAATAATGTTCCCAATGCCAAATTGAAACCCAAACTCTTCGTTGATGTTCAGATTCAAATTTTGTTACTTTATTAAGACCCATCGCCACGCAGACTCGGACAGCGTATCCACAGTAAAGATAAGACTGTGAGGTATCACCCAAGTTGCAAGCGCTTATACTCATTAAGAAGAGAATTCTCGCTGAATTCATCGAAACTTCTGAGAAAATCTCGGGTACCGTTCTTAAAGAAAGCTCAAAAAATCCTCTAGCGAGATGCATAGTTGGATGTATAGGTGATAGAGGATCATTTCCCAACTTTGGATGAGCCTCAAAGTAGGAACAGGCGGCTCCAATTGAAAGAATAAGATACAAAATTGCTTTCATATGTCTAGGTGCAGACTCCACCTTCCAGGTTTGAAAAGACAAATTAAATAAATCATCTGCAGTAAACATTGGGCAAGGCACATGCCATGTTTCCAAATATGATGTCAATAATTCATTTAGAGTTTGGTTTGAAATGCTTGCCAAAGTGAAATCAAACTCTTCAGACGGATTTTTCAAAACCATTAAGTTCATTCCAAACTTTCTTAAACCTTCATCTTCATCTATAGGGCCATTATATCCACTAAGAAGTTTAATATAGTGATTTAATTGATTAACAAATGAAAAATTGCTGGCTGGACCAAAATACTCCATTGAGGACATGTCCTCACTCGATTTAGTAATTGATAAAAAAGGTGTCATCTCCACTTCCTGACTCTTTGAACTGACTTTAACACTAAAATCTTGACTCTTTTTCTTTTGAGATTCCCTATACAGGGTTCTATATCGACATTTTTCATCAAATTTGATGCATTGTGCACAAGGTCTTTCACCAGTACATTTAACCTTTCGAAGACGGCAAATGTCACAAGCTTTCGATATTCGGTGGTTCTTTCTCTTGGAGGATTTCAGCATGAATACAGTATACCAACTATACAATCTCTTGACAATTTCATCTAAAAAAGAATAACAGCTTCTTCTTGTTGCTTCAAGTTCGGATTCGGATTTAACATTGTTTTCCTATCTTATATTACATAATCCAGATGCTGATAGCAGAATTTAAGGAAGCGGGCGTGCGTCAGTCGATATGCGCAAGTCTGTCAGACTGTCAGCTATACATGGTCGTCGATGAGTCGTCGACGCACATTGCTATTAATGAATTTACTTAGTGATTCCCCTGGACGCGTCGTATCTTAACAGCATGATGAATTACTCGGCTGAGAGATCTACTGGATATGGGTTATGATAAGTAATCAGAATCAACTTCAGGGCAGTCTGTTACCATACCTACAAATTAATACGGATGCTTAATCGGATAATATGTTAGTATTCAGATTATAGTTTCACATGGCATCCAATCAAATCCAACAGACTATCTTTCCTGATCCTCAAAGGTATTAAGTAAAGTAAAAATAGCCAAAATAAAAAGCCTGGTACTCAAATGATAGAGAAAGTCGAAATCAGTTAAGAATTATCAGCTGACAGATGGTTAACCAATTAATCAACTGGAAAGTTACCCAGCATCCAGGAGGAAAATAATATTAATGGCTTTACTAGCATATTCGGCATGGGTGGATCATAATACTATCTCATGACAGAGATTGATTATTTTGCAACTATTAACTGACTCCATTTCACTAACATTCTTACGAATTGAATAATCAATTCTGCATTATTCGGATTTAATATTGCTAGCTTTTAGAATTCAGGAATGGCGTGTGTGAATAGCGAAATACTGTTAATTGACGCTTTTGTCTTGTTCACCACAGTAGTTTAATTAATATGTTTGATATGAAAAGACAGTTATTAAGTTATCCATTGGTTCATTTGGATCTTGGTCAGCATATTTTCCAGCGTGGTTTAATCTAACTAAATCAAAAGTTATCCAAGAGAATAGTTTATTTCTTACCGACGAAGTTAAATGGGTTACAGTTTTAGGGGCGTATTTATGGCTTAAAATATTAAGTTGCACTAGGTAATCAGGCCTATTATCTTCTTTAAGACTTCCATGAATTTTGATACTTCTATCTTTATTTTTAATAACATCAGCAATTAAACGGGTCGTTCATTCCAATTGCTTTACTTGTAATATACTGTCTCTTTTCTACATATTTATCTTTGAGTTTCTTTAAAAACTTTCTAATTTAATTAATGTGGTTAACCCTGTATGTATATATACCTGTATCTCTTTATACTTAAACAGGATTTAGTCTCTTATTTATCTTTTATTAGATTTATGATTGTACCTAAGACAAAAATTCTCGCATCGATAGCACTTAAAGCCACATTTTTCAAAGAAAGATCAATTTTTGTATTATCATTAACGTTTAATATCCTTGCTAGCAGTAAACCAGTAATCGCAGCAACTGAAATTCCGCAATCTGATCCATTTATTTGTTGTGGAGTATATTTATCAACATAAACCTCGAACTTCATATCAAAATAAGTCTCTAATTTAGAAGCTAAATTTAAGGACTCTCTCTCATTTGCAAGAAACATTGAATCGTAAACAAAGATTCTTCTATCTTTCAAACAACATAGCATTAGTGACCAATGTGATCCACCTTCTGCCACATCTAAATCTTCATTGTCATTAACTGGTAAAAATATAAACGTTGAATTTTCAATAGGTGGGAGAACGCCTTTCAAAGATTTAGGATCAGGATGATTAGCCAATAAAAATGAAAATGTTGGCATTAATAAAGTAATTTGATTGTTTATTTGATCATCAGAAGCATATTTCATTCTTTTCTTCAAAGTTGGAATTATTTGAAATCTAGTCAAGTATTCATAAATGAACGCTATGTTGTTATCATTCAACCATTCATCATCTTGTAGATTTAAAAGATCTTCTTTATAAACAGTAATATCATAAAACTTTAATACTTTGTTAGTCTCATATTCATTTGCTTGCGTTAATAAATGTTTAAGTAGTTTTAGTTTCTTATCGACATCCACGTCAGTCAGGTCATGATAATCTTGATTTCTCTCCTTATTCAATTTTTTCTTCTTGTTATCTGATTTCAATCTCCTGGCTTCTTTTCTAGCTTCTTTGCTTAGCTTTTTATCTTTTTTAGATACTTTTTTTGTTTTCTTTCCTTTAGATTTATGATCATCATCATTATCTGATCCATTATCATTATCAGTTGAAATATGGCTGTTCACAGCTGTAGATAACATTGATTTTGAAAATCCTGTATTTCCTACGAAATTCAAGTTAGATGAATGTTTTTCATATGGAATATGATCAGAATCATCGTCATCACTTGCATCTGAATCACCACCATCAATATCCCAGTTTAACCGATCAAATCCATTGGTAATTAGTGTTCCAGTAAGGTAAAAGGCTTCATGTGGTGCATCCTTTGATGGATTCGGTTTGTAATAGCCTTTACTAGGACTGAAAATTGTATTGATGCTCATATGTGCCCCATTTAAAGATGATGACTAGAGCAAGTCGTTTACGTTGTCGGTAACTGTGTGTCGGTACATTTTTTACCCCGGGTGGAAAAAAAAAAGAACAGAGTGCGAGAAATCTGTGATCATTTTCAGTTTGCTCCTCCTGTCTCGGGGATGAGAACGACATTAAAATGCAAATCTTCTGTAAATAAATAAACGTTATATTTTCCATACACAAATTCTAAAATTGAATGCGAATTAAAAAGGAAAAAAAAAGAAGAACAAAAGCAAAAAAACGGAATGATAATTATAATAATAAATAAATTTAAAAAAAAAAAGAAAAGAATACATATTAATCATGACTTCAAATTGCTATATACAGTCAAATTACAATAAAAAAAAAACAAAAACAAAAACAAAAACAAATGTGGTATCAAAAAAAAAACAATAGAAGTAATAAAAAAAACATGAAATCAATGAGAATTAATCAAATATCCGTTGCTTTACCAATAAATTCCATTGCCTTGTTGTCTCCTTTCTTTAACTCAGGTTTGTCCAACACCTCCGATAATAATAACCATGGATCTTTAGAACCACCCCACTTTAGTACTTGGTTCTTAAACTTTTCTCCACTTGTACGATCAAGTGGATCCTTCGCAAATAAATGTTTCCAAATTTTTGCTGCTATCGCTCTATCAAACAAATATGAATAATAAACAGATCCATATGAAAACAAATGACCGAATTTACCTGGCCAATTCGAAATGGAATCATTAAACACTTTCATGTTCTTTTCTAATTCATGATAAATCTTAACAACATCAAAATCTCTAGAAAATACTATATTAGAATGTAAAACTTGATCTAATAAAGCCATTTTTATTTGTCCAAAGACTTCTGATTTATTGAAAGATGAATTGTCTGCCTGATGTCTCTTAATTAAGCTCAATGGTAATGGCTTACCAGTTTCGTGGTGTTGAGCAAAAGACATTAAAACTCTTTCGTCTTTAGCAAAATGTTCCATCAATATTGATGGTAATTCCACAAAATCAGTTGAACATCTTGTACCTGAAACATTATGTAAATTTGTTCTTCCAAGCATTGAATGCATGGCATGTCCCATCTCATGGAATAAAGTTTCAACATGAGATAAAGTTAATAAACTTTTAAAACCATCTTGGTAATAATCTGGAACAAAATTACAAACCAGTGAAATGACAGGTAATTGAAAGATTTCGTTGTTATATTCATTTGTTTGAATAGTTTTCAGTTTTAAATTAAATTCATCTTCTGGGTTTAATTCTTCTGGATAAATTTTTCTGGAGCAGCAAACTGTAAAATGTGCTGGATTTAGTGTTTTGTTATCCCTATAAAATAGATCCAGATAAATCATACCAACAATTCCCTCAGTTTCGCTAACAACTTCAAATTTTCTAACATCATCAGACCAAGTCTCCCCGGATTCAGTCTTAACTGGTTTCAATTCAATTCCATAAATGGATTTGAATAATGATGACAAACCGGCAACCACTGTACCGACTGAAAAATATGATGAAATATCTTCAAGATTATGTGATTTTTGTTTCATTAAATGCAAAGTGTTGAGATACTCCCTATCCCAAGGTTTAACCAATTGAACTAACTCCTCATCTGTTGGGTTTTCAACTGTTTTGTCAGGTTGACATTTATATAAAGCACGTAATTCGCTCAGAACGTCTTTATAAATTTCATTTTGTAAATTATTCAAAAAACTCATTACATTTTCTGGAGATTTTGCCATTTTTTCACGTAGTTGATATTCACTAAATGAATTGTTACCCATCAAATGAGCCAATATGCCTCTATATTTCAAAAAATTATCCAAATATTGAATTTGAGAATTTGGCACATTGTGTAGTGTTAACCAAATTTTTTCTCTGATGTATTTATTTGGACAACTTCTTAACAATTCAAAAGGAATTCTTCCATATAATGGAATTTTAACATTTCCCTTACGATCATAAGTTAATGATTTTTGAAAACCTTTTGGAATATCGCTTTCTCCGACTAAATCCTTATCAATGAAAATGTAATCTTCTGCAATATCAGCAACACCATTACTGAAATGTTGACCGGTAATTGCAATATGTTGACTTAATTCAACAAAATTGTTTCTTGTTGATTCATCCATATCAATACCCGATTTCTTAAAATCCGAATGCAATAATGTACCCACGGCAATTTCTTCTTCAGATAAACTTTTTGAAATTTCTGGATCGCTCAGCACTCTTTCCAATTTATCATATAATTCTTTGGATGTATTTAAAACATTCATATGTTGGAACATATCTTGATGACATTCTTGAGCAGCATTTACAAATGATTTATTTGGATGAACAACTCTGATGAATTCACATAGATCGATGACTCTGCAAAGTATATCACTTAATCTGTCCAAATTTCTTATATAATTTTTCAATCCCGTTTCAGAATTATCTTCAATTAATGATTTAGTTAACTTTTGTGCCTTATCTAAAGATTCTGCACTAAATTCTTTTAATCCAGATGGTCTCTTAAGATATGGATTTTGAAATAATCCAACAGAGCTTGACTTGTAGTTGAAAAATGAGGAAGATGTTGATTTATTATTTAGATCATTAAATTCTCGCCAAAACAGATCATTATCAAACACTTTTCTTATAACTTCTTCGTTTGATTGTTTAGTTAATGGTTCTGGTGAATGATTTGAAGGGATTTCTGTAGCTGTAGAGATCAGTGCTTTCTGAATTAGATTTAACTTTGGGAGCCTACTGGGTATAAAACTCAGCGTAGGCAACACTGCCCTCCTCTGTACAAACCCACTTGCTCTAAACATCACTCACGTATGAAATTTCTGATGAAAAAACCCGTCTTCAACCGACTCTGATCTTCAGGCCTGTTCTTGAATGGCCCCTCTCAAGAAGTTCCTCTCCCCAAAAAGGCCGGTTGCAAAGTTTACCGTGCTGAGAACGCTAAAATATAAATTTTTTGTATATGACGTAATTACTTATCTCATCCCCCATATTATTAATAAAGCCAATAAGCCTTCGTTATTTTGTAATGTAAATTCTCTATTTTGAAGTATGGTATAGTATAGTTATATATGGCTGCTATCCTCTAGATATACATTGCGTTATATATACATCTACATATTATTCTTACCCAGCTGATCCCATACAAAGGTGCAGAATTTCATAAACTTTTCCCTGTCACCATCAGCGTTATTCTCGCATTTGAGTCGGAAATCGTAAGCATCGTCATTCAATGTGATGGATCCTCTAAAGAATTTGTCTATATTTTGCGCTTCGTTTACGTGTGGGCCGGAAACAGCATCGTCTTCAATTGCCTTTGATTCAACGTCACCTGCTTCATCATCATCGTCATCGTCGTCTGCATGTTCCTCTTCTCCTTCCTCCTCCTCTTTGTAAACTTCTTCTTTCTCGTTTCCCAGTCCATCTGTGTCACTCTCTTCCCGTTTGTTTTTATCAAGCTCTGTATCATTAAGCCTGTCTGAATTATTTTTTGGAATCTTCCTAATAGTATCATTACTGTAAACATCGACGACGGGACTGTCTGTTTGTTCGTATTGTTCAGATGTTGAGTTGTCATAACTTCTATCCATATAAGGAAATTGATTTAATCTTTGTTGTAAACTGTGATATTGCATTTGTCTTGTTTTCAAACTTCTTTGAATCTGTTGTTGTTGCAGCTGTAGTTGTTGTAACTGCATCTGTAGTTGCCATTGTTGATTTTGTAAGCTTATTCTTGAGCTTTGTTGTTGCTGCAGTGTGGTTTTATCTCTGATGTTAAATGAACCATCAGTATCAGTGACCTCATACCGTCTATTATTAGCTTTAAGATTATTCGCAACTGGCATCATCGCTGGAGGTGTATAATACATATATGGATTATGGTATAATGGCATCGTCTGTGGGCGATCCTGTTGAGGTAATCCGTATACAACTTGTCTTTGTGACCGGAGTGGAGCTGATTTAATTGCAGGACCCGGAATTTTATTTTGTCCGTAGGGAGGTATTCTTAGTGGCGGTGGAGCTCGGGATCTTTTAAAAGGTTTTGCATTAGGTAGCTGTTTAACTCTTTTCCCATTTTCGTTAGTGATTGTAATTTCTTCATTTTCAATACCATCAATATTATTAGATTTGGTTGATGAAGTAGTTGAAGATGGCGTTGTAGATTCACCTGCCGAGCTATCACTTTTGAAAGCTCTTTCTTCGATCAGTTTTTTTTGTTGAACTTCTATAGCTTTACCCAGCATAACGATGCCATGATTTTTAGCACTTAAAGGTGGTAATCCTGGTGATACAATTTTATACGCTAAATCTTCATATGAATTTGAATATTTATTTTTTTTAATTGAAGACATATCTAAATCTGAAGGTCTTTTAGATTTTTTATTTTGTTTTGATGTTGGTTTGTTGGTTTTTTCTGGTGACGCAGGTTTATCTGTAGGCATTTCTATGTTTGGCGTCATTGGAATAGAGTTAGAAGAAACAAGAGCTGTCATAACAAAATGGGATTTTATTTTAGCAAACTAAGTTGAAGTAAAAAGAGGATTTTGGAAAGTTGTGACAAAATTTAAAAATTGAACGTGTATAGCCCCCAAAAAATCAGCTTTAACGTGTCGATTCTTGTAAATCAATGGAAATATCACTGTATCGATGAATAATTTTCAATTGAATTTATTCAATGTAAATTGTGTCAATTTATAAAATTATTTAGCCTATGTCAGCTAGCAAAAAGCTATCAACAACCACAAAAGGGATGTAGAAGAATATTTAGTTACATTGATTACCCACTTCTAAAAAGAAAAAATCATTGAAACTTGAAACACTGGTATTTTTCTCATTACGGAAATAGCCACCTAGCCGCATAAATATACATACTATGTCTTTAAATCGGCTCAATAATCATGTACCTGTTTAGATAGGCCGTCAACTCCAAGTGTATGATGTAATCTATTAGCTATTGCATGTCTTTTGAGACACTCTTTATGTTGTGGGTGTGATATAGAATCTTGGTATTTAATAACTGTAAATGGTTTATTGTTGCTGTTAGCTGATGTGGAAATAATTATATAATATTACCTTAGAACTTTTGTGGCACCTTTAAAGTATCGACAAAAAGAAAAATTAATAAGAAATTACATAGAGAATCCATGCTGCTTCTGTAGTTTTTAAGGTATTTTAGAATCTCTTTTAGTGGGTATGATTCGAGGGTAAAAATCTTTATTTTTCGATCAGGCTGAGATTAACATTATATACGTCTATTAAGGTAAGCATTAAAAGGGTATCTAGATTAAGAATGAGTATAATACATTTCAAACGCTTTATGTATACTATAAATTCTCATTAATTATTGAGTTATCTGATTGAGGATTCATTGAAATTTATTCTTGATCATCTGCATCAAATAATTCATCCGAATCTTCCACTCTATCACTCCAAAGTAATGATATCTCTAAATATCTTGAGACTATAGTTAATAATAGCAAAACTGGAACTTCAACCAATGGTCCAAATGTAGCTGCAATTGCTTGTTTACTTCCATTACCATAAACAGCAATAGCTATGGCTAAACTTAATTCGAAATTATTAGATCCAGCAGTAAAAGCTTGTGTTGCGATTTCAGGGTAAGATGCAGAACAATATCTTTGATTCCATTTAGAAGGAACATTTTGAATAATATTGAATGTAAAATTTTTACCATTCTTTTCACATCCACATGCAGATTGACAAAAATTACCATCATTAGATTCATCACTAGTTGCTAATTTAATATAATTTCTACCATACAGCCATCTCAAGATGAAGAATACAGAAAACCAAGTTATAACAAAATAGCAAATTAATGGAATAAAACATCTGAAAGCAGTTCCAATTTCTTGAATGAAACTATTCCCCTTTTCAATAAATAGTACAATGATTGTATATAAGAGACCTAAAAGTCCAAAAGGTGAAATGAATGGTAATATCTTATCATTATAAGTTTGTTTACCAAACATTGATAGACTAACAAAACGAATAATGAGTCCCACCGCAATTGGAATTCCTAAGAAAACTGCAATGGTTTGAGATACCACAATATAAGTATCAGTAGTTGAAGTTGTTTCCCCCAATGATCTACCTCCACCCATTATATCACAAAAAAAAATCTTATAAGGTGCAAATAAGACCAACTGTAGTAAACTATTGATAATTACTAACACTGCACAAAGCTCTTCATCACCAAGAGCTACTTGATTCCAAAGTAAAACCATAGCAATGCATCTAGCTAAACCTATCATTATAACACCAACTCTATATTCTGGTTGATCAAATAGTGTCAACCAAGCGAGTCCAAACATGATGAAGGGGCAAATTATCCAATTTAATGCTAAAGAGATCAAAATTTTATTCATTCTATTCTTTGTAAATAGTAATTGTTTACCATTTTCCCATTGAATCTTACATAAAGGTGGTACCATCATAACAATCATACCTATAGCTAGTGGCACAGAAACATGAATCACTTCAGCTCCATTGAAAACCTCTCTTGAAGATGGTACATAAACCGAAAGTACTATTCCAACCACGATAGCCCCAATAATCCATATTGGTAATAACTTATCGACCCAAGTTAAACTATTGAAAACAACTCTTGTTGTGTTCGCTATTTCATTCATTTCTTCGTCCTCTATTGCAGTAAGATGAAAGTTAAGATTGCGGTTAAGGTAAAGAACTACAAACTAAGAACTACGCAGGGTTACTAAACAAACACCGATTTCAATAGAAGCGTGGCGGGGAGAAAACACAAAAGTAGCCAGTGAAAAAAAAAGAAAAAAAAAAAGCAAAGCCATCCATGTGAGTCAAAAAGGATGCGTTTCCTTCCCTTTGATAGATTTCTACACGTGCTGTTCAAAGTGCCTGTTTTGTGGATTCCAGACTGGAAACATCTTTATTGGAACTTCGAGCTATTAGAATAGCTTGTAATCGGTTGTGAATCATGGTTACACTCGAGTGATTCTTTAATAAGGCGTGTACTAGCTATATAGATCTTTACATGCATGTTAGGGTAGATTCTCTTGCGGCTCGCGATTCTTTGTCAGCATTTTTATCGTAGATAAGATAAGTAGTTGACATGTTTTGGAATTATTCTTTCATTTTACTTATAACTTCAGATACATAGTTCAATTATACTTTTAAATTTAAAATTAGTCATTAGTCGTAATCATATATTCCTGTCTGTATATTCCACCCACTCTACTCCGAGTAACTCAAAGATTTTATGTTCATCAAAACTTTCAAGTAAAATATGTTTTTCCCCTTTAACTTCGAATAATCCTTTGTCACTTAAATGATAACCTTTCATACTTGCTAGTAATCTTATTGTTCGATTGAAAATATCATTACCTACAAAATAGATCATAGAAGCACCTAATTCGTTGTAAGGAACAGATATAATGTCAATTCTTCTGCATTTATATTTATTTTCTTCATTTTTATCTTCATCTGGTAAACGGCATCCACCATTGAATTTATGCATTGTTGTTGAAACCTCATTCAATTCACATTCAATATAGCCAATATCAATTAATCGTTTCACTAAATTGTATAAAATTTTATGCAATTCATCAGCATCTTGTAGATCTTTTTTATAAATTAAAAAATCAATATCTCCACATGTTTTAGCACCTCTTAAATATGATCCCATTATTTTAATTTGTAAATCTTGATCAATCTCTTGAGCAATTTGAGTGATAAATTTAACATGTTGTTCAACTTCAATTCTTGGAATTCTATCTATCCAATCATAATAATATTTAACTCCTAACTTTTGTTGTTTATTCAAATTTGAATAAATTTCATTAGATTCGATTTCTTTTATCTTATTGACACCCGCTTTAATTAATTTATATGAACTCTTATTACTGAATCCATGAATCTTATTAAACATTGTTAATAATTGCAACATTTCATCTTTTGAAGCTTGTTTCTTTAAAATTTCATATTTTTGGAAAGTTCCAGTTTTTATAATTTCATCAATATGGCTAGCTATACTACCTTTTGATAAATCTTTCAAATCTTTAGAAGATTCTATTGGACTATTATAATTCTCAATAACGCTTAATGCCATCCTATAATTTTTAATCTTAAAAGCATTTTTATTATCAAATAATTGTAAACTTTCATATATTTGAATCATATCTTGTAATATTTTGATTATTTGAATATTGGTAACTAAATTATCCTTTTGAACTGGTTTAGATGAGTGTTTAATTCTTGTAAGCATCTTGATTAATCTTTCAGTTTTTGAATCTCCATCTTTATTTTTTTTTTTATTATTAACATCATTATCATTCAACTTTCGTCTCTTTTTAGATGGAGAATTTGAATTCAATGGTGTTAAAAAGTTTGGTTTCAAATCGAATCTAAAGTCATCAATCGGTTTCAATTTTTGACTTTCCAGAGATTTCGTTAACCAGTCAACAGTAACTACTGGAATGGATGAATCAAACAAACTATTAGAATCTTTATCGCATGTTCCTTTTTTAAAAACTGCTGGTTTTAAATTTGAATCATTGATTACAATTACAGTGCTTCTATTGTTGTGAATGGATAGCAATTCATCGAGGCCAAAGACAATCTTGGCACCGCTAGATTTCCACAAATCCATCCTCATCTTCTCCACCTGGGAGTTCATCCGCGGGATCACCACCAAGTTAAACCCTCTAAACATAGCGACGCGCACTATATAAGACAAAAGTAAATTTTCCCAACAACATATATTGGAATTTGGTATGTACAAGACAGGAATGAAGCTACATTACAAGAATGAAAGATGCCTGTAACTACTAGCACATGCATAGGAATGGAGACGGCATCTGGGGTGTATTCCAAGGCGGTGTAATTGAAAAAGATTGCGCCGCCGCGACCGCCGCCGCCGTCCGCTGCTGCCGCCCGCCAGCCTCCCGTGAATCACGATTCCCATGCCGCGCTGCGTGCTAATCGATCACTGTAAATCTAAAATTTCTCTATACAGTTATATTATATGCTGCAACTTCTGTCAGTCGGTTAGCGCTGGGAGCAGAGAGCCTGAGAGCCCGAGAGCCTGAGAAGCCGTGGCAGGCGGTAGGCGGCGGGCACCTGACACTGGCACTGGGCAGCCCAGTTCCAACTTTCAACTCGCGACATTTTAATATTAATATTAATTAGTGAGGGAGGAATAGGATTCAGGAAAGTCGATCGAGCATCCTTCAAGTGCCGTGTGTCAAGACTCAATCGCTGTTACCTCACGGCTGTTGGCATTCGCTTGCCTTGCCAGTTGCCCCTTGCCAGCCAGGCCGGATAGCTAGCGAAGCTCAGCTTTCCTGCTGGTGAAGCAACTTGTAGAATTGCTGGTTTTAGCTTCGTTAAATAATGGAGATGGAGTCTTGTTCGTTGTTGGTAGTTTGTTCGTTATTTGTTCGTTTATTTCAATTCCTGGAAAGTAAAGATTTTTATATAAGGCATTCTATCTGTGCTTCTTAAACATTTATATTTTTCTTGTTTTTCGTTTTTTCGGTTCTTTTTTTTGGTTCTTTTTACTCATTTCCTTTGGCTTCCTTTTTGGGGTTTAATTAGATTTATCGGTACAAGCTGGCAAGAGCAGCTTCAAATAATTCTCCTTTTTTTTCGTCCCCCCTCTATTTGTTTTCATACTAATCAGATCTCTGTGTCTGTGATATCTTACTGGCAGTGTATTTATATATATATCTGGTATATATATATCTATATATACATACATACGTACATTTGGAATTCTCTTTTTTTTGATATCGTTATTATCTTGAACAATAGATCCCAAAAGACAATAGACTTCAAAAAATTTCTTAGATCTTAATACAGTTACAGCTCATATCAAGTTCACCAAAAGATGGCAACTTCATTTCCTGGAAATAATGATCATTCCGAGGCGAAAATAACATATTCTCAAAAGACTGGAGCACCAAGACTGATCGTTGATAGATCAACATCTCCACCGCCGGAAACTAGTTTATCTCATGTTTTATCACCTAGACGTTGTTCATTAACAAATGTATCAAGTAATGGTAGTACAAATAATAATAATAATAATAAGCATCATTCAACATCTGTGGGGAGATCTAGATCCAATTCTTTGAAAATGGTTAGACAGAGGTTACAATCGATTAATAATAATAATGGTGGTGGATCTAATGCTGTTAATAAAGCTATTAATCAATCAGGTTTTGGAACAGGTACTTATTCTCCAAGAGGATCTTTTGATATGCAATCATATAATATTAGTACTGATGATTTAACTTCGGAACCAGGTCCGGATTATATAGCAACAAATCTGGAAAATTATAATGAAATTTTAATTAATTATTTAATTGAACAAGGTTTAAATATTAATCCACTGAATATGAAAGCTAAAAAACTGAACAAGAATATATTAAAATTACCAATCAATAGAAATTCAGGTACTTTACATAACATTCATTCATTTTTAACAGGTAATGGACAAATATTATTTGTTCCTTATAATCCTGCAAAGAAAAGAGAACAATTGGCAGAAGATGCTAATGAAGGGGATGATGAAGGTGATGATGATGACAGTGATTCAGATGTTGATGATTCAACTAACACAGCATCTGGTGCAGCATCAGGTACAACATCATCTGATGCTAATAAATCTAAAAAAAGTCATTTACATCATAACGTTACAAATCATACATTTGCATTAATTATAAAATTATCCAAAGTTCAATCTTTAACATCAATTGTTAAGGCAAGATATTATGCTGATGCTTCAACTAATTGGGTATCTGGTATCATTGTTGATAATGCTAAAGGTAATCAAAGGCTTGCATTTAAAGAAAAATATAAAGTTTCAAAAGATATTAACTGGGATTTAGATTTAAGGAATCCTGATTGTTTTATTCCTTTCAGAGATCCTGATTCTAACGAAATGTCAAATTTCGAATTTCAACAAGATACTGAATCTGCAATTGTATCAACTACATCAACAAAAGATTCAGCTGAATTTTTTTGTTCTGATGAACCAACTCAAGAGATTAAAAGATTTGAATTATTATCTCCAAAAGATTTTCAAAATGAAACTGATGATAAAGATGTAACAAAACATGAAAATTTATTTTCAAATGTTAATAATAATAATAATAATAATAATAATTCAAATTGGATTGAACCAAAAAATTTCCAACCTGGTTATTATATTTTCTTGTTACCTGTTGTTTATCCGTTAAATACACCAGAATCAATTAGAACTCCATTAGCTTCAGTTAGACATCGATTTGTTCTTCAAATTGAAAAATCTCAATATGTACCGTCTTTACAACCTCCTCCAACAGCTGTTTTTTCAACTTCTCCACATCATCATAAATTTGATGATTCGGATTTTGTTGATTCATCTGGACCTGCATTAGCAACATCTAGTGGAGGTGCTAAAAGTTTCTTTAAAAGAATTCATAGACGTCAATCTGGTTCCAATAATAACAATAATACTAATGCTAATAATACTAATAATAATGGGAACAGTAGTTCAAAAGATTTTTCAAGTAAAGATAGCAAGGGAGCTTCACCTGTTTATGAATTCGATTATGAATTACCAATCGTTAGATTACCACCATCTGATGCCACTTCAACTTTAAACAAATCTATTTATGTTAATAAGATTTGGAATGATTCATTAAATTATGAACTTTTATTACCAAAAAAATTTATTCAATTATCACCAAGATCTGGAGTTAGTGATACTTTCCTGAAATCAAATACATTTGTATTACAAATGAAATTGATTCCAATGGTTAAAAATTTATCATTGAAAAGAATTAAAATTAATGTTGTTGAAAAAGTTACCTATGTTTCAAAAGATAAAAAATATGAAGTTGATATTGGAACAATTGATAGAACAGGTATTAAAGAACGTACAGCAACTTTATTAGAGATTAAAACTAAAGAAAAAGGGCCATCTAATGCATTAAATACTCAAGTTATTAAAGGTTGTATAAACGATAATTTATTAACTTGTTGTTATAATAACGGCAGACCAACAATGGATTCAAATAGTAAATCTAGAAGTAGATCAGGTTCAATGAATTTATTACATCCAAATTCAAGAAAAATGTCAAGATTTCAAGATAGTCTTAATAAAAGTGAAAATTCTATTAATCATCATCATCATAACAATGGATCAACTTCAACTACAACTGATGAAACAGTTATTACTAATCCAGTTAAATTACAATGTCCATTAAGTTTTGTTGCTAATGATGAAACTAAATTTGTTTCAGAAGTTCATGAAGCTTTATGTAAATGTTCAACAGATATTTTCGATTTAGGAGATTTAGGTGGCGTTGGTGATAATAATGGTGATGATGTATCAATCTTTTCTGTCAATTCACATAATACATTAGATAATTCAAGTGCGATTGCTAATGATGATGAATCAACAACTGGATGGTTATCTAAATCACCAATATTATCACCTATATTATCACCAAAAAAGACCTCAATGTCAAAACCAAACCTGAAAGAAGAGGAAAGACATAGTGAGTTTTCATTCTATCCAGATATAACTTTCCATAATATAAGCATCAGACATAGATTACAAATTTGTTTTAGAATTAGTAAACCTGATGATGTTTTAAAAAATAGTGATGGAGAACCTAAAATGCATCATTATGAAGTTATAGTTGATACACCAATCGTTTTCGTTTCACCATTTTGTGTTCAAGATAATTTAGAATTACCAAGTTATGATTATGTTGTTAAATCAACAGGTTTCAATGGTGATATGTCTAATAATAATAATAATCAACCAAATAATACTGAATTTAATTTTACTAAAGATTTTACCAATCCAAATAAAGATATTGATGAAGATTTACCATCTTTTGAAGAAGCGATTTTACAACCATCATCGCCAATGTTATCTGGATATAACATTCCGAACAATTTATCAACTACAGTTGATTCAACTACTATGCTTTCACAGTCACCATTTAGTATTGTATCAGCATCGCCACCTTCATCATTTATGAGTAGTAATTTTACCAACAATTATAATAATAATGCAGCTAGTCATAGTGTTATTAGAAATGATTCGATATCATTTAATAATTTAGATTCATTAATTCAAGGAGATATGTCATCATTATCATTATCTGGTGTTAATTCAGCACCATCTTCAATAGCATCTAGAAAACCAGATCTATTATTTAGTAAAAAAGATATCAAACCATCTAATCCAAGTGGTCAATTATCAAATTTATTGAAAACGCCACCAGGTGAAAAATATCAACCGGAAAAATCAAATAGACCACCATCCCCAAAACCTATCATAAGAATAACTGGTGAAGACAATAATGATGAATTAGATTTACAGCATGTTCCAAGTAGATCGTCATTAGAATATTATGAATCAGATTTACCATCATATCAAACAGTTATGGAAGAAGATTCTAATAATGTTGTAGAAACTTTAGGATTATTATCTGATGATGAAGGAGGTGATGATGCATCAGTTGCGATAGCTAGTCAAGTGAATGGAGGATATGAAGACGATACCTTTGATTTTGAATCTGATAACCGTAGTATAAGAACTTTGAATGATTTACAAGGATTTTCAGTGACGCAAGCTAACCATATTTTATAATTTATTTGTTTTATTTTTTTCTTGTTGTCTTTTTTTTTTTACATATTCATTAGTTACTTTTTAATTTGAAAATACTACTTTTCTATTTTTTATATACTTTTTTATGTTCGAGTTTTCGGTTTTACTATTCTCTTTTTTTTTCTTTCAAATTTCAAGCTATGACAATCTATATTACAAGCTAAATAGTAGCAGTGTTTATTAACTTGAAAAAACCCAGATAGTAACTAATAATTACCCGCCCTTTATGAAAAAAAGCGTGCACGTGCGAATCTCGGTTTTTTCTTTTGGAAATTTTTTTTTTTTTTTTTTCGTTGAATCAATTTGTTTGTCCGGTGGTTGTTGGTGAGTGGTGGTTCTTTTTTTTTAATTGGATTTAGTATTGGTTCTCTTTCTTCTTCTTGTTAAGGTTGCCTTTTTTTCTTTTCTTTTGTCTTTTTTCCATTCACAATTACTATAAAAATGTCTCAAGGTACATTATACGGTGCTGAACAAACCAGAGTGTTAGTTCCAAAGGGTTTAGTTAAAGTCTTAGGTTTAGATGTTAAATTCGACGATGCTACATCTGAAGACTTTGCTACTACTTTCCCATTAAAGAAAGTTCCAGCTTTTGTTGGTCCAAAAGGTTACAAGTTAACTGAATCAATTGCTGTTATTATTTACTGTAAGTATTAATTTATATTTTTTTTGGGGGGGGAAGGTCAATTCATATATACATATAATGATGAGAGAAAAAATATCAAAATATACAGTTATCCCTGTCTTAATAGATAATGTCGAGAAATATTATGCACTTACTGAAAAAATTGTGTTATATTTATTGAATTTTTCCCGGAGAGAAAGAAAAATTGTTTACAATAACTATTTTTAAGTTCCATACTAACAATTTTTTTTTTCATTTTTAAAGTATTATCATTGAAGGAAAATAAGTTATTAGGTAAGAACACTCAAGAATACGCTTCAATCTTGAGATGGTTATCATTTGCTTCATCTGAAGTTTTAGCTAACGCTACAACTGCTTTCTCACCATTCTTAGGTAGAACTCAATACAACAAGAAAGTTGTTGATGAAAACTTAGCTAAATTAGATGTTCAAGTTTCAATTTTAGAATCAAGATTGAAAGAATTCACTTATTTAGTTGGTGAAAGATTAACTGTTGCTGATTTATTCGTTGCTTCAATGTTCTACAGACCATTCACTATCTTATACGGTAAAGAATGGAGAGCTTCTCACCCTGTCTTAATGAGATGGTGGAACACTGTTGTTTCAACCGATTACTTAAACTGGTTCTTTGATAACGTTAAATTAATTGAAGAACCAATGGAAGTTCCAAAGGGTAACAAGAAGGAAAAAGCACCAAAGGAAAAAGCTGCTAAGAAGGAAACTTCTGCTCCAAAGAAGGAAGCTGCTGAACCTGCTGCTGCTGCTGAACCAGCTGCTGAACCAGCTGAAGCTCCAAAACCAAAGCATCCATTACTTGCTTTAGGTAAACCAGCAATTGATTTAGATGAATGGAAGAGAAAATATTCTAATGAAGATACAAGATCAGTTGCATTACCATACTTCTGGAATGAATTTTATAATGATAATGATTGGTCATTATGGAAAGTTGAATTTAAATATAATGATGAATTAACTTTAACTTTCATGTCAAACAATTTAGTTGGTGGTTTCTTTAACAGATTATCAGGATCAACTAAATTCATGTTTGGTTGTGCTGTTGTTTATGGTGAAAATAACAACAATGGTATCATTGGTGCTTTCTTAATTAGAGGTCAAGAAGCTTTACCAGCCTTTGATGTTGCTCCAGATTATGAATCTTATGAATTTACTAAATTAGATGCATCATCTGAATCAGATAGAGCATTTGTTGAAAACATGTGGACTTGGGATTTACCTGTTGAAATCAACGGTGAAAAGAGAGAAATCGCTGATGGTAAGGTTTTCAAATAATTGTAGTTAATTATTAGTTTTTATATAATAGTATAATACATTATTTTCTCTTATTTGATAATTTATAAACATCTAACCAACCAGTACTATTTTTATTATTATTATTATTATTATTATTTTTCGTATCTATTAAATAACCACCATTTTTTAAACTCTCTAATGCAACATCACTAATACATTTAAATCTAGTTGGACCTAAAGGTATACCACCATACCATCTACTTACAATTATTAAAACGTTGAATATTTTTAAACGATCAATTAATCCAAGTAATCTTGAACCTGATCCACCTTCTCCATTATCATTTGAACCTTGATTCATATTAACTAATTTTAAAACGGTAAATTCATCAAGATCAATATCTCCATTACTATTATTATTTTTCCCTTTTTTTTTCTTCAACCTATCAGATTCATAACTATTATTATTATTACTTTCAGCAGTCTTCCAAGCTAACATAAAAGGATGACTTGCTTTACTTAATTGTTTATCCAATAAAGGCAACTCTTTTAATAAAATATCAATTTCATTGTTTGATTTTAAAGGTATACACCATCCTTTAAATTTAGATTTATTAACTATTAATGGTTTTGAAATTGACCAATTGATGGTATTTGATTTAATTGAAGTATTAAATTGTCTCTTTATTGTTATCCTAAGTATCATTCTTGAACCATTCACTTTTATAGTAATAGTAAGTAAGTGTAAGTGTAAGTGTAATATGTTTGACAGGTGAAAAATCGCACCTCTTCAAAAAAAATGTTTATAAAATGCGAGGGTTAAAAAAAAAAAGGTGCTTTATAAAAAGTAAACCAAAACCTCATTATACAATAACTTCTTCTGTTAATTAATGTACAATTGAATTAATTATGAGTGCAACGGTATCAGCTGCAAAGACAGCAACGCCTATCAATGCAACAACGGCAGCTACAACTACAGCTACAACTACAACGGCAGGTGCTCCTATCACGGCCCCACCTGCCACCACCACCACTAGCACGACAAATGCCAATACAACTACAACAACAACAACAACAGCACCTACAACAGCAACCAAACCAGATTCCAAACAACAATCAGAAGCACAAAGAGATCGTAATCGATATAAATATAGAATTGAAATTCAACAAATGATGTTTGTTTCAGGTGAAACTAATGATCCACCAGAATCAACAACATCAGTAATTGAAGATATTGTTAGAGATCAAGTTGTTGAATTAGTTTTACAAAGTCAAAAGACAGCAAATGCAAGAGGTCAAAGATCTATATCACCTGAAGATGTTATATTTATGATTAGACATGATAAGGCAAAAGTTAATAGATTACGTACATATTTATCATGGAAAGATGTTAGAAAAAATGCAAAAGATCAAGAAAATGGTGAATTAGCAGGTAATGAACTTGTTGATGATAATGGTACAGGTGGTGGAGGATCAAATGGTGGAGTTGGAGGTGTTGGAGGAGGTGGTAATGGATCATCAGTTAATGGATCAACAGGAGGATTAGATAATAAAATGTTAGCAAAACAGAAAAAATCACAAATTAGATTACCATGGGAAATTGAATTTATGTTTAATGAACAACCATTAGAAACGAATGAAGATAATATAAATGATTCATCGATGTCAATTGAACAACAAAAACAAATTGAAGATGAAGAAAGGGAAGCAATATTAGCACAATTGAAAAGATTAAAACAAAATGATGATCGTACCAAAAATATGACACAAAAGGAATATGTTCATTGGTCAGAATGTAGACAAGCAAGTTTTACATTTAGAAAATCTAAAAGATTTAGAGAATGGTGTGGATTATCACAAATAACAGAATCAAGACCAAATGATGATGTAATTGATATATTAGGATTTTTAACATTTGAAATGGTTTGTTCAATAACTGAATTAGCATTAGATATTAAAAAAATGTTTACAAATGATGATAATGATAATAAAAATGAAACTAAAAAGAGAAAATATTTATTTGATGAACCAAGTAATGATTCAAAACCAATTTTAGTTGAACATGTTCAAGAAGCTTGGAGGCATTTACAAAAAGTTAGTAAACCTAAAAAATGTTTATATAATTTTAAAGGTGGTAGAATGAAGAGTAAAACCAATTTGATATAATATATATTTATATATGTATTTAATGTAATATATGATTCACCTATATTCGTATGTATAGTAATAAGTTAGATGTAACCATCCCCTTTTTTATTATTATTTCCGTTTCCACAAAGTACTGTTTCACCTTTTTCTTTATTTTCAGATACTTGTATGATGATAGAGCAAGTAACTTTTCTCCTTTAATTTACTATAAAAGGGTCTGAATACAGGGTTTTTTTTTCTTCACTTTTAACTCGAACAAATCATGGGCAGTTTTTTACGAATTAATTATCTTACTTAGTTTTTTATTAAACAATTTGCCTTTATTTTTTTTTGCCTTTCATCTAGATATATGGAATCCGTCAGTATATATGAAACTGTACGCTTTCTCATATTAGATGTAAATGTCGGGGAATGAAGTAACGAAAATGATATTCAAGACGATCGACGCACAATGTAGAAAAAGAGCCAAAAGTTAATAAACATAAAACTTGATTTTTAAACATGCGATGTAATGATAATAAAATAATATATAACCACTGGGGTTGGGGTAAGAGTATACAATTAATATGACAAATTTATCAATTGAACCATTAATAAATAATATAGGACCATTTACAGATCCATCATATACAAAAGAATTTGGGAGATCACAATTAAAAGAATCTAAAATATTAGTAATTGGATCAGGTGGATTAGGATGTGAAATATTAAAGAATTTAACGTTATCAAATTTTAAAGATATTCATTGTATTGATATGGATATAATTGATTTATCTAATTTAAATAGACAATTTTTATTTAGATTAAAAGATATTGGTAAATCAAAAGTAATTACAGCTTCAAATTTTATAAATAAAAGATTTAAAACAAATATTAAACCATATTTTAATAAGATTCAAGATTTACCAGATTCATTTTATATTCAATTTGATTTTATAATATGTGGATTAGATAATATTATAGCTAGAGAATGGATAAATGAAAAATTAATTCAATTATCAACTGAAAAGATAATACCTTGGATTGATGGAGGTACAGAAGGTTTCCAAGGTTCAATAAAATTTATAATACCAAGTATAACAGCATGTTTTAAATGTTATAATAATTTATTACCACCAAAGACAACATATCCATTATGTACATTAGCAAGTACACCAAGATTACCTGAACATTGTATTGAATATATTTTACAATTAAAATGGCCAAAATTATATCCAAATATTAAATTTGATTCAGATAATATGGAAATGGTTGATAAAATATATGAATTATCATTAATTAGAGCTAAAAAATTTAATATTAAAGGAGTTACAAAATCTTTAACATTAGGAGTTGTTAAAAATATAATTCCATCAATTGCATCAACAAATGCAATTATTTCTGCAATTTGTTGTAATGAAGCTTTTAAATTTTTAACTTGTATTGCACCAACAATTTCAGATTTAAAAGGTGAAAATTTATATTATAATGGTTCAAATGAATTAAATTTATTCGTTGATAAATTTAATAAATTGCAAGATTGTGAAATTTGTAGTAATTTACCAATTGATTATAAAATTTCAAATTTAAAATTACAATTAAATGAATTTGTTGGAAAACTAATTAATGAATTTAAATTAATAGATTGTTTAATATTAACTTCAAATGGTGATGATTTATATGATGATAAAAGGAAAAAATATTATAAAGATGAATTTGAAACAATTGATAATTTATTACCTTTTAATGAAGGTAATAATTATTGTGAATTACAATTAATATTGATTTCCAAAAACATGAAAAGACCAATAAAACTAAACTTGATCAAAGATAAGATTCCAAATTAGGAAGTATTTCGCGTAATAATAAAAAAAAAAAAAAATGATGAGGTCGATCGGTCGGTCAAAAGAAAAAAAAATCAATCGATTTGATCAATTTGATCCGAGATTTTAAATATATATTTTTTTTTTAATTCATCTTATAATATATAATTATATGTATATTTTTTTTTAAGGATAATAGTAGAGAAGGGGGAAAAAAAAGCACTATATATCTATACTCTATGGATTGATTAAAACCAGTTTAAAAGAAAAAAAGAAAGAGTTCATTTTTTAATCATTAATATTTTTAAACTAACTTTTTAACCGTGTTTGTTGAAGTATTTCTTTGAACCATCAACTTCTGGAACAATTGTATCAGCACCTTGAGTCCAGTTAGCAGGACAAACTTCACCGTATTTTTCAGTGAATTGGAAAGCTTCTAATAATCTTAAAGATTCATCAACGTTTCTACCAACTGGTAAATCGTTAATGGTAACTTGTCTTAAAGTACCCTTTGGATCAATTAAAAAGATACCTCTTAAAGCGACACCTTCTTCTTCAATTAAGACACCGTAATCTCTTGATAAAGAGTGGTTAGTATCAGCTAATAATGGGATATCGACAGGACCTAAACCACCATCAGCTCTTGCAACGTTAGTCCAAGCTAATAAAGAGTATTCGGAATCAGTTGAAGCGAATAAGACTTGACAATCTTTTTCAGCGAATTTCTTAGCAGCTTCGGAATAAGCAATAATTTCAGTTGGGCAAACAAAAGTGAAAGCTAATGGGATGAAAGCTAACAAGACCCATTTACCTTTATATTGTTCTAAAGAAACTTCTTCGAATAAACCATCGATAACAGCGGTTTTCTTAAATTCTGGAGCTGGTTTTTGAATAGTAATAGCCATTGTGAGTAATTGATATAATAGAGTAATTAAATGAGATTAATTGAAGTGAAAGAGTAAAGGAAATGTATAATAATGATGAAAAGAAGAAAAAAAGAGGTTACAGATAAAAAGTGTGGCTCTAAATAGGAGGGAAAAGGGGCAGTATTTATATCAGTAGATGAAGAAACGAGGAAGCGAGGAATGCGCGCGCGTTGCGAGTTGCGAGTTGCGAGTTGGCCGTCCCTCGGCGTCGATTTAAAGTGATTTCTAATTATTTTGCCAGTCGTCGCCTGTTGCCAGATTCTCGACCTGCGACTTTGATTACAATTATTTATTTATTTGTCTGTCTTGTTAATTGATAATTGTGGTGGTTATTGGTTTATTTGTTTATTGATTTATTGATTTATTCGTTTATTCATCTATTATCTTATTCTTTCTTTTGCTAATTGTCATCCGTTGTTACCGTGTAGCTATTTTTATACATCTGCATTGACTAAATATTTAGTTTTATCGACCGATAAATCATTAATTCAGGCTACATGGAGGAACCACAGATGATTCACAGGTACAGGTGATTGATTTATTGATTGATTTATTTATTTATTTATTTATTGATAGATAGATAGACTATATACATACATACATATATTAATTATTAATATTACTCGGTTAAGGCATTCCAGAATCTTTTGGTTTTACTATACGTTTATTTAATGGTTACATAATATATTATTTCATAAATTAGTCAAACAAGATTGAATTCTAGATTTATCTATCTATCCCTATCGATTACTATAAATATTACATAACAATTTCTTTGGTAAATTCATCAAATTCTTTTTCAGTCGATCGACTCAATTTATTCTTAAAACTTATTAGTTCGTAGTCGACAATCATCTGTAAATCTGGTGCAAAGGTTATTAATCCTAGAATCAAATCTTGCAACAATAGATTTGTTGTTCCAAGTGTTTTGCTCACTATTCCTTTCTCTTTATTATCTTCTCTTTGTTTCTTTTCTTTGTATTTAATAAATTCCTGTAATTTTATCATCATTATTTTCTCCTTCTCTTGTCTTGTCTTTTCATTTCCTTCTCTTTCTCCTTCTTCACTATTATCACCTAATTTCCTTTCATGTATATACTTCATTAAATTATCTTTATCAATATAATTCTTTCTGTCTTTATTATTTATAATCTCCACAATCAAAAAAGTGAAAAATTTATTAACTAAATTATCAACAAATTTACCAATTTTAATTAAATATTCAACTCCAATTAATGACCATCTTTTAATTATATTATCATTTTGTGGTCCATCTAATATAATTAATTGTTTTAATTGTTTTAACAAATTTCTTCTTGTTAAAACGAAAATTATATAACTAATTAACGATATTGTACTTAATATTTCATTTTCAATCTCTGTAAATGTATATGCTGTTATATATAAACATATTGTACCGAAAAACCAAAATAATCTAATTAATGTACCACTTGTTAAAACATGATATCCATATTTAATTGGTTCATAAATTAAATATTTTGTTGGTAATTGAATTAAATATTTAATTGGCAATTCAATAAATAATATTTTTAATTTTTCATTCATTGTTAATTCAACTTGTTCAACTATTTCATTTTTATCATTATTATTATTATTATTATTTTTATCATTTTTTATTTTAATCATTTTTTTTGAATCATCCATATAAATCATTAAATGATTTAAATTTGTCAATTTATTTAACTTTTCACGTCCTTTTAAACTTAATAATACATATGGATCATATTCATCTTCTTTATTATCAATAACAATTAAATCTTGTGTACTTAATTCAATTGATTGTCCATCATTTAATTCAATTAAATATTTACATGATGATAAGTTATTCTTAATCTTTTGTTGTTTTTCCTTCTCCTCATCCTCTTCATCAATTACATTAATTGCAATCATCGTTGGTACATCACTTATCTCTAAATTCGATCCACATTCTAATATTTGATATAATGGTAATGAATCATCTAAATCATTCGAATTAAATTCTCCTTCAATTATAAAATTACTATATTTAATATCATTATCAATCAATAGTTGTTTTAATTCTTCTAATGTTGTTTGTAATGTTATATTATTCAAAATGATCTGTGTATGATGATGGAATATTTCACATTGAAATTCCACTTCCAAAGGGCTAATAGTATCCATATTAGTTAATTAGTTAATTGGACAATTACTGATAATCAAAGGTGGCAAGAGTATAACATTCCATGACATGACGGTTAAAAACGTAAATCAATCAATCAAACACCGCTTTCATCTCTCAACACCTTTGCACCACAAAAAATAAGAACAACGAGAAAAGAAAGAAAATTTAAAATTTTAGACGTTTCGAAAATTAAATTATTAGCAGTTAATTTAGTGGTTTTTTATTTTAAACATCGTTTGATTGTTTGTTTGTTAATTTGGTCATTTGTTTGTTTCCTTTTTTCCCTCTCCTTGGAGATTGTCTTATTAACTATTACCAATTACTATTACCTATTAATAATTATAATCATTTTTAATCATATATCGCCATGTTGTTATTATCACATTCCAAGTTATTGATTAAACCACAACCTTACTCTATTCAATCAACTCGTTATATAGGTTCTTTTATAAGGAGTGTACTATGTATGGATCCACCAACTTCACCTGATGAACCAACAATGGAAAATAGATTCCATATATGGGATCAATCTCCTTCACCTGATTTACGTTTACGTGCTGCAACAATTAGAGCCAATGCAAAATGTCCAGTTACAAATAAAGAAATTAATTTTGTTTGTCCATATAGTGGTATACCAACTCATCATTCAAAAGAAGCTTGGGAATCTGATTTAGATTATCATAAAACTAAAAAATATGAAATTTTAAAAAAAGTTAATTGTTATGAACATGATATTAGATCAAATAGACCATTTCATGAATTTGAATTTCCAACTTCTCAACCACAAGATACTATAGTTAATTTTCAATCATGGGATACTTATCTTTATACAAGACAATTTTATTCAATGGATACTGAATTTCAATTAGCTTTAGTTACTAAAATGTTAACATTCCCATTAACAATTGGTTCAATATTACATCAATATTCACCTTATTTTATGAAACCACAAGGTCCAATTACTTTAGAAGGTTTAAAAACTTTAGCTGCATTAAGATATACTTTATATCCAGAAAATAGAATTTCATCAATACGTGAAAGACCAATTAGATTATTTATTTTAAATGCAAAGATTGAATCAATGTTACCTGGTCATGTTTGGAAAGAATTATCATATTTATTCCCTTCAAATTCTTTTGAAATTCATTTTATTGGACCTGAATCTTTTTATGATAAAGATCGTAAAATTTTTATTCAATCTCAACAACCAATTATACAAAGAATGGATGATACTTTATGTTTTATTCATCATACAACAGATTTTAATAAATTACATGAAGCTAAAGATTTCTTCCCTTATGATCCTTATTTAGATGTTTTCTTTATATTTAATCCTAATTTTAATAACATTACAAATCAAACTTCAAATCCAATTTGGTTAGATTCAATACCTGGTTTATTAGAATCAAAATGTGGTATATTCTTTACTGATTTTAATAAAAATGATATCAATTCAGATTATCAATTCTTAATCGATAATTATGGTGATGAATTAGATATCTTATTAGAACCAACTAAAAATATCTTTGGTTGTACTAAATGGGAATTCAATGATTTTAATCCAATGGATGTCTTTAGATTTAATGAATCTATTTGTGGTTTTAGAGGTAAGAGATATCATGCTGTTTATAAAGATTAATTTAAATCTTAACTACTCTTTTTTTTTTTTTTTTTTTACAATACTTATATATAATAATTCGTTTTACTTGTCTATAGTAATTGTACGTTGACTTCTCCTTTTTTTATTTTTATTATTATTATTATTCTTTGAACATTCGGTGTATGTTCAAAAAACCTCACTTCTCTTTTTCCTTCCTCTTTCCCTTCCCCTTCACTCCTCTGCTTTCTTTTTATGTTCTCATTTTATGCATGTACATATAAATATCCAATTACTAAAGTAAATATATAACTTATAATGTAAAAAAAAAAAACCCAAAAAAAAGATAAAAAATAAAACTAAAGCAATAAAGGAATAAGTAAAATAATTAATAAATAAAATAAATAAATAAAAAAAGAAAAAAATCTACGGTATTAAATTATAAAATGACACAATCATTCACTTCTTTTCACCAAAATCCATACCCTTCTTCACCAAATATACTACCAAAATCATTACCTCCTAATCCACCACCATTATTACCACTTTGTGGTACATTACCACCTGGTCCAGGTATAAAATCACTATCATCACCTCCTTGATCATTAGCATCGGTAGTGTTGGTAGCGGTAGTATTATTATTACCACCACCACCACCACCAAACATATTGTTATTAGATCCACTAAAACTCATAATATCTGAATCAATTTGAGTGAATAAATCATTCAAGAAATTTTGCTGTTGAATTTGTTCTTGATCTAACAATACAGCACTACCTGCACGTGATTGAGGATATGGATATGTATATTGATATTGGTATTGTTGATTTGTTGGAGGTAATTGATATGAATTCGTATTAGGATCTAAATGTTGTTGCTGTTGTTGTAGTGGTTGTTGTGGTTGTTGTGGTTGTTGTTGTTGATATTGTTGTTGCATACGAACACGCTGTGCAAATTGTTGTTGATGTTGATGTTGATCTTGTGGTTGTGGTGGTAAAGGATGTTCAAATTGTTGCTGTTGTTGTGGTGGGTATTGATTTGGAATTTGAGAATTTTGATGTTGATCTAAATATTGTGGTTGTGGGATAGGAAGTTGTTGAGTGTGTTGGAATTGATGTTGTTGTTGGTGCATTGGAGGTTGTAATTGTTGTGGAGGTGGTTGCAATGGTTGCTGTTGCTGTTGCTGTTGTTGTGGGTGTTGTTGTGGGTGTTGTTGTTGTTGCTGCTGTTGTTGTTGGTGTAGCTGCTGTTGATTATGATATGCATATTCTTCAGGATTACCAACCGAATTATCCAACGACATTCTAGGAGATTCACCAAGTTCACTATTTGTAAATCCAATTGGACTTGGAACAAATATCGTACTTGATCTTCTACCACCACCAATACTTTGATTTCTTGTATTATTATTAGTATTATTATTTTGTGGTGTAACTGTAGCTGAATTATTTGCAGTTATTGTAGTTGAATTAGCAACAGGATGTTGTGGTTGTTGAAACTCAGGTTGTTGTTGTTGCTTTTGTGGTGTAATTGGTTGATCCTTTAAATTTGACTGCTGTGATGGTGCTGATGGGAAAGATTCTTTTCTTTTCTTTTTAGCTAAATTATCAATATTATAATTAATAAATTTATTAAATTGAATTCTAGAATCTGGATTTAAAGTACCATTATCACCTTCCCTTTTCTTCATTGTAATTCTAATATTTTCAACAGCTTTTTCTTTACCTAATTCATCTAATAGATCAACCATTGAATTAGTTGCACCATCTTTATTAAATTTATTTGAAACTTTCATCCATTTAGAAACTCTTGATAAAATCATAGTCATCTTTGCTGCAACTTTACTCTTTGTACTAATTAATTTTAATGCATGACTAACTTTTTCATATTCTTGTTCAACATCAATCTCTAAGTCTAAATTTTGTGATTTAACTAATAATCTAGCTCTAATTAATGCAACTAATGCATGCATTGGCCTATAATAAAAAAATGTTGGAAAATTACACGTTTGTTCACATAATGAAACAAATGAATCAATCACTTTTTCACTAGCTTTAATCAGTCTATTTAATGTTTGTAAATAAACTTCTGTTAATATATCTTTTCTTAATAATACACGACAAACAACATAATCATACATTGTCATCAATAATTGATAATAAATTATACTTAATAAATTTCTTTCTTTAGAATTTGATGTTAATAATTTAGATTCTGTTGCTAATTTTTGCATCCTTTTTTCATAACTAATCATCATTGCACGTAATGATTCATGTGGTAATGATGATGTTTGCCATAAATTATATTCTGGTCCTCCAGTTGATTCAATTACACAATCATTTGATCTTGTACTTGTATTTGCATCAGTACTACCTGTTGTTGATGTTGTCGTTGGTGGAGCAGATTCTGTTGATGCACCAGTTGGTGGAGCTGATGGATATGATGTCGTTGAAGCAACAGTTTCAGGTATAGGTGATTCTTCTTTATTAGTAATATTGCTAGTAGCTTTCTCTTGTTGTGTTTTATCTGATGATGATGATGATGATGACTGTTGTTTTGATTCATTATTTTGTTGTTGCTGTTGCTGCTGTTGTTGTTGTTGTTGTTGTTGTTGCTGCTGTTGTTGTTGCTGCTGTTGTTGTTGACGTAATTGATTTATTTGAGCTTGCTGTTGTTGCTGTTGTAATCTTTGTTGAGCTATCACAATTTGTTGTTGTGCTTGTTGTTGAATTGCATAAAATGGTAATGGAGGTGCAGTTGTTGTACCCATTGGAGAAGCAGTATTTGGACACAGAAATTGGAAAATTTCTTCACCAATTGCAACTAATCTTGAATAATAACAAATAAATCTATCATATCTATTAGATTCACCCATTAACAGAATTTGACAACAACGTTCATGATTAGGTGTCCATGTAACAACTTTAAATCTAGGTAAACTTAAACCCAATGAACAACAACAAGCATAAGTACCCATATAAGCACGAACAATTTTCCGTTCTTCTGAATTATCTTTTAAAACATTTTCATTATTTCTATGCATTTCATTACCTAAATCTAAACATAATACTAAATCTAATGCAGTTAATAAACTCATTTGATGTTTATATGACCCCCATTTTCTTGGAGGTGAACACCATAAACTTAAACATAAATAAATTTGAATTAAACTAACTGTAATATCACCAGTAATTGAAACTTTTTGCGCTAAATTCCCATCTAAATAATATAATAAAGTATCATGTAAATCTGGTTCATTTAAACATGTAACAGTAATAAAACCCAATAATACCAAAGGTTCATGATCTATTAACCAATCATAAGTATAATAATCAGGTAAAGAAATACATGGCCAATAACACATTAAATCGTTAATGAAGAAATCATATCTTTGTCTTGTATCTTCTTCATTTAAAATTTTTAATTTAAATAATTCTTTAATTATATTTAATTCATATGGAATCCAAGGTAAATTTGGTACAGGTTTAACAGGTCCATCTTTCATTGAATTCATTGATGATGCAACATTATTAATATCTTCATTTGAACCATTTAAATCATCATTATATTTTGAAAAAGTAATTGCATGTGATAATAATCTTTGTAATTCACTTAATTGTAATTGTAATTGACTTAAACTTTGAGGATTTAAATTTTCATCTAATGAACTAAAATCAACTTTACCTAACATTGAATTAACGCCACCATTGCTAGTATTATTATTATTATTATTACTATTCTCATTTTTAATCATTATTGAATCAATTGTAGAATTTGGAGTACCTAAGGGAGTATTTTTAACTTCAGTAACTTGTTTTTGTAAAGTTTGAAATAATTTAGTTGCAATATGCATTGAATGTTGTAATGAAGCTAAAGGACCATTACCACTTAATTTAGTTTTCTTTCTTGGACGTGTTTTAGCAGATGAAATAGTTGGATCTTCAGTCATTGAACATTTTAAATCAGCTTTAAAACATCTTGTACATGATTCAAATGTTGGATCTTCAAATACACAACGCATTTTAAGTCTATGACAACGTGCACATGCTCTTAAACGTCTAAATTTATTTGCAAATTCTGATGTTGGTTGATTTGGTTCAATTATTGGAGATATTGATCTTCTCTTTGATGATGATGTATTATTAATTATATTGGATGTTGTATCATCATCACTATAATCATCCATGTTATTGGGTGTTGACACTGATGATGACATTTTATTTTTTTTTCAATTAATTATCTAATTAAATATTTTGTCCTTAATTTTTTGTTTTGCTTGATAATATTATTAGAATGTATAATCAATATTTTAAGTTGCTGCTTGTTTATTTCTTTGAAAAATTAAAGGAAAAAAAAAATTAGGAATAATAAAAATTGAAAATTACGATAAAAGAAAAAAACAGCCGTTGGTGCAGCAGCAGCGGAATCAATGCAGATCTCAATCAAACTAATAAAAAATGTAGTGAAAAAAAATGTGTAATATATATATAAATGTCCTCTTGTTTATGAAATGAATATGTCCCTTGCAATTCCGATCGGGTTATATCTTGTGGTAGATGTAAATAGGTGTAATCAAAAAATGTGTCCGAACAATATCAATTCACCCAACCGGCGGTAAAAAAAAAAAAGCAGGAATAGATATTAAGCGTGTGTATAATATATATATATACAGTAAACCCCCAATGAAACGAGAGCATATAATAATTAATTACAGCTAGCTAGTGGTGGTGACAAAGAAGTTCCTCCTTGTTAAAAACCTACACAAAAGGAAAAAGCAAGACAGCTAAAAATGGATGAAGCAGCAGAAAAAAAAAAGATAGCCACAATCTTTGCTACATACAAAATTGATTAATAACGCTGGTCGCTCTATTTCGCGTCGCGTCGATTGATCTTATCAGCCATTATTTGTGTGGGAATCAGCGATTATCGTCATTTCTGCGGACGGCCATTGGCGAGTCTGACAGCGTCTGCCGCGTCTGCCGCGTCTATATCTTTGCGTCTCTGCGTCGGTTTTCGGACCTGGCCGTTTTTCCGGTTGTCTGCGGGTGAGCGGCGTGGATTTTGATAGCGGCGCTGCGCTGCTCGCAGGCCGCTTGCTGGGGCTCTTACCCCTTCTGGACTGCCCGCTGCCTCCCCGGCGCGCCGATTCCCGGTTACTTATAAGTTATTAGTTATTATATTATACTATATTATATTATATTATATTATAGCTAGTACAATTATTATTATTTGTCGGTGTATATAAAGTCGAAATTAAATAAAAATGAAATTAAAAAGAATGAAATGAAAAGAGAAAGAAATAAAAAAACAATTGACATAAGATATATATATCACAATATTAAAGTTCAATGTACTCATCAACTTCAACCAATCCTTTTGCTAAATTACTGTATATAACATAATCTGGTGAATATTGAATTAATTCATCCAGTGCTGGGATCTTTCTAACTTTCCCAATTCCTCCACCAACATTAACTTTATCATCATATTCTCCCCAGTAACATTTAACACTAACACCTAAATTACTACTACTACTACTACTTGAATCTCCTGTATCAGGTAAATAATCACTATCATCATCATCATCATCAAATGTAAATGGTAACCATTGAATTCCAATATGATATGATGGTTGAGTCCAATTTAATTTATGTAATTGTAATTCATCAATACCTTTCATTAATTTAAAGTAATGATTACCTTCTGCATCCCTTGAATAACCAGTTGGAACATTGATTGTAGCTTTTTTATCTAAATCTTTCTTTGGTTTTTCAATATTTGCATTATAAAGTGTAATCAATTTAACTGGTGACATTAATTTTTTACTATCAGCAGAATCATTTGAATTATATTTTGATGAATTAAAAGTTAAAACACAATTTCTATTATCTTCAACGTTAATATTTAATTCAGCTTCAAATGGTAAATATTTATCCATTTTTTTACCATTATGTGAATTAGATATAACTTCAATATTTAAATAACTTGAAAATTCATTTTCTTTTAATGATCCATCAATTAACCATGGTCTTTGTGATTCAAATAAACATAATTCATTTCCTGTCTCTTTATATTGTGTACAATTAATTTCAATTTTATCACCTTTTAATGATGGAATATCTTTTAAAATTGGTTTAATATATCCAGATCTACCATATAAACTTGAAATTGCTTTATTGTTAACTATTGTTGTACCATTCTTACCAGTAATGGTATTTGAAGATAATGTTTGTAAAAATCTAAATTTCAATGGTGCTGAATAAGAATAAGGTTCTTCAAAATAACTAATAGTAGAACAAATAAATAACACTAATATAAAGAATAATACCATTATTGAATTCAATTTATGAAGAAATGGTAAAATTGGTGCACCTAAACAAACAGAAATACCAACTAACATTTTCATTGTAAATTTCCCAAATAATTTACTCTCTTGAACAGTTTGATTTAATGATTGTAATAATAATTCACCATCGGTATATATTATAAAGATTGATAATGGAACCATAATTAAAAATTGTAATGACCAATCATAACTAAAAGATTTTAATGCAGCATCTTTAATTTTTTTTCTATAAGTTGCTTCAGATTCATGATCAATTATAACAATAGTTGGAGTTGTATTATTATTATTAGTAGTTGCAGTATTTGTCGTAATTGATGAATTTTCACCAGCCATTAATGGATGATGTTCAGAATCAACAACTGCTGTATTTGAAGATGATTGAACTGAATTTTGATCAATTCCTCCATCACTTAATAAAGGTTGTTGAACCTGTTGTTCTTCATCTGTGGCACCATATAATCTTGGTTTCATAACTCTCTTATATTTAGCAGGTTTAGGTTTAACCATCAATGCTAACACTCCAAATAACGAAGCAGCAGATATTAGTAGATATATTAAAGTAAATGCATAACCTCCAACGTTTGATTCCGTTTTCTCCTTTGTTGTAATCCAAATTGTTAAAACCCAAATTATGAAATTCAGTTCAAGTAAAACAATCAATTTTTGATCATGAACAGGTCTAAACCATGCTGCAAAATTTAAAATGAAATAATTACACAAGATGTTTAATGAACTCAAAGCTAATAACGGACTAATATAATCGTTGGAAAGTAATAATGGATCGTTCAAATAGATGTAATTGGCAACAAAACTTGTAATAAAATAAGAGAAAGCTAAACTTATTGGTAATCTTAATAAACCTCTTCCAGAATCAACATGCCATGTACCTCTCTTATAAACAATCAATAGCATGAAAATAGTGACAACAGGAACCACTGCTAAAACTAATAAATCTAACTTGTATAATAAATCAACAGGAATATAAAAGAAGAACCAGCCAAGCACATCAAAGAAAACAGCTTTTTCCAAATTGTCATTTATAGGTTCTGTATTATAAGCCAAGTTATTAACCATATCTAAACAATTCTTTTCCATATGCCATAGTGAACCTTTAGTGGTTCCTGAGATAGAATCTCTTAAAGTATGGTATAAAGATCTTGGTTTATAAAAAGCAATATCAACACCTCTCATTCCATTTTCACTATAAACTTTATAATCTGTTTGAGAATGAATCAATCCACTTTGAAATCCTTGTTGCATTAAAGAATTTGCAAATGGTCTTTCAACACCAGAATAATAACTTAAAATTCCAACATCGGTACTTCTAAATAACACAGCTTTACCACCTGCACCTGTTCCTTCTAAATTAATAAAATACTTAACAAGGGAGTGCCATTCATGGTTAAAGAACGCTTCTGCTCCAAGTAATCCAAACTCTTCATCATTATTGAAATTGAAAATAATAGTTCTATCAGGTTGTTCTGTATCAACTTTAGCAAAATATTCCAAGATACCTAACATTGAAGCAATTCCCATCCCATCATCTGTAGTACCATATGCGGTTGGAACAGAATCATAATGAGCAGAGACTAAGATACCTTCCAAACTAGGATCTTTACCTTCAATTTTAACCACAATATTGCCACTTTCAAAATAGATAATTCTATTTGCAAGACTACTTGGATTGAAAACATCCTGTTGATTAAACATTGTGTTTAAATTACCATAATCATCGGTATAATTAAAGTAAGGTTTCTTAGTTGCTATTTGTTCAACTCTGCTTACAATATAATTGTGAACTTCATCATTAGCATGAGAATCATAAGGATGGAAATTTAAAGAAATCTCTTGTAGATCAACCCATGAATGAGATAAAATTTTAGGTTCAGGGACTGGAGGTGTCAATGATAAATGGTCAAAGTAAAGATTGACGGATATAGCAGCCAGATAAGATAGTACAACCAGGAAAGTAAGTGTGGTTTTCCTGAAACCAAAAGTGGAACGGATAAACCGTAAGAAAAAGCCCGGCTTATCGTCAGTCATCTATATCAATAGCCAATGAATAGAAGTCTAAAGAAAGAAGAAAGGAAGGGTAGGATATATAAAGTGAAGCTCAAACTAAGGCAAACAAGAAGTATATTAACAAGACTATAAATTAATCTAATTAAACTAAATTAAGCTAAAAAGCCAAATAGAAAATAATACATAATTACCTAATTACCTAATATCTGACGTCATCAAAGCAAAGAATGTACACCGCCGTTTTGGGAGTAAAAATCCTTCCAACTTTAATTTTGCCTTAAATTGTTTTTGCTCCTTCATGTTTTTTTTTTTGTTTTTTGTTGATTTGTTAATTTGTTAGTTTGTTAATTTGTTTGCATTTCCTGCCTTTTTACCCTCTGCTTCTTTTATAACATATAATTCCCCGCTTCAATGTCCTTCCCTCCTTTGAAGAACGATTTAATTTTGAGAGCCGCTAAAGGTGAGGTTGTCGAAAGACCTCCAATGTGGTTAATGAGACAAGCTGGTAGATATTTACCTGAATATCATGAAGTTAAAGGTAATCGTGATTTTTTTGAAACTTGTAGAGATCCAGAAATTGCATCTGAGATTACTATTCAACCAATCGATCATTTTGATGGATTAATTGATGCAGCTATTATTTTTAGTGATATTTTAGTTATTCCTCAAGCTATGGGTATGGATGTTCAAATGATTGATAAAGTTGGTCCAAGATTTACAGATCCATTAAGAGTTCCTGAAGATTTAAAAAAATTGAATCCAAATACTGATGTTTCAAAAGAGTTGGCGTGGGCCTTCAAAGCTATTACAACTACAAGAATAAAATTAAATGGTCGAGTTCCATTATTTGGATTTTGTGGTGCACCATGGACTTTAATGTGTTATATGATTGAAGGTGGTGGTTCAAAAATTTATAGATTTGTTAAAGAATGGTTATTTAAATATCCAAAAGAATCTCATAAATTATTATCTATGATTACTGAAGTTGCCATTGAATTTTTAGCTTTACAAGTTAAAGCTGGTGCTCAAATCTTACAAGTTTTCGAAAGTTGGGGTGGTGAATTAGGTCCAAATGAATTCAATGAATTTTCATTACCTTACTTAAGAGAAATTAGTGCCAAATTACCTCTTAGATTAAAAGAATTGGGTATCACTGAAAAGATTCCATTAACAGTTTTCGCTAAAGGTTCATGGTATGCATTAAATGATTTATGTAATTCAGGTTATGATGTTGTCTCTTTAGATTGGTTATACCCACCAGAGGAAGCAGTTAAAGTTAGTAACGGTAGAGTGGCATTACAAGGTAACTTAGATCCATGTATAATGTATGGATCTAAAGAAACCATTACTGCCAAAGTGGAGAAAATGATTGAAGGATTTGGAGGTGGTAAGCAAAATTATATAATCAACTTTGGACATGGTACCCATCCATTCATGGATCCAGAGCAGATCAGATTCTTCTTAGAAGAGTGTCATAGAATCGGTAGTAAAAAATGAACAACAAATATATAGCTAGCTTATATATAGATAGACTAACTGCCCAATAGCCTAACCAAAAATACAATCCAGCCAAACAGCCTGTATATACAAACTTCCCCGTACATAAAAACGTATGTAAGACTCGGCGCGCTGGCGGTGAAAAATTTTGTCGGCTACGCTGCCCGCTGCCCGCTCTCTGCCCGCCGTCTGGTGAAGTCGACTCGTTTCTCAGTCTCAGTCTCAGTCTCGAGGATGCTCCATGGATGATGGATGATGGATGATGGGTGGATAGCTACTTTTTTGACTTCCTCCACTTTTTTATATACTTTTCTTATATCTACTCACTTTTTCATCTTTTTCTAACCCACTTCTCCCATCTTTCACGTTTATTATTAATTAACAAGATGTCCAAAAGACTCCCGGTGCGTAAACCTTTAATTTCGGGTTCTAAAGATGATACTCAATTCAGTGAAGCTTTAAAATTATATGATTCTAAACAATACAAGAAATCGTTGAAAATTTTAGATACAATTTTAAAGAAGAATTCTCAACATTCATCATCACTGGCATTAAAAGGTTTAGTATTATACTATTGTGATTCTAGTGATATCAGTTCAATTACAACTTCAAAATCTGAAGCTGAATCATATATTACAAGAGCATTAGCAAAAGATAGTAATAATCATATTGTTGATCATATTGCAGGTATATATTATAGAGCAATTAAAGATTATAAGAATGCAGCTAAATGGTATGGAGCATCTATTGAGAATAGATCACCAAATAAATCTATATTACGTGATTTAGCTTCAATGCAAGCACAAATTGGTGAATTTGCTAAATTAACAAATACAAGATTAGCATATTTAGAAGATCAACCAGGTTATCGTGCAAATTGGACATCAGCTGCAGTTGCACATCATTTAAATAAAGATTATGAAGCTGCTGAAAAAGTTTTAACTAGAATTGAAGAATTAGTTGAAGATAAATTACAAGATGCTGATTTAGCTGAACATTATGAACTTTCATTATATAAAGCTAATATAATTAGTGAATCTGGTGATTATAAACGTGCATTAACATCTGTTAATTCATTAATTGAATCTGGTAAATGTTATGATGGATTAGCATTATTAGAATTAAAAGCTTTTTGTTTAATTCAATTA
The DNA here is from genome assembly GCA_030556425.1 of Ogataea ovalis. NCBI lineage: Eukaryota > Fungi > Ascomycota > Pichiomycetes > Pichiales > Pichiaceae > Ogataea > Ogataea ovalis. The sequence goes on from JAKTTZ010000003.1 coordinate 55,234, forward strand.
GGTGAATTAAAAGAAGCTAGTAAAGTTTATCGTCAATTATTAAAGAGAAATCCTGATAATGTTGAATATTATTATAAACTTGAAGAAACTTTAGGTACGATTAATGCATCAACAGATATTAGATTATCATTATATGAAAAATTATCAAAATTTTATCCAAGATCAGATCCACCAAATTTTATACCATTAACATTTTTAAAAGGTGAAGAATTTGAAATTCATGCACAAAATTATATAATTTCACAATTATCAAGAGGTGTTCCATCAACTTTTGTTAATGTTAAACCATTATATAAGAAAAAGGAAAATATTGAAATTATTTTTAATATAGTTGATGAATTTTTTTATGGTGATGCAAAGGAAAATCCATTAACTGTTGCATGGACAGCATATTTTTTAACACAACATTATTATCATATAGGTGATTATAAATATGCATTAAAGATGTGTGATTTTACAATTAATCATACACCAACATTAATTGAACCATATATTTTAAAAGCACGTATATTGAAAAGAGAGAATAAATTAATTGAAGCTGCAGAAATTATGAATTTTGCAAGAAAATTAGATTTACAAGATCGTTTTATTAATTCAAAATCAACTAAATATTATTTACGTTCAAATGAAATTAATAAAGCAATTGATACAATTTCAATATTTACTAAAAATGATGAAAGTCCAAATGGTTTAAAAGATTTACATACGATGCAATCTGTTTGGTTTTTAATTGAATCTGGTGAATCATATTATAGACAATGTAAAGATGATCTTCATATTTTAAAATCATATTTGAAAAAAGAGAATGAAGAAGAATTTAATGATGATCAATATATTCAATTAAAACAAAATTTCTTAAATAATGCAGGATTAGCTTATAAAAGATTTAAATCTGTTTGTTCTATATTTAATGAATATCATGATGATCAATTAGATTTCCATCAATATTGTATGCGTAAGGCAACACCAAGAGCTTATTTATCAATGATTTTATGGGGTGAAAATTTATTTAATCAAGGATTATACATTAGATCAATTTCAGGATTAACTGATATATTTATTGAAATTTTTACAAATTCAGATATATTGAAAAAAGATGTTAAATTAACTATTAAAAAATCTAAAAAAGATAAAAAAGAAGAACGTGAAAAACGTGAATTATTAATTTCATATTCTGCAGGTTCATCAGATTCAAATGATGATGTTTTCGCTGAATTAACAATTCAAAAATTAATTAGTTCAAAAGTTAAAGATGTTGAAAAATTTGATGAATTATTACAATTAATTAATAAAATTAATTCACCAACAAATAAAACAAATCAAATTTTAAATTTTAAAATTAATTATTATTTGAAAAAATACGTTCTTTGTTATCAATCATTACATAAATTACAAATCATTGATAATGAAAATTCAAATCTTGGTTGGATGCTTTTAAGTTTATATAACGTTGCTAAATCTCAAGATGAATCAATTCAAACACCAATTAAGAAAATTTTAAATGTTAGTTTAACAAAGAGTTTCCCTGAATTAATAATGTCAGATGAATCAAAAACAGTTGTTGATGATGTTATCAAGTTTATCATGACTAATTATTTCAAAAAAAATGATTTTGAAACAGGTAGATCATTAATTGAAGCATTAAAATATTCAAATGATTCTAAATTGATTGAAAGATTAAATGAAATTCAATCAGTTTTAGATCCATATAGATCAAATTATTTAAATTATTATAAATAATTTTTGTTTTCATTATTTTATATTATTACTATTATTTTATTATTATTATTTATTTTTTTTTTTCTTAAAAAAAAATGTTTATATATATATATTAGAAGTTTTTTTTTTTTTTCAAAAGAATAAAATTAATTAATTAAATATAATTTAACATTTTAACTATTAGTAACCCAACTAACAACTCTATCTCTTCCAACACCTTGAACAAACCTTAACCCATCTCTACCCATAGGGAAATAAGAAACAGTATACCAAAGTTGACCAATAACTTGCAAGACACAACCGATAATAACACCAATGATGCTCTTCCAACCAAAACAAAACCATAAAGTGATTAAAATTGAACTTAAATAAGAAACACTAAACCAAACTCTATCTTTTGAAATTAAATGATGACCAAATTGTTTAAACCCATTTAAGAAAGCAAATGAAAGCAAGAAAAAAATTGAACCAAGTGACCAAATCAATGCAAATTTTCTAGGCTTTAATGATAAAATCGGAAATAATATAAAACAAATAGATTGACATGAAATTGATCCAATTAAACTAATTATAAATAACGATAACCTTTCAAAATAACTTAAATTTAAAAAACTTCCATTGTTCGCTTCTCTAACTGCAACTTCTCTTTGTGATTCTAATTCAACTCCACCACTACTACTCGAACTAAAGGGATTTAATGAACGTAGTGAGAATGATGAATTCGTTCTTGTATTTGACGGTGCTGGTACTGGTGCTGGTGCTGGTGCTGTTGTATTTAACACCTCAGTTGCATCATTAACGGGGAGTTGAACTCCTGGAATTTTATTAAAAAATGACGATATCGAAGACATTGTGAAATTATTACTTCTTCTAATATAAATTAAAATATAAATATATAACTAAATAACTAAAATGAGTAAAAAAAAAGCTCCAACGATTAAAATAAGCAAAATAAATTCTGTCTCCTTGTATACCTATCTTTTCTGTATATAAAGAATCACTAAATTGCCAGATGTGTAAAGATAAAGCCGAGGGAGGTGTGAGGGATATTATATAACCACTTATGTAATAAGAACTTGAAGTTGAAAAGCAGAGAGAGAAAAACTCTAAAAGTGGGGAAGGAAGCTTCTTTCAAAGAGGTGTGTGTCTTGTTAAAACGTTTAACTATTTTCTTCAGTTGTTATTCTATATATAAATTAATACTGACTATATAAATATATAATTTGTTCATATTAATTAACAATGAGATTTACTCAATTACTTAGATCAGGTCATGGAGCAGCACCAAAATATATTCGTCACTCAGGTCCACCACCACCACAAGTTTCAAATTTTTTTAAATTTACAGCAACTGCATTAGGTGCCACTATGTGGTTTTGGATTTTTTATAGAACTAAACATGATTGGAAACAATGGTTAGCTTTAGAACATCCTTGGGATCATAGTCATTAGAAGGAAATTATTTGAAAATTTGAAGATTTAAAAAGATACTACTTTTGATTGAAAGAATTATTGAAGGGATTAATTAAATTATGTATTGATCTTGGTTATATTTACCTACTTATTTATTTATTTATTTATTTATTTTTATTTACTTACTTACTACTTATTTATTATTACACTTATCATATATTATTTATTGATTAATAGATTTATTTATTATAATAATTAAAAGAAATATGCCAAAAGAATAAATCAGCATTATTGAAATAGAAATTAGAAAATAATAAAATATAAATGCAAATATTAAGTGTATCTAAACTAGAAATAGAATTAAGAACCAAATAAAATAAAAATAATAATAAAAAAATGGAAACCAAAAAGGTTTAAAAAAACCACCAACTCTTTCGTAAAATCAAAAGAAGAGAAAAAAATAATGAAATAGAACAAGAAACGTTAAATAAATTAAAACAAAAAGAAAAACAACAACACATCAAAATAAGTAAATAAAATAAAATAAAATAAAATTATAGTAAAGATAGAAAGAGACTCGAATTAAAAATTGAAAATTAAAAATAAAAAGTAAAAAGAGAAAAAAAAAAGTTTATGAAATCGAATGGAATGAATGAATTATTATTATTATTATTATTATTGTCATTGTCATTAGTTGAACAGTTTCTGAACTTTTTTGAAAAATCCACCATTTTTCTTCTTTTCTTTAGAACTGCAACTACCATCAATAGCATTATTATTTTCATTCTGACTTGGTCTATTATGAATTGGAGATATTTGACTTTCAATTTCTTCACCAATTGTTTTACTTCTCTCCAGTTCAACACCACCACCTTCAATATTAGAATTTTTATCTTTACTAACAAAATTACCAGCACCACCTCTACCTGTTGAAAAAACAGGACTAATATCATGAATCATTTGACCAACATTTTTTGCAGATAATTTAGGTGATGGCATTTGTTTTGTCTTTGTAACATTACCAGCACCACCTCTACCAGAATTTAACAGTATATTACCATCTTTATCTTGTTTATAAGATTTAGCAGGTGTTAAAGTATTTGTTTGAACTGTTGTCTCCTTTGACTTTGGTATAACAACTTGATCTAGTTGATTCGCATGAACAACATTTCCAGCACCACCTCTGCCTGTTGAGAAAACTGGGGTTAAAGTAGCCATTTTGGAGTTTTATAATTTTTTAGAATGTCTGGAAAAGAGTGAGTGAGTGACAATGGAATGAGTAAACTATAACCAAATGGATGGAATATATATATATATAATATACTATAATATAATATAATATAAAATGAATTGACTAAAAGAAAAGAAAGGAATAAAAGAAAAGCAGAAATGTGGGACAGCCGACATACAAGAGTGTACAGCAATATATATACATATATATATATTTAGTTAGATAGAGAGACACATAAATAAATACGCACACATAGAAATAATCAATGCCTGCGTGAAGCGAAATCTGTGTTTGTTGCAAGGAGAAAAATTGAGGTGTCAAAATTTTATTTTTATTTTGATGACTGCAACTCCTTTTTAGGTGATCACGTGCGGCTCATGCCTCTGCTTTTTTTTTTATGCGTTGCGGTTTTTTGCTTTTTGGTTTTTTTGTTTTGGCTGTTGGGTTGTTTGTTTGGTTGGTTGGTTGGTTGGTTAGTTGGTTTGGTTTGGTTCTATTTATTTGTATATATATACTCTTGTACAGACTGCCCGCTGTTGTTGTGTACTCCTCTTGCTCATCTTGCTCATCTTGCTCCTGCTGCTCCCGCTCTCTCCACATCGGTTGTGAAATGGAAGCTCCCACGGAGTGCGCACGCATCGCCTCCACACCTGTCACCGTCACGGGGGCATGCGACAATAACGTAAGCTGATCTCAGCAGTGAGCAGTGCCACGGCGATGGGCATTGGGCACGGCTATGTGGGCGGACCACGGCCATTGGCACTGGGCGCTCTGGGCGGGCGGGAGACACCGACCTCCCTCTCTCTTATTCCTAGCAGGGGTGAAACTGAGGGAGGCTTTCCAGGCTTCCAGTTCCACCACGCCAGTTACAACTTGCTATGCCCCCTGATGGCTCGCCTGCCTTCCTTTTCAGATATCAAATTATTTAAAAAATCATAGAAAATGGTTGCAACCATTTTGTTTAAAATCTTGGCTGTTTTTCATCCCTTCAACACGTTTCCATAAGTTTTTTCTTTTTTGAAAGCAGCATCATTGGCTGCCTCCAAATTAAAATTTTAGTTCTGTAGATAGATAAATATGTGCTGCCTCATAATAGTCTTACCCATAGCAAATAGAGTCATCAGGTACGGCACGCCCTGATCCACTCGTATTATATATATATATGATCGCTGGTAACGTTGAGACTCCACCTGTTAGTCTTACGTCATCACAATGAAACAGAGCAAAGCTTAAGCTCCGAGCGTTGGTCCGTAGGCGCTGGAGGTGGAAGTGGCCCCTTGTCTCCGCTGTCTGCTGGCTGCTGGCTGCTGGCTGCTGCTGGCTGCTGCTGTAGGTTGTCTGCAGCGCCCCGTGGACAAGCTGGACAGGCACAGCCGAGGCTGGTTCCAGTAGAGTGAGTCAGCGAGTCAGCGAGTCTGCTAGTCCCCCGTTATAGGACGCCGAGGAACAGGGGAGACCCGCAGGGCTCAACTCTCAACCGCCGTTGCCGCCGCCGCCGCCGCCACCACCGCCGCTGAGGGTAATTACAGCTAATGCCCTGTCACTGTCACGTCCACACTTTTTTTCTCTTTGTTTTGTTTGTTTGTTTTTCGCAGCACTTTTTCTCTTTCTCTCTTTCTCTCTTTCTCTGGGGTTTCTGCTTGATTCCCCTGACACAATTTGTGTAGATCTGCTCATATTTCAACCACTACGTTATTAAATTAGTCATATATAGATTTACATAGATTTAAAGTTTGAAACAGGTTTGGATGGTTGAACTTTAATACACACAAGAGAGATATACATTTAGATTATTCATTCCCCAGCTCAAATCTGAAAAAGCTCCTTCTGTTTAAAGAAATTTTTTTTATTTTTTTGTTTTCATTTTATTACATAATTTATGACGCGTAAAAGGAACTGGGGAAATATTTGCCCCGCCTGGCTTTTTTTCTGTGCGTTTTGTGCATATGGTTGGAATTCTGTCTCTATTTATTTTTAGCTATATATGTATATGTCTGTTTAATCAAGACTCAACTCTCCCATTTCAAGTCCTGGAATCGCCATATTCTCAAAATTAAATATTGGCATTAATCTACATGATAACCATTCAGGATTACCTTCACCTGGTCCAAAGAGAAGATCAAAGTAAGCTTCAGGCACATCACCGTTTGTTCCCACATCTATTGAACTAAAAATTTCCTGAAATTTTTTGAAAAATTCAATTTGGAAATCAACCATTATCTTGATATTTTTCGTCTTTAATTTAGATGGTTCAAATTCATTAATTATAGTGCTGAAATTTTCAAGAATTTTTTGCTGTGTTGCACAATGTTTATTAAATAATTTTAAAGTTTTCAAAATTGCATTGTTTACTTTTTCAATTGGTAAATCATATGAAAGTTTTGTAATTATATCTGATTGAAATTTTTCTTCAATTACATCGTCTTCATCACCATCACCATTTTTATTCTTAACATAATAATCACTCCATTTAACACCTTCCACTAAACTTAAGAAACTAAAATCATTTAAAAGATTCCATTTAATTGTTTCAATTAAACCATTTTCATTAAATTTTAAAACAAACATTAAATTACAACTTTCTTTTAATTTATAAACAATTTCACTTGCATTTTTAAAAAATTGATTATCATCTTCACCTTCTAAATAACCCCAAAATGGAACTTCAAATAATTTATAACCATTTTTATCATCTTCATCACCTGATAGACAACCAGCTTTTGATCTAGGTATAAATCCATAATTATAATAAAATGTATTAATCTCTTCAATATCCGAATAACAAATTGAAACTTCAAATTTTTCTTTTCTTGAATAATCAGTTGAAATAGGATAATCTAAATATAACAATATATCATGAGTCTTTAAATCAACATCATAATAAGCATTTTTAATCAAATCATCTGTATGATTAACAAAATCTAAAACTGGAACCAATGTAATATCAACTACAAAATCTCCATCATCGCCATCTTTTCTTGGAATTTGTAATGAACGACTCTCAATTGCTCTAACTAATTTTAAATAATCATTTTCACTTAATATTAAATCAAAATCACTCTTTGATTTAATAATTTTTTTAAATTCTTTAATATCTAATGAAGAAACTCCAAGTTCAATAGCTAATAATAACTCATTATAACGATCTGAATCAAGTGCAGTGGAAACATGTGCTACATATAATGAATTCCAATCACCTGTAATACCAGGAACACTTTCTAATAACACTGGATCATCAGTTGTTGGTGTTGTAACTTCTGTATTGAGTAAAATTTTTAAATATGTATCAATCTCAGAACTCAATTTAAAATCATCCCCCGAATCTTTAAATAATTCACTTAATCTTTTAATTATTAAAAAAGATATGAAATATCCTGTAATTATCTTTGTCTCTGTAGGATAATCATAACAAAAAGTTGAAAGAATCGTCTTTATAATGTTTTTACATTTTTCACTACTTTTATTCATGTAATCTTCACATGTTGATAAATTAAATACCGAATTATTTGGAATTCTTAATAATTCAATCCTACTATTATTATTTTCTCTAACTTTATTAACTTTTGGTTGCGTGTAGAATAATCCATATCCTCCAAATTTAGATTTTTCAATGGTTATGTTTGGATTAGTGATCACTTTTAAATCTTTATGAATCCATTGATTTAACAAATTGTGTGATATGGGAGTACCTTTAATACTCTCATCAAATAATTTTAAATCCGTCATTACTTAAATTGAATGCTGTTATTTAACGGTCTTTATAGATAGATAATCCAAAAAAAAAAAAAATGAAAACTGTATATAGATTTCGGCATTTTCATGTACGCCTACGTTTTCTATTTTTTTCTCTCTTCCGCACCGTTGAATTACAAGTCAATTTTGGCTGTGTTTCTTTTACAGCAGCTGCTCTCGCGCTCCAATTTAAAAAGTTGAAAAAATTATTATTTTAAAATACATATAAATAAAATTAGTATAAAATGAAAATATAAAAAAACTATGTGACCTATAATAATGAAGATGAAAAATTGAAATAAAAATAAATTAAAAATAAAATAAATATTAAATGTAAACAAACAGATTCAAGAAAAATAATTAAATAAAAAAACACACAATACACTAAACAATTAGAATGCAAAACAACGTTACGTACCCACCAAAAAATAAAAACACAAGCAATGTAAAAAACAACTATCGATCTCCTTTTTTTTTTCTTCTTTTTTTTTTTTTTTTCTTTTTGCAAATTTATAATACAAAAAATTAAGAACTAATTAAAAAGTTTGAAGAAATTGAATCGAATCTATTGGTCATTAATCTCCAAAAGACGACATTTAATTCTTCATACAATTCAATATTTTCCTTCTTTAATAAATTAATAGCAGCTTCATCTAATTTCCAAACAATACTTTCACTCTTGGAATAGTATCTAACAACTCTATCAGATGGTGTAATTATTAAATCACCAAACATTGTTAATGGTAAAACACTACTATTAATAAAGAATTTTAAATCATTAAATCCAACATCACAACCAATTGAACCTGATTCAACTAAAAATAATGAAGGTTGATGAATTGATTTATCATAAATTAATTGATTTGGTTCAATTGTAACTTTATTTAAATATGTACAAAGTTTATTCCAAAACGTTTCATCTTTATTATCACTAATACCTTGCATAACTGTTAAAATTAATGGTAATGGTTCTTTTAAAACTGTTGTATTTGTATTTGATGCAGGTAAATTAGAAAATCTTCTCTTTGTTTTATTTTGTTGTTCTAATTGATCTAAATGCATAGATTTTTTAGCAGCTTTCATAACTTGAACATGACGTGGTGATCCAAATATTGGTGTTGAATTTCCTGATGAATCTTTACTATTTCTATTATTATTATCATCAAATAATGAAATTGTTAATTTTCTCTTTTGACTAGTTGATAATCCTGAATTATTATTTGTTGATGATCCTGGTATATTACGTGAAATTGATTCTTGTCTTGCTTTAAGTAAATCTTTATAAGCTTCTAAAAATATATTTTCACACCATTCTAATGCTGAATTCAGATTATTAAATAATTGAATTCTATTTTTATGTTCTTCAGTTTCCCATAATCCAGAATCTTTTAAACCTTGAACAATAGTTGAATTTTCAGAAACTGATGAAATAATCAGATAACAATTATTTTCAATTATTAAATTTCTAATTCTTCTAAAACCTTCAGCTGCGCTAAAATCAATACTTAAAACATTATTCATATCCAATATTAAATATTTAATTGGTTCTCTATGGAAAATACGATGTTCAAATCTAGCTCTAACTTTTTCTTCTAATCCACCAATTGATCCAAAGAATAATGATCCTTGTAATTTCATAATATAAATTTGTTTACCAACATCTTTTAAAAATTCTTGTTGTTTTGGATGTCTAACCACAATAGATCTTGCAAATTCTCCTGTATAAATACCTGAAACAATTGGTTTTCTAGCAGCTTCCACAACAAATGAAACACATGCTAATAATGCACCAACTAAAATACCATAGACGAAATCCCATGCACCCATTGTAATCACAATAATTATAATTGTAGCATATTCAAATTTACGTAACTTTCCATAAGTATCATAAACTGCCTCCTTTAATAACTCATAACCAAGTAAATAAATCAATGCACCAACAACAGCAACTGGAATATAACCAATAATAACAGGTCCAACCCATAGAATAACTGCTGTTGCCATTGCTAACATAACACCACTTAATCTTGAATCTGCACCTGCTCTAATAAATAAAACAGAATTTGTATAAACTAAATAATTTTGAATTGATCCACAAAATCCTGATAATGCATTAGATATACCATGAGCCACTAATTCTCTATCAACATCAAATTCATCCATTTCAATTGTAACTGCTAATGCAGGAACATTAATTGGAACATGTAAGATACCAAAGAAAGTCAGAGCTAACATCGTTGGAATTGAATCCAACACACACCACCAATCAACTATTTTAAAGTTATAAAATTGATAAAATGAATACCATGGTTCATTAGATGATTGAGCTTGGAATACCCATCCATAATCTCTAGCATCTTGTAAATCCCAATTAGGAACAGCTAAAACTAATACATGGAACAGTATGAAAACAACAATGAAATAAGCAGGAACAATTAAAGGACTATGGTTATAATGTTGTATAACAACTAAGAATGCTGCAATCAATAATGGAATAAACCATTGACAAAACACTAAAGGATCTAACAAATACTGTAAAGTTGGTAAATTATATTCCAGTCCACCTTCTAATCTAGATGAAACTTCAACACCAGTAACAACTAAGAAATAACCAACACCTCCAATACAACCAACTAAAATATGTCTTGGGAAAAATCCAACTAATTTACCTAATTTACATTTACCCAAAATATAAAACACTAAACCTGTCACAATTGATGAAATGGCAAATGTAACAATTGTAGTTGATAATATAGCATCTTTTTGATCTTCACCTAATTTTAACATGATACTAATTGCCATTTGATGGAAGAATGGTGTAACTTCAATCATTTCTGAACCAATACCTGATTTAAATGCTGATCCACCTAAAGAAAACACTAATTGTGATATAACAGTAGAAACATAAAACATTGATAAACCATGAGCACCCATATCACTGAAAACAGCTTCACCAATAGGGAACATAATCATGCCATAAGAAAGAGCATCTAAAATGTTTAATAAAGAACCTAAAAACACAGCAGGTAAATATTGAACAGGTTTTATAACACATTCACGAATAACAGTTTCTTTATCTGCTGTTCTAGCATTATGAATGAAATTTTTAATTTCATAACTCAATCCTGAGTTTGCATTTGGATATTCATATTTAGAAAAATTTTGAACTGATAGATCATCTCCTTGTCCTCCTAAACCAGTAGAACCAAATTGATCATGTTGTGCTTCCACATCTGTATTGTATGATTCACGGAATAAAGGTTGTTGTTGTTTTCTAATTTGTTCCTCCAATAATAATTCATCTTCAGATAAATGTTTCACTAAAGGATCAGTTTCTTTATATAGAGGTTGTCCTATAATTAATTCTTCATTGGGATGAGAATCAGTTATCATATGAGATAAATTAGAAGTATTTCCTAAAGAATTTGGGAATCCTTTATCGAAAGATTGATTAAATAATTCAGGATTTGCAGAATCATTATAATCTTCATCTTGATTATAATTTTCATCTTCATCATCATCATCATCAAAATCAGGAACACCGACATTTGCTAATCCAACCGTAGTTTCGGTGATAGAATTTGTTGAATGCACAGTTGGTGTAGTTGAATTGAACGGGCTACTAACATCAGGTTTAAAACTAGAATACACAAAACTTCTAGCTAGCATATGATGTTCAGTAGATATCGATTGTCTACTGTGTTGTGGTATAGTACTCATCAGAGGCACTTGAGAACTCTTAGGTCTCGAAATTGCTTTTGGCAATGATCTGCTGTTAGATGACATATCGACAGCTGAACAATCTGAGGGACAAAACTGTAATAGCAGTTATAACTAGTGGTATTCAGGCACCAATTGATATACAGACACCCTGAAAAGAAAAGAAAAAAAAAAACAAAAAGCAAAAAAGAAAAAGAGAAAAAAAATTCATCTTCTCAAAAAAGGGTCAGTTAATATATATCAGAGCAGAGCTGTACACAAATAATAGCGACTAACTAAATAATTATAGCCAGATTAGCAGCTGCAGAAGCAAGCTGCAAAACAAGAAAAAAATAGACAGCATGCGGCTCAATGATCAAAAAAATTTGCATGTACTAATAAACATCTTTGCACGTTACCCTTTCTTTCCAGCAATTGAGGCCCTTTAGTGTCTCTAAACGGCATTTGACAACGATCCGTGCTGCTTTTCAGCAATTTACCCACAGCATTCGCCAGTTTCCAGTGGCATTGTTTCATCCAATTGTTGTTCTTATCTATTCAGATTGCTGCTGATATAAAAACACCGCCATATGTCTATATACCTTATAAGCTTGTTCTAGCTCCTAGTGTAGTAGTTTGTTTGTTTCATGTATGAAATTTCCATCAGCTATTGCCGAGCATGTTCCTTTTACTTACCCTCAAAAAAATTTTCACCAACTGTAAATATTTTTTTATTTCTCCTTAATTTACTATGATTCTTCATCACCTTCCTTTAAGTGATGCATATATACTTGCGTGTCGCTAATGATTTATACATTTACTGTTATTATATATATATAACTAGGAAAAAAAGAAACGGAGCCTGCTAACCGCTATCATAGATCTACAACTGGCGGTATATCGGACCGGTACTTTGACTCTTTCATATACTTAATACCCACTATTCAAAACTGACAATTGAATCACACAATACACCTTGCACGGTGCACTGTATTTGCACGTAGTCCGTCCGGCACGGCAAGCCCGATTTGAGAGATCGGGCAGTGGGGTTTTTTTTTTTTTTACGCGTACAGTTGATTTTTTCTCTGTGGTGCAACACTTAGTACTTATATCCAGTAATGAGTATCCATTGCTTGGTCATATTTTATGTCATTGGTTCTCGTAATTGTAGATTTGAATTGTGGTTGATACATGGTGGTTTATATACCTAGAATCAGTTCATATTACTTATGAATCACCGCATATAATATTAAGGTTATTCTATCTATATTGTACATATATTGGGTATCTAATCGTATTATTGTCGTATATGATTATCTTGCTATTGTCACAGAGTGACAATATATTCATCTAATGTAAGCAGACAACCACAGGTAAAAAAAATGGTATAGACACGGAGAAAAATTGACAGAAGAAACCAAGCTGTTATTGCTAAACAATTACGTTATCATTTTTGGAATAGTTTGCAAATATAATATAATATATTCAGATAAATTCACTTGTATAATACCATATACATTACCAGAACGGTACATCTACAGACCCATAATAATGCGTATGTAACACTATATATATATATATATATAATCAGTAATCGTCAGGGTGGAATTGATCTATTTTTAAAGTCAAAAAATTGCTTATAATTCATCTCTTTGAGCAGGTTCTTCAGTTTCAGCTGATTTGGAGGAAGCCTTTGGAACAACTTCAATTGGACCACAATCAGCAATAACAATTGGATCCTTTGGTCTATCTTGGAAACCAGTCTTTGTAGCTTCAATTGCTTTAACAATATCCATACCTTCAACAACTTCACCAAACACAACGTGCTTACGATCTAACCATGGAGTGGCGATTGTAGTAATAAAGAATTGAGAACCGTTGGTGTTCTTACCTGCATTGGCCATTGATAACATACCTGGTTTGGTGTGCTTTAATTTGAAGTTCTCATCTTCAAATTTAGTACCGTAGATAGATTTACCACCTCTACCATCACCACTAGTAAAGTCACCACCTTGAATCATGAAATTCTTGATAACTCTGTGGAATTTGGAACCTTTGTAACCAAACTTTGGGTCATCAGAGATAGATAATTGATAGAAATTTTCAACAGTCTTTGGAACAACATCACCATATAAACCTAAGACAATACGACCAAGTTTTTTGCCACCTTCTTCAATGTCGAAGTAAACTTTGTGTGTCACTTCAGGGACAATGTCCTCTTCAGCGGCAGCACTAACTTGATTGAAAATCAAAAATAATGTAACAAAGATAGCAATTAAAGATCCAATTAATTTCATCATTAAATATGGCAATCTGGTTTAAGGGATTTAACTATAAAGGAGAGCAATAGCACAGTATATTAGTATTTAGTACTTGTATATGAATTAAAGGCTGGCTGGGGAATTCTAATTTTGCATCGGTGTCGAGAATTCTACAGTGTACACGAGGCCTGCGACAGCGAGCGCGCGCGCTGCCCGCCTTTAAGAATATTTTATCGATCTTAATTTCTTGACGGGTTCGATGGATCGATCTTTGGATTTACGGGGTGGGTATTACACAGCCTTCTTTTGTTGTATCCCTATTAGCTCATTTTATTCTTATTTATATTTTTATTAGAACTTTTTTTGTATATATATTTATCTATATCTATACTTATATGGTTAACTTTTCAATAGAATAAGTTGGAACTTTTTTAGAAACGAGCAATTCATCAATTTTGATCGATTTAGAACTCTTACCTTGGATACTCAAGATAGAATCCAGTTTACTTGTTTCAACAACAATATTTTCATTATTAAATTCAACTTGTCTCTTTTTATTAATCTTTTTGGATTTCTTATCTAGAGCTTGTTCCTTTTCAGATAATAATAAAGTTTGGTTAATTAATGTCAATAATTGAGTATCTGTAATTAAAGAATCAACTTTTAATTGACATTTCATCATCAATTTCGTTAATTGAGATTCGCTCTTTGAATAATGTAAACTTAAAACTAACCCATTTGAATCAATAAATGAATTTAAGATTTCATAACCATAATTTAAATGAATTATCTTCATTATTATTTTATCTAAATCAACATCACTATTGTTGTTATCATCAGAATTCTTAGATTTAATCAATTTAATAGTCTCTTTTGTGATTGTCTCTGTTGAAAATTCTTCAATTAATCTAGCAATTAAATCTTTGAAAATGTCTTCGTTTTCAACAAGGCTTAATTGTTCAATTAAATCTGTACATATTAAATTAGGACATGTAACAATTGCCTGTCTCATTAATCTTGGATAATCTTTTAGTATATGTAATAAACTGTTTGTATATTGAGTTGGGAATAGTGGATGGGTCAGTAGATAAGTTAGAGAATTTTCAGGTAAAAAGTTAACATTTAAACGAATCAATTTACCATCAACAACTTCAAATAATAATTCTGTTAATCTTGTAATCAATTTAGAGTCAACAACTCTATCTTTTTCCACTTCAAAAACTTTAAATTGTTGTTGTGGTTGAGGTTGCTGTTGCTGTTGCTGTTGTTGATTATGGTGGTTATTTTCATTGTTTTCAGTTAATTCAGTGTTATTCTTTAAAAATGAAACCAATGTATTTTCAAATTCTTCTAATTTCCCTTGCTTCTTTAAAATGATTAATCTTTTATAGAATGAATCAACTTCTTGTGTTAAACTATCAAATCTTTCATTTAATTTTTCTGTTGCCAATGAACTATTTTCAAATTCTGGATTAACTATTAAACTAGGTAATCCAACAAATTGTTCATTATATGTTGATTTTTTTAAACCTTTACCTAAGGAATCACTTAATTTACCTAATCCAACATCAATTGAAACGTATTCTAATAATGCAAAGTTTTCTTTATGATTTTTCAATAATGTTAAAGCAAAAGTTTCTTTTGTTCTTAATGAATTACCATTCACAATTGGACATTTTAATAAACATGCTTGTCTTGGAGTCTTTGTACTCTGAGGTAATTTTGCCTTTGAATATAGATCAAAAGTGCTCAAATTTGATTTAAATTTCAAATCTATCAATGCAATTGAACTTCCTTTTGAAACTAATATTCTATTTGGTGCAGCAGGTAAAATCGATGTTGTTATTGGTTGTTGTGGTTCATTTTCAAATACTTGTGATAAATCTATAGTTTTTTGTCTCTTTGCGTGTGGT
Organism: Ogataea ovalis; assembly: GCA_030556425.1. Lineage (NCBI taxonomy): Eukaryota > Fungi > Ascomycota > Pichiomycetes > Pichiales > Pichiaceae > Ogataea > Ogataea ovalis. The sequence continues at coordinate 71,202 of JAKTTZ010000003.1, forward strand.
AATGAAAAAATATGTAATTGTGATTTATTCCCTGATTCTTCCAAAAATAATAAATTTCCTGATGGTTCATAACTTAATTTATAATTGGTTGTATTTTTTAAATCTATGGATTCAATAATTGAATTAGAAACTTCCAATATGGTTGATTGATCTAATGCAAAAATTTTAACATTCATTGAATCTTTATGCAATTCAACAGTTAATAACAAAGATTCAATTTTGTCAACTTTGGTATCTATATGTAATTCTTCAGGTTTGATAAAACTATGGAAAATTATATTTGTCTTGTTCTTTAAAGCTGGTTCATAACTAAAGATCAAATTGTCACTTTCAGATTCATTACCTTCTTCAGCACTATTAAATTTCCAAATTTGAATCGTTCCATTTTTACTTAAAGAATAAACGTTTTTACCGTCACTTGAAATCTTTAAACCAATAATTTCTTTAGGAACATTGATATCTTTAACAAGAACTTCTTTTAAAGATTCTGGTTCAGCTGTATTTCTCTCTTCTTCATTATTAACAGAAACAGATTTATTTTCATAATCTTCTTCATTATTTTGCGATATCTTACCATAACGAATCAACTTTAAAACATTTTTTTTACGCTCAGTTAGCCCTATGGCAAATAATTTTTGTTCTTCTCTATCATCATCTTGTCCAAAAGTATGAGAATCTAATGAATCAACAGTACACTGAGGTGATAATGAATATGACCACACCATCTTTGGTGTCGGTCTAGTTATAAATGTAGCTATAAATGAACCACTTATCCCAATATCAAATGTATTTGAAGTTGGTGATTCAACAGTTGCAATGGTACATATCTTTGAAACGTCCGATTTCGCAGGTAAACGTGGTAGTGAAGTCACTACAAATGGCTCTGTAATCGGCATGGTACCTAATTAATATATAAGCTTTATATTGCTTTTGACTTACCAATGATGGTAGAATTTTTTGTTAATTTTATTTTCCTATATATAGCAAGATTTATAGAATAGATTTGAAAAAAAAAATTCAACCTTTAAAATTTTTTTGGGATACATTTGGTAGCGGTGCACGACTTTATATCTACACTGTTTTTTATATATTTGATTATTTTAGAGTAGTTATCAATTTGGTAGAATCTCCATAGGACATCCTAACCAAAAGTTATTATCATCAACTATTGATCCCAGTGAATGAAATGCATCTTAGGATATCCATGTTCCAAATAAGATACAGTGAAAAGGGGGAGAAATAATGTGCTAACTGGTTCGCTGTCTTATCTTGATTCTTGAGGAGCTTCCCCAAAAAGCTCAAGCTGTATCTCTAGTTCCTGAACGGAGAAAGGCAATCCAGAGTCTCTCAATGATAAGCGTATGGCTTTTATTTTAGGCTTTGGTATTTATTCATTTTCTGATCTCTTTGCATGAACCATGAGCTCAAAAGAATTGAAATATCTTGCGACTACATAGTAATCACCCCCATCTAGTCTATTATCTCACAACCCACTTCATTCATCGAGAAAAATCAGATTGATTTATCTTTTATGTAAATTATTTTTAAAGAATTGTATATAATAATCCTTAAAAACAACCATGAATTAAAAGTCAAAAAAATTATGATCGAAAATACTCAGTTTTGTGGGTAAAACTTTTGTAGTTTTTTAAAAAATTATCTTTGAATCATTTAAAGGAAAAAAATCACAAATTTTGAAAATCATTAGATTTTCATTACTTTCACTATACTTAAATTAATTATATAGACTTGAATAAATGAATAACGTTTAAAAATTTCAATATTTTAGTAGCTACAGACTATAATAACTTGAAAACCAATTTTTGTCAATTCTTCACAACATATGATTTGTGGTAACTAAATGTGTAAAGGTGTTTTGAAGATTAAGTATAAACGTCGATCGACTGATTGATCGACGCAACTAGTCGGCTTTAGTTTTAATCTGTTAAACACAGTAACACTGACCAGAAAATTCCCATTTTATAGATATCCACTTTCATCTAATCACGATTCACGAATTACAATTTACAAATGTACAACCACGGTTATATTAGGGGGTCATTATGATCTTTAAGTAGAATACCAAAGTTCAATACATTATTAGATAGTGATACAATTATATATATTTGCTCAAAGGGAAACCACTCAATTTTTATAAAATGCTTGTATAGCTGCGTATCCTTACTGTAAGAAACCCAGCTTTGTAGAAAGGAAGATGTTTCATAGTAAGACGGTTACGGGATCAGAATTTCAGATTGTTTTATGACAACCACAGGATACTTGGAATGTTGCTGATAAATTTTGAGTTCCTAGTATACGAACAAGTATACCATTGGCGATAACGTACTGTTGATTGAATCAGAGATCACTAAAATCACAAAGCATCGCGTACCGTTTAATGTTTGCCACCGACAAATTACAATTACAGACAAAAAAGTCAAAAATATAACAGAAATTATTCCCATTAGATACTAATATACACCCTAAATAAACTAGATTATAAGAAGAGAAAAAAAATAAACCAAAAAAGGATTTCTCTTTTTCCAAATAAATTAAATACAAAAAACACATAAATACAACTTAAAACGTTAAAACGAAAAACAAAGCAAAACAATAATAATAAACTATTGAATCGATTTGAATTAAGCGGAAGTAGCAGAAGTATATTTAGTGACAGCTCTGGTACCTTCAGAAACAGCGTGCTTGGCTAATTCACCTGGTAAGATTAATCTAACAGCAGTTTGAATTTCTCTAGCAGAGATGGTTGATTTCTTGTTGTAAGCAGCTAATTTAGAAGCTTCAGAAGCAATTCTTTCAAAGATATCGTTAACGAAAGAGTTCATAATAGACATAGCTTTTTGAGAAATACCGGTATCTGGGTGAGTTTGTTTCAACACCTTGTAAATGTATGAGGAGTAGGTTTCCTTTCTAGTCTTGGATCTCTTCTTTGGTTCAGTAGAAGCAGCGGTTTTCTTTCCTGCTGGCTTCTTTTCAGCTGGAGCCTTGGAAGCTGGTTTCTTTTCTGCCTTTGGTGCCATTGTAAAATAAAATTAGTAGTATAGATTAAACAAAGTAAATTGAATACTAAAGATTGTGGATAAAATAAAAAAGTAAAAGTTATCAAATTAAAATATAAACAAAAGCAAGAGAAGGGGCAGAATTGATCATTTATATACAAACATAAATTCAGTGTCAGAAGGGCGTGTATTAACAATAAAAAGCGAAAAGCGCGAAACGAGATGCCACACACAAATTTAAAATTTCAATTTTTGAATCAACCTTCGTGCACATTTTGACCAGTTTCGCACCTCTTGAAGCGTGCCAGAATTTAACAACTGATGTGTAAATGCTGGCACGGGTGAGGGATCATACCGGTTTTTTTTCTCTTTGTCAGTTATACCATCTTTGATTGGTTGCTTGTTTCTGCAATAATTGCCCTCCACTTTCGCATTTCATTTGAATTCTTTACATATATAAGTTACTATGTTTCTCTTGTAATTATTTTGTTGTCATTCAATTTCTACTTTTTTGTTTTCTTTTGTTTTTAATCTTTTATTAACTAATTCTTTAATTAATTAAAAATTATATCAATTACATATCAAAATGTCAGGTAAAGGTGGTAAAGCAGGTTCTTCTGAAAAAGCTTCAACTTCAAGATCTTCCAAGGCTGGTTTAACTTTCCCAGTCGGTAGAATCCACAGATTATTAAAGAAAGGTAACTACGCTCAAAGAGTTGGTTCTGGTGCTCCAGTTTATTTAACCGCTGTTTTAGAATATTTAGCAGCTGAAATTTTAGAATTGGCTGGTAACGCTGCTAGAGATAACAAGAAAACAAGAATTATCCCAAGACACTTACAATTGGCCATCAGAAATGATGAAGAATTGAACAAGTTATTGGGTCACGTCACCATCGCTCAAGGTGGTGTCTTACCAAACATTCATTCTAACTTGTTACCAAAGAAGTCTGCAAAGACCAAAGCTTCTCAAGAATTATAAGTATAGTCTTATCTTTTTTTGAGTAGTTTTTCTTGTTTGTATGATATTTCGGTTATTTGATTTTCAAATATATTTGTTTTAATTTAATTGTTCGGGTATGGTTACTTTTATCTTCTAATTATTTAGGGAGTTTCTCATAATGTATATTAGTTTATTATTATAAAAATTGATGTAAACGAAACAGTAAAAATGTAAATGTGTTATTCAATGCATCTGTATCTCGAATCTTGATACCCTTGGAAACCAGATCAATCACTAGAAAGAGAATCACGGTGCACTTCACGCGGTAAATGCAAATACAGATTAATCAAATTACCCTGATTTTACTTTGTTTCAATCGGTACAACAATTTGTGTGAGAGCCGTTTGTCGCAATAGGGAGTTTTTTGATCCCACTGCTTCCCAACTTTTCTAAGCTCCTCTTTTTTTATAACAACTATAAATTGGCTTTTACATTCCAAGCATATGATCCCATCCTAATTTTTTAACTTTCTTTCTCTTGTAGCCCTTTTTCTCAGCTTTTATACCATATACACTCCAAACAGTTAATCTACTCCACGACTATTGCAATGCCAATCAGAAGAATTATGAGATTTTTAAGATCACAATATGAAGCTTTACAAAAAAGATTTGGTTTAAACAACAACAAGAAAGATACTGCTACAACTACCCCTGTTGAAGAAGTCCCTGTTGAAACTGTCCCAGCCCCAGAAGAACCGGTAGAAACTGCGTCATAGTACACAAAGAAATCTGTACAATAATTTAATGATTTTCTTTAAATAGTTGTTGTGGTGGTTTTCCTCTCAAATTTTTTTTTGTTTTAAATTTTTATTTTGTCTTAGTTCCATTATTATTCATCTACACCTATAATAAAGGATAAACTTCGTGGTGGTTTCTTTGAAGTTATATCTGCTTGATTTTTTAAAAAATAAGATTTATTTTAGTTAATTGATTTATTAAATTTCTGTGTAATTCAATATAATTTTTTTGCTTTCAAATTAATTGTATTGCAATCGATATATATGTAACATATAAATAAATACATACATATATATATTCAATTTCGTAATATAATATACATAGACTAGTAAACATAATCCCAAATGCAAACATCACCGTTTAAAGAGGAACTAACTAAAAATTCACCATTGTTATAACTGTCAACTTGCATTATAGGAGAAGGAGTGGAGGATGCTGGCAATTTAAATAAGATTTCCTTTGATTGTATATCCCAAAATATAATATTCCCGTATTGATCACCAGAGCAAATCATTGATTCACTATTAAAAGTTATGAAATTGGTGCTCAAATTATAAATTTCTGAAATTGGTTTGGAATCACTGTTTTTAAAAGTTTTGACAACTTTGTTGTCCATATAGTTCCATAATCTTAAAAATCCATCTAATGAACTACTTAATATGTATTTTGAATTTGGAGAAAACTTAACAAAACTGATGGGAAAAGAACTACCTATCTTATCGTAGATCAAAGTTTTCAAACATTGACCGGTCTCTAAATCAAACAACCGTATCAATCCATCATAACTACCACTAACTATGATACTACCATCAAAACTGAAATCTAATGATGATATGGGATCAGAATGAGCACTTAAAATCTTTAAACATTTACCTTTTTTCAAATCCCAAATTCGAATATTTTCATCACTTGATCCACTCAATAAGATAGACCCTTTATAATTAAAACATAGAGTATTGATATGATATGTGTGACCTTTTAATATTTGAATTTGTTCACCGAACTGAACGTTCCAAATTCTGATGGACAGATCATCCGAAGCAGATGCTAAATATTTTGAATTTGGAGAAAATACAACATCAGATATACCTTTTTTATGACCAAATAAAGTTCTAATCAACTTCAACCCTCCTATATTTGACTGATCTAATTCTGTCAAGTCCCATAATTTGATCGTTTTATCAGTTGATGATGCAGTGGCTAAAACTTTACCATTTGGAGAAATTTTGCAAGTTGAAACTAGATTGCCTTTATGTATATCTTTATGAATCGATCGAAGTTTATATTTTAAATTTTGTGGCTGTATATCTACTTCTTTAGATTCATCACTAGGAGTCATCGTTCCTCGTTTAATAACACAAACTATTGCAAATAATGAATAATTGAATATTTGAATTAAATAAAAAACATATAGATATATAGGTTGAAAGATATAAATCTAATTACCGACGCGTCTTTGAAATCTTTGATTCTCGAATCTCGATTTTTGATAATTCTTGAATAAACTAAAATTTATCGACGCGTCGATTAAAGACATTGTGTGCATTTTTTATTGTTACTGCAGTTAAACTATTTTTTTTTTTCAAATATCTGAAAAGATAAAGGAACCCAAAAACATTATTATATTAAAACAGAGAAAAAGAGAAAAGAAATGTAAAAAAAATAAATGTGAAAAATGAAAAAAAAAACTCTCCTAAAAAAAGAATTATATGAATATAAAATTATGGCAGCCTAGTAAAGCAATCTCTATAAATACATGAATAAATGAAAGAATTAAAAAGAAGAAGAAGATAATTATCTAAATTGTTTAGCTGTTTCATTCATGACGTTATCATAAGATGGAGGTGCTTCTTCAGGCACAGTTTCTTCTTGTTGTAAATAAGCTTCAGTAGAACCGTAGTTTGATGCAGACACTGGAGGTGAGCACAGAGGACTTTGAATGTGATTTCTATTGTTGTTTGAATGAAGTTGAGGTTCCTGTTGTAAAGATGGTTGTTGATTATTAGTCACCGGAGATCTACTCAAAGGACTCAATGGTCTTTGTAATTGAGATCCAACATGGTGAGATTCATGCGTATCACTAAAAGGTTCTGGATGAGAGAATCTGATTCTAGTTTGGTCTGGACCTTGGGTAACATAAACGGCTGGAGAACCTGGAGGCGACTGAACAAAAATCTGTTGTCTTTCAATATCTTCAAAGTTATCATAACGATCTGGATATCTCAAGATAATATACCAAGCATGAATCAAACCTGGAACATAACCTAATATACATAAGCAGATATTAATTAAGACATCACAGGAACAAATACCCCTTTTCACCATCACTGGGAAAGGTGGAAATATGAAGGCGATGATAGCCAATATACAATCGCAGCAACAGCAGTCACAAAAGCAGCAGCAACAAGACATTCTAATTAATATTCAAAGGATAGTTAAATGAATCAACTTAATGCTTAAAAAAAATAAGAATAATATATAGAAACAAATTGCAAGTATTAAAGAGAATAAATAAAGATTAAATATATAGAAGAATATATATATATATATTTAAATTGGAAAGGAAAAAAAAAAATTCAAAAAGGTGTATGGGGAGGGCCGAAAGACGAGCAGTCCGGTACCAAATTAAGTATACGGATGCAGCCACCGCTTACCGCGTCGTCGAAAGTCGTTACCGGGGGTCGCCGACTCACCGCGGGCACTAGACGGTACACCGGCTTACCCAATCTATTACACAATACAATAAATATGTCAGTATTTACGTAATCACAAATGAAAAAACAGACTGCAAGTTTACAAATTGGAAATTGGTGGTCTCAGGAGTCAGACGTGCTCTCAGAACCTCGATCGATTCTGGATTCTGGAATCTGGAGTCGAGGCCCGAGCTCTGAAAGCTGAAACTTGAACGGCTTGAGTTGGTCGGTCGGCCAGGAATTAGGAATCAGGAATTAGGAATCAGGAATTAGGAATATAAGAACCTGGAGTTATAGAAACTAGAATCCTGGGGGCACCGCCTGTACCAACAGAGTGGCACACCTTCTTATATCCTGGATTAACTAATCAGGCTGCGCCTGGTTCCTTTCAGCTGGCTCCCATTAGCTCACGAGGGGAGTGTGTGTGGGGGGGGAAGAGAGTGCTAACTTCCAAGTGGGGGTGGAGTGGCTCCCTCCCTAGACTTTTGGTGGTGCCGGTTCCTCTGGGAGATATTCACTTGCGGGCACCGCACATACGCAAGCCCGCACTTACAAGCTACGAATATTCACACATGTACATATGCTATACAAATTACAATAATACAGCGCATGCCTATAATTTATAATCCATACAAATCAAAGAATAATATACACTATAGCTTATTTCCGCTCACAACTTGCCGTATATTTTATTTTAACTTGCCATCATATATCGATTATGCCTGAGATACTCCTGGATGCACGCCTCTTCTGCCTGCTTTTCTCATTGCGCTGCCGGTTGCGGTGAGAGAAAACTGCTGTGGCAGTTCACGGTGCCCTGTGCAGTGCATACAACTATGAGACGGATTGCCCTCTTCGCACCGGTTTTTACGGCGGCGGTTGTTCCCAACCTCTGCTATAACCGCAACGCCTCAGATGTCACACAGCCGCACAGATAATAATAAACAAGCCAAGGTGCACCGCCACCTTTACAGTGTCTCTTCCCAACTCGACGTTTTCTCTGCACGCTGAATCGATCGAGTGGCTCTTTTCACCAGCATCTTATTTAATATTTGTATTTATTATCCATCCATCCCTATATATATATATATAGATGTATGGAGATGGGTGTGAGTGCTTTCTTTTGACTCTTTGCATTCCTATCTTCATCTTTATTCTCATTTCCTCTTTTTTTTCCTTCTTTCTTCAGAATCATCAAATCATTCTTATTCCGATTTCTTTGTTTGCTTGTTTTTACTCTATTCACCTTTGTCGCTTCTTTTCTTTTTTTTGAAAGCTCACACTTGTAAGCCTCACGTTGTATACCTATATACAGATTAATCTGGTGCTATTCTTCTGTGCTACGCTAGTTTATTTCAAACTTGTACCATGTTAAACACCTCTCACAACCCTGTGAATGATTTCAATAGAAATTATCAACCTCCCGTGATTCATCAACTGCATAATTTCAATCAATATTCACCTCCCAGTCAAATCTACTATCAGAATATCCATCAGCTTCCACAACAATCACAGTCACCATCTCAATCACAATCAACACTTCAACAACAATCACAAGCAGTTTCACAATTACAATCACATCTACCACCACCTCCTTCATCCTCGCAACAATCAGCACCTTTCTATTTATATAAATTTAATGACTCTGCCGAAAAGAGAATGGAAGATTATAAAATCTTCCCAACGCCATATACCCAAGACGAACTTAATATAGCAAACTCAAAGTATGCATCACCATTGGGGAACAGTAGATCAACGACATACATCGGTAGTCAGAAGATTTCCCCATTGATGGTTAGTTCAATAGCTTCATATTATATCCCACCACATTCCAATTCAGTCCATCAACCACAAGAGAAACAAAAAGATGAAATTCAAAATAAAACTTGTCTGCCACCATTAACTGTGGCATCTGAAGGTTCAACTAATAATCAAAACTCAGCTTCATCATCTTCATCATCATCATCGGATGATGAACTAAATAAAAAGTCGAAAAAAAATGGAAAAGGAGGTAAAAAAACAAATTCGAAAGTGAATACTTCAACTGATCCTTCCTCTTCTTCTTCTTCGGAAGAGGAATCTGAAGATGAAGAACAAGAGATATTGGAAGAAGAATTATCAGATACCGATTCAATAGATGCCAACATTAAACAAGAAATATCGAACTCATCGAATTTGAATTCAAACGATAGAATCAGATTCAGATGTAACTATCCAAAGTGTAAGTACAAGGGGACATTTTTATCAAAAGATTATTTACGTAGACATATAAGAGAACAACATCGTCGTTCAAAGACCCATTCATGTGATGGAATCATTAGAAGAGGCGACGACATTGGAATGTCTTGGGGCTGTGGTAAGAAATTTAATCGTCCTTATCAATTGATCAATCATTGGAGAGGTCAAAGAAGTTTGAAAAGATGTGGTGTGCCCCAAGAAGAATTAATTAGATATGGTATACTATAATACTTAAGAACAGATGAATTCTTTACTATCAACTTCTTTTTGGTAATGTATTAACGTGTTTTACGATTGGTTTTGGTTTGGTTTTTTTTTTGATGATTTTTTTCCCGTTATCTTTTTTTTTCTTCATAATTTATTACTTTTTCCCTTTTTGTGCTATGTCATTTATTATCGATTTTAACAGCTTCTCTTTATATTGATTTAACGAAATCAAATTGTAATCTAAGTGGAGTAGAAATAGAAGGTCAATTTGTTCCGTCCGCCTGCCGGAAGATGCAGCTCTCTGCTATTTTAGTTTTTATTTCTCCTCCTCTTCTCCAATAAATGGTCCATTATAACTACTTTTTTTTTATCACTTAACTTATTATATAGTCAATAAAGCAAACCTATGTAAAGTTTTTTTTATTCGGGGTATTCGTTTGTTGGTGTATATATAATGTATTTAACTATAAACAAACGCAGGAAAAATTTGTCCTCCAGCACACACTCACCATTTCACGCCCGGGTGTCTTTCCATACATTTGAGCTGGCGGATTGAAAAGAAACCAACATTTTTAATCGAGTTTATTTAACCGTCATAAGACTTTACCTTATAGAAGAACAATCAAAAATGAAAATAACAAATCTTCATCTATTTGCAATCTTCATCTATTTGCAAATTGAACGCATAGGCTTCCTACTTCCAGGTTCTGTAGCTCATCTTTCTGAATATATTCTGTTGAACATCAATGGAACATGGAAACTACTTCGTGATTTGTATGCTTTTCGAGTCATATTCTTTTTTTTTTTCTATAGTTCAGTCATAGGAAACCAAAATATTGATGTACTTTCATTGTTTCAGTAGTATACTTATCACCATTTTCCTTTCCGACTTGTCACGATATTTATCTTTCACTCCTATATGTTAACCGGCCTTTTGAAAGCTGTTTAACATACATGTTTAAAAGTAGACAATGAAGCTAGTTAATTCAAGGCATACAATTCTTCTATTTCTACTAATTTGAATTAAATTTAATGATGAATAGCAGAATTCTTAACCGTTTATAGCCTAACCGTTGTTTCTCTCTTAAAAGTTCTGTCTTTTAACATGCACTCTTTTTCATCATTTTCTTATTTGTTAACATAAGTGATGATAATAATTGATGTAACTTATGTATTAAATATCTTATTTAAACCATTTTATTTGAAATCAGTTTGAATAACACAAAAAGTGTAAAAATCGCTTGGAAACTCGTACGTTGTCCCTCGTCGCTACCAGAACTCCTCTGCTCCCAAGTTGAACATGGGTAAGAATATTAACTTATTTATGTTTAAAAGAATCAATAGTTTAACGTCTGAAACTAAACCATAAGGTGGCTGAACACTCTATACTTTAGTTCCATTCGATTGGAACTAAAACATCCTAGAAGACGTAAGAAGAACATTCGTAAAAAGAACCAAAACAAACCTCTTGTAAACAAAGACTGACAAAATGGTCTTCATGAATTAAACTAAATATCAGGAATCACAATTTGCAAGTTAGCTATAGTATCGGTCTATACATCATCTCTTTAACTGTTAAAAAATCAAAGATATACAAAAAAAAACGCCAAAACACTAATTTTTTATGGTGCTACCTTTAATTTAAGTGTGAGCAAAAAGCAGAAAAAAAGAAAAAATACACCCTTACAAAAAGCACATTGTACATATCATCAACCCCGAAATTATCCAATTGTTGGGAGTGAATTTAATTCAATTCAAAAAATTGTTTAGCAACTGTAATTGAATTTCGACCACTTTAATTGAGTTATAACTACCTTATTATGTAGAAATGTAGTTCACAATAGTAGCAGCATTCAGCACCTAGACTTGTCTGAACTTGAGCCAGCGTAGCCCGCTGAAGCTCACGGGGCCACCAAGCGGGCTGGACCCTCCCCCTTCCTTGCTTTCCTCGCGGTTACTACCGTGATCCATCAGCGCAACGGCAGCCGGCAAACAAAAAGCGCCCGCTCAACGCGCTTACCACCGGGTAACTTACACACAATAGCACAAGCATACCTATAAACGTATCTAAATCACAACCGTTGGAAAAATAAAAGCAACAAGTCTGCTACCGGCAGAGGAAAAAAAAACGTGGCTTGCAAATTAGCAGATTCAAAACACTAGCTTGCTCCTACTTTAATGTTCACCTAGTTGATTGCTACTCTAACGGTACAGCCAGCGTTCAAAACGCACAGTTACTGTAGCACGTAGAATACACACATACAATATAGCTCAGTTACATATTACAATGAATGATTTGTATAATACATACCACTATACACATATAAATATTTACCCACATAATACATAGCTACCACGCGGAAATAAAACCTTTCCAGCCGCGCAAGGGCCCTGGAAGGAGGATGATTTTCAGGGCTTGTCCTCGCCCCCAAGTTCCAACCCGACACTTAATCACTGAGCAGTGAGTAGTAGCCGGTAGGGTACCTCCTACGGTAGCCTGGGAGAGCAGGACATTTGGCTGGATCAATACCCCCAGTTTCCCTGGTGCCTCCGGCGCTGCCGCTATGAGCAGAGGGCTGCCGACTTCGAGGCTGCATGGGTATGTGGTTAAAGGGCTTTGACTTACAGTTTAAGGTTTTGCGCGTCGCCGCGTCTGCCGTGTTTTTTTTTTTTGTGTATAAGCTGACATAAGCGCCAATGAAGCAGACTGAGAAGAAGAGAAGCCCATAAACGCCCCATTTTGTGCATGGGCTCAGTTTTAAGCATTAGCCTTTGAAATCTTTTTCTTTTATTTCTAAATTTGGGTAGCCAATCTGAATTGATCTATTAGTTCGCATAAAATATTTCTTCGTATATTTACAACACAGGAATAAAACTATTCACTTAGATATGGACATATAATTTTCAATGGGCTTACCCCAAAAAGAAGTGAGCTATGATTGTGTGCAACTCCGACCACTCCACCATTACACCCTACAGACAATTGGTATAAGCAAAAATATATAAATAAGCTTCGTCTGTTGAACGAATCAAGGGAAAACTTACAACTTTAACTGCCCCACCGCGGAGTTTCGCAGTTTCGCAATTTTGCAGGTAGCTCCGGCCAATTTCGCCTATCGCCCCCATGCCGGCTGACGGTTGCAGATGGTCGGTCAAACTGCAGCGTAGCGCCCACCGTTCTTCCCGGTGGTGTCTAAGATGGTTGTGGACTCCACTTCCGAAGAATGCTGGAGCTCTCGATTGTTGATATTGCAAAACTAATTACCCACTTTTTATGGAATCTAAATATATACTAAGATCATACCTATAGCCTATTAATTATATTTATTGATAGATATAATATATATATATATATATATATCCATATATTTCTATCATGTATATTAAAGATGCATTGACTCCTGGTATGCACAGCACCATACAAACCAACAGCCTCGCCAGTTGAAAGTCGGCCAAACACCAAATCCAGTTTCCGTTTCGGAAGTGAAGCTTTAGTTTCTAGTAAATTAATCCACCTTCACTTGCCACAACAAAAAAGATTCAAGTAAGACGAATAAATTTAACAAATTATAAATGAATAAATAAATTTAATATTTTTTTTTTTTTATTGATATTTATTTTATTCTTAAATTTGCCCGTAAATCCTATAAATTATTATTGATTAGAATTAAGAATGGATAGGGGCGGAATTGGGCACCATGTTAAACAATCAGTATGAACAGGCTGCTACTCTCATATAATAGCTCTAATAGCTATGCACCGAACATCAAGCACGCGTAAAGATGCACACGTAACAAAACCGGGCACCCCCTCCTCCATCCACCCCTCCTGAATCATATATGAATTAATAGTAGTTGAACTACAAGGCTATATAGTTAAAAGAAATAGACCAGGCCCAAGCCAGCCTGCCAGGTGAGTCTTCAGCCCTTTGCCTATATATTCATAGCAAGCCGTCGCAGGCGAAGATAGACAGCCAGGCCAGTGCACCCGGGATGCCCGGCCGCTCTAGTCAGTTCCTGCAGATTTTTCACATTTTTGCAAATTTATATACCGTGTTGATGTTTAAAATAAGAGCCGCTGCTGCAAAACTGCGTTAACTATTATCATAATTGCCCTACAATTTAGAGCCTCATTTCCCTATGGCCACTTAGCCGTTTTAATTAATTACATGTGGCTGATAACTACTATATTTTATATACTTTAATTTATTGATGAATCGACATGCCAGCCGACTGACCGACTTTTAACAACTACATATGGTGACCATCTAATCATTAAGTTTGTAAGAAAGCTTACAGCAAGATAGGCAGACAGATAGAGAGAAATGACTATCAATCTAAAGACTCCATATATATAGGGCTCTTCTAGATCCCTGCTTGCAATTCTAATTAACTGCTCTGCACAGAGCCTTAACACTGCTGAACTTTAAAAGTTCGCCTCGTATACTATCGTATCGTCTCGCGTGCTCCCAAACAGCTCCTCTTTCTTACCTAGCTTGTTGTTCTTACATCGTTGAATTGTTGAATCACGTTCTTCGCATCTGGACAGCCAATCCAGGTCATGTGGGTGGCAGCTATTTTCCGATGGCAGTAATACAATGTTGGTTTCTAAACAAATTTTTCTGTTTCCTCAATATACCTGCTATGTTCCTACATGTATATTTGATTGACCCCCTTACTTTATTAACTAATGAGGAGCTGATACATGATTCCTATATGTTACCCGATTCTTTCCTCATCGATACAAGAGAATATGTTCTTTGAAATTTGAATATTGTATACTCTCATCAGATATTAGAGCGCATAAGCAAATCGATCATTTGTAGATGCCATATTATGATTACATCAGCACCAGTAGATTTGACAATTACCATCCAATGATTATCACCAGATCAATATACTTTATTATAGATCAACAATTACATATATTAATGTAGAAACATAAAATGCATCTGATTCATACATCTCCATCGAGCAGACATTTTTGATGGCTTGAATTATCATAAACACCATCAATGACTAGCTCCCGTTTGAATACAGGAACGAAACAAATCCTGGATGCACGTATAGAGAATAGAATACTCAAACATAAACAGAGTTTCTGCTCATATCTAGTATTTCCATCTGCTAGCAGATACCGAAAAACTAAATCAAAATATATACTATTTCTCGACAAAACTAGATTGAGAATAGTATCGGATAGATGATCTAAATCCTAGTGCCTTTTTCTATCCCAATGCTACTGCTTGCTATTGCACGTAGAACTGTGCTCCTCGCATCGCTAATCATCTTACACAACACAACTTTTAATTTTACTGGTGTTAAGGTTTTTGGGAGCGCGCGCTCTCTCTGCCGGCGGGCGGCTGCTCCCTGGTCGGGCACCGGCACTGGGCTACGTACGTCGTATTCTGCATCAAGTTGGACGTACACAAGTCAGTTTTCTACCGATCGTTCTTTATATGACCTGTATACTTCCTTGTTTACATTTTTGAGTCAATATTAGATACCTAAATATTATCGTAGTCTTTTAGATGAAAACCAGCCATCTTCGACTTAAAAGAAAAGGGAATATGGGAGGATTGTAGCTGCATAGCCAACGGTATATATAGAGCACCTATGCTCCCAGCTACTCAAACATGGAGAACAGCTCCTAATAACCAGTTGTTAAATCACATACTATATTCAAAATGGATGAAACAAATGATTGCTTAGATCTTAAAGTTAATTTCAGCCAGCTAATTGACGTGGGCAATTCAGAGATCAAGAGCATAACCGGCACCCCACTAATTTTTCCAAAGATCTCAACCGGCAGCAAAGATTTACTCCAATCACTATCAAACACAGGCTCTCCAACAAAGTTCTTAGATCTTTTGAAAAATTCAACTCATCGAATAATTTACAAAAGCAAATTGAGACGTTCTAAAATGCGTGATCCTTCATCTACCGAGCCCGAAAAAGAGAACTTCTTTTTTGATTCATTGGTTAATGTAACTGATCCTCAAAATAAGAATCAAATTGATTGGATCCTATTGAACCAACCTGAATTGAAGACTTTCAAAACCAAACGCAGCTTCAGTAGTTGGTTAAATAGTCAGTTTATATTCTTAGATGGGAAAAGAAGCCACTTTAGTCTATTAATTTCTGAATTTTACACTTCAGATTCAGAACTGTCCCGGTCGATAAAGCAGGAAAAGTTAGATGTTATCAACAATCGAGCAAATATATACAACCATCTGCAAGGATCTGCAACTAGACTATCTAGAAGAAGGGAAACTAAAACAACAAAATCTACCTTTGGTATAAAAGCTTTACTAGTTTTGTCAAAATTACTTTTTTGGTTGATTATACTATTAGTCTTCAATATCGGGAGTTGTATTATGACTGCTTTTATTATCAAAGAACTGATTATCCGGGAACTAATTGATGAAAGAAATATCGGTTATTTGAAAGCAATCGAATCAATTATAGCTCGAATGGCTTTTGATAACATTGGAAATTAAATCATTGAACTACTTTCTTTTTCCTTCAAATTACGTTTTTTGCTACCATTTGGGCTATATTACATAAGTTTGTCCTCTGCTTATTTCAGCAGCTATTTCGCTGCCCGGTTTCTTTATGAACGTTCTAGCTTTCTAATACTTTTATTAGCCCCAGTTCACTGTTTTTACCATTTTTGTTACCGCAATAATGTTTTGTTTTTGAGCCATTAAGTATTTTTTTTCATTTAAATTCCTCTATATAGTTATATTGAAATTCAGCTCCTGCACTAAATTTGTGTTAATCACTTCTAATCCAAAAAAAAGTAGTAAAGATATAAAAAGATAAAATGAAAACGCTTGTTATGACAAGTTTCAAAGACCGTCAGATAGTTGTTGCCTCTGGCATTGTGCAGTGGTGGTTTTAGCAGGGAATTTAGGTAAAGGTACATCCAATGCTAAGCCGCCAAGCTTTCGAGGGTGATTCTAGAGATAGCTACAAGCTTACAAAATATCTCGTCCCACTTGTTTTGTTTTTTTAAGTGAAATCATTTAACAAATGAAATGTTAAGTAACTAATAGGTAAAACTAAGTAAAAAAGTAAGAAAATAAAAATAAAATTAAACTGAGAAAAAATAAGTCAAAGTGGAGCATAGGCCCGCACGCACAAAAGAACTAGACCGGCCTGCTATATACGCGTACATATATATATATAGGGAACTCGATAAAAAAAAAACACAAAAAAAATATAACAAAAAAACAGAATTAGAAATTGTAAATTAATAAAACAGACGAAGGAAACTTAAATATCAGCAAGCTCCAATCCTGAAGTAACATCCTCCTTATCTTCACCTTGCTTCTTCTTCTTCTTTTCCATGTAAGTCTCAATTAATGGTATGAAAACACCAGTCGTAGCAATTAAACAAAGGGTGAAAGATAAAGAGTAAGCATAACCGTTTGTACTCTTATAGTATGGAGCCTCAGAAGATGGGAAAACATATTGTTGGAATGGAGTAACAACTGAAGTACCAACAGCGACCATAACAGATAAAGTGAATGCTCTCAATTTTGGATCTGTACCACAAGCAATGTTGGCCCAACCGGATAGAATTGGAGTATAACAACCGTAAACACCAGTTAAAATGTATCCAATAATTCTTGTTTTGTTGTCCTCTGTTCCTGATGTTAAGATACTCACACCTGAAACCAAAATTAAACCAACAAAAATACAAACTGGCCATCTTCTACCAATGATATCAACGACTACACCTGAAGTAATCATAGTAACCAAATTCACACATGAAATAGCATTTGGCATGTAGTTGACTTGAGTTTGAGTATAATTCTTCATGTACTTCAAATATAAAGTCATAAATTGCATGAAATAAGAACCTGCAGTTAAACACCAGAAACTGTAAGCCAAGGTATAAGCATATGGTTGCCAAGAGCACAAAATTCTCTTGACAGAGTTTAAAGTCCATGGAGTAGTATCTTGAGTTCTACCGTCAGTTTCAATTCTTTCAATAATCTTTGCTCTATCCCATTCAGACAAGTACCAACTCTTACAGCCCTTGTTTGGTAAACCTGGTAAAGCAATGAAACCCCAAATAACAATCGGAATACCGATGACAAAATCAATGATGAACAACCATTTATATGATGGCAATCCATATCTACCATCTAAACTTTCATTTAACCCATTCATAATGAAACCTGAAATTGCTTGAGAGATAACACCTGAAATGACGAAGAAAGCAGATCTTCTGCCTAATTCAGACTTTCTGTAGAATGAACCCAAAATGAAATGAATACAAGGATTGGCAGAGGCTTCACACAAACCACACAAGAATCTCAAAGCATACATCTGCTCAACAGTGGTACACTTGTATAAAAAGAGAACGAATAAACCCCAGACAAAATCACAGATTGGTAAGTAAATATTAGGTGGTATTTTAGTCATTAGTAATGAAGCTGGAATAGTTCCAATAATGGTACCAATAGAGAAGTATGTATTTAACCAAGAAAGTTGATTACTTGTCATATTGTAATCCTCCTTCATACCATTATTATAAGCATTAGTGATGTTCTGTTGATCTAAATATTTCAAAAACCAAGCCAAACATGAGTAAGTTAATAAGAAAACATCCAATTTAATAATCAAACGCTTTTCACGAGCAGTAGTGCCTGGTTCAAACCATGGTTGGAAAAGTCTAGCTCTTCTTAAGACATTAGTACTCTTTTTTTGTTGTTCGACGTCCGGGCTAACTGGTTCTTTTGAAGAATCGGAGCTTAAGTCACTTTTAGTGACGACATTGTAATCTGTAGCGGTTTTTTCCTCAGACATAATGGCAAAGTAAGGTATATAAAACCAAGAACAAGCTGAAATATAGAATCTGTTGTTGTTGATAAAACAACTTCTCCACTACTGTATCGGTGGGAAAGAGGTTTTGCAGATCTATATATATATGTATGCTTTTTTTTTTTTTTTTTTTTTTCCTCTATTTCTCCAGCGAAGGAAAAAAGAAACGGCGAACCATGTTATCTGAGCGCTCGACGGAAGTGCACTCTTATCAAAATAAGTCAAGCCACAGTGCGCAATGTCCGACATTGTGTATCTCGCCTGGTGTTGAATCTGCAGCACTTTTCAAATTTACAACGGTGTTTTACAGGTGTCTATTAGCTTAGAAACGGTGAAACACAAGCTTCAAAACTGGCTATACTAATTAATAATTATCTTTTCCTCATATCTGTGCGCCACCACCACTATTACAGGGCAAGAAATTCGAACTGACCCTTCTTGCAGTGTCGGACATTTTTTAAGAGGGAACTGCTAGGTTACAGAATTCATGCAAACATGATTTCCAGATCATGGACGGTGTTTAATAGCTATAGCGTTGTGTCCGCTACTTATTACTCAACAAAACCACCGCTTTCTAACTACTAATCACCGCTTTACTTCTTTGTGGCTCAAGTGAAAACACCGACTTATAATTAAATAGTAACTTCTCGTGACTGACGTTATATTTTGAATAATTTATCGTTAAGCTGACGGAGAAATAACAGAGAAAAGGTATGATGGTTTAATAAAGGTTAAAAATGACGATGAAACAAGTAAAACTATACACTATAGAATTTCGTAGTTAAGTCCACCAAAGTACAATCGAGACCGCCAACTTGAATAATCGTCATATCAAATCCTTTTGGCCGATGTTTGCTTTATCGTTAGATAGCAAACAGATAAACAATCTTGTTGAAAAGCATGTAGATAAACATTAAACTACATCAAACGTGCTGAGATATTGGTACCTAAATTCATAGCCCTATCTTTGGAGAGATATGGACAATTATCTCTACCTGATCCCCGTTGAATCTCTAATAGTTTGGAAGGGTTATTACCCCGGCTCTTTCAGGTTTTTAAATAACTAACGTTGACTTATGTAAACCGAACTCCAAAGTAACATTATGCATTTCTCCGACAAACAGGAGATCTTGGAAATTGAAGTTAAGAAGGCGGAGGATACGTGAAGCGGAAAATGTCAGTTCAGTTGTAAAAGTCCTTTGCTTTCACATGATTGAACATAGTGGCGGTCTTTAAATATATTGTGCACTTCCTTTATTGATTCCTTTTGTCGGGGAAATGAGTAGGTGCAAAAGTCATAATATACCGTTTCAACGATCTCAAGCCCGATAGGTAAGCGAGTAACGGGCAGTGTTTTTCATTACTCATGTAGCGTTTAATTATTCTTACAAAGGACAAGAGAACCGAGAATCAAGTTTCCCCACATATAAACGGGGAAATTCAACAAAATCATCGATTCGTGAATCATAGTAATGTTATAGCACAGTTATAATGTTCGAAAGAACTAATTAATATGTGAAATGGCACTGTTTAAAACTATACATTACGAAACGGCACGAGTCTGATAAGACGCCATAGCAAATGATATTTACAAAAGAAGCATAAGTTTCATCATAGAGAAAACAATCATCGGGGAATCAGGATACCCAATAATAAGCTTTAATACTCATAGAGCCACAAGCAACGAAGTAAACACAGGTAAGGTGGGCGCTCCAGCCAAACCAAATGCGGTGGGATCTTGTGAGAGTCCATCGAGCGGCTCAACTTGGCGAATCTCCGTGGCGGAGAAACCGCAGCCAGTGTATAGAACGAAAGAGATTCTTTTTTGCACGTCGGGCTTCTGGAGAGTTTGGCTGTCTGGTTCGATACCAATTCCCCTATCTAGATAAAGATATATTTATCAATATATTCATGCGGGAAGGGGCTCAAATTTGGGTAGATAAGAAACAAGCTATATATTTGTAATGCTTTGAGGGCCACCCTTCAAAAAACATTTCGAACTAAAGCTTCGAGGAGGCGGACGGAAATCTTAAATATATCCGGTGATCTAATTAATTAAAGCTGACTCATATACCATGACACTGTCTTCATACAGGTGTTTTGGAGCCCATGCTGGTTTCCCGTGGGGGAATGAAAACAAAAGCCCAGTTCGCGGTGGAGGCTACCCGGTGACTCCTGGGAAATCCCACTGCCTTCAGAGTCTAGCCCCCAGGAAACGCGACCGCCACAGTAAAACGCAGAGTCCCCAAGTGCTCGACATTCATAATGGACGATGTCGTGATAGCATCCTTTCACCCTTAATTGTGCGTTTCATTGACTGACTTTGATTTTGACACAAACTCACATATATATATATATACCTATATACAGAACCTTGTGCACAGCGTACATATTCCAATATATTTAAATATTGGTCTAATAACGGATATATCTGTTTCAAATCTAAAAAGTTAAAAATTTGGAATCCTTAAAGAACGTTGAGAAATGAACCTAGGGGCCAGGACTAGGAGTCCAGGAATCTATGACAACAATACAATTCTTATCTTTGCGCCCTAGCGAGATTACTAAAACTAATCTGTAAACTTCCCGAATTGCAACTTGCGACCGTGGCCGACTGGAGACGTCAAATGGTGAGTATTAGCAAACAAGAATCTCAATGCGCTGTTTTGAGGTGGAACTAGAGTATCCGTTTTCCTGAAAGTCCGCTCCAAGTCTTGACAAGTTGACATGGATCTGCCAGACTCCATATCCCGGCGGCTGGCCAACGACAAACGTGCGCCAACCACCTAGAACTTACCCGGCCGACGGAGAAAGCAAACAGCGACAGATGGAATCTTTGTTGGCGCACGCCATACTAACTTGCAGATTGTCACTGCTGTAATTGTAATTGCGCGAGAAAACGCTTCCGGTCAATAAAACCTTCCACTGATACTGCGTTGATAACTATTCAATCAATCACACAGTTGAATAGACAACATTGTTACTTGTAGTCCCCTCGTTATTTCTGTTGTTCTCTCTATGAGCCCGACCTTAAAGCTTTCAAAATCCGTACTACTGGCGGGGAATCAGGGTACATAAACTTTTGAATCTTTTACTGAAAGACCGCCTTTTGTTTTTTCAAGGCTCTATTTTTTTTTATTAGACATACTTTAGTTTGATTATAAACACTAATTTGAACCTCTTCTTTTCTTCTTTTTTCTCATTTATTTTTAATCAACAATCCTTAATCGATAGATAGACTTATTCTGGTTTTGTTGCGAAGCACAATAATACTTAATAATATTCATATCAAATTCAAGTATCGGTCTACAGTATGATATCACAGAAAGTTCAAATATCAATTGATAGAGGTGGAACTTTCACCGACGTTTGGGCTAATATTCCTGGTCAAGGTGAATCCATTTTCAAGCTTTTATCTGTGGACCCTGACAACTATCCTGATGCTCCAACTGAAGGTATTAGAAGAGTGTTAGAAAGAGTTACTGGTGAATCAATACCCGTTGGCTCCAATCTTGATGGTTCTTTAATCGAGTGGATCAGAATGGGTACAACAGTGGCAACCAATGCCCTACTAGAAAAAAAAGGTGATAAGTTCTTATATGTTACTACTGAAAACTTTCAAGATATATTAGCTATTGGTACCCAAGCTAGACCAGAGCTATTTAACTTGAATATTGCGAAACCTGAACCATTGTATGATGAAGTTTTACAAGTTGAAGAGAGAATTACTCTTGAACTGGCAAGTGATGATCCAAATCAAGTTGCAGTTGATGTTGATGCAGACGAGGATTTGCATCAAACACCATCTGGTAATATCGTCAGAGTTTTAAAACCATTAAATAAGGAAAAAACATATGAAGATTTGAAGAAGTATTACGATCAAGGCTACACTAATATTGCTGTTTGTTTAGCTCATTCGTTTGCTTATGCTGAGCATGAAAAACAAGTCAGAGAGATTGCTAAACAAATAGGCTATAAGCACATTTCATTATCATCAGATATTTCACCATCAATGGGTATTTTGAACCGTGGTAATTCGACTTGTATCGATACCTACTTAACTCCGCATGTCCAACGTTACGTTGAAAACTTTATGTCATCTTTCATTAATGTGCCCGTTGTTCAATTCATGAAATCCGATGGTGGATTAACAGATTCAACAGGATTCAACGGTTTGAACTCAATTTTATCTGGTCCTGCTGGTGGTGTTGTTGGTTTTTCAAAGACTGCATACGACGGTAAGACTCCAATCATTGGTTTTGATATGGGTGGTACATCTACCGATGTCTGTCGTTATGATGGTGATTTAGAAATTAACTATGATAACAATATTTCAGGTGTTGAGATTTATGCTCCTCAGTTACAAATTCATACAGTGGCTGCTGGTGGTGGTTCTATCTTAAAATTTGAAAACGGTTTATTCCATGTTGGCCCTGAATCATCATCAGCTCATCCTGGTCCTGCTTGTTACAGAAAAGGTGGTCCACTAACTATTACAGATGCCAACTTGTTTTTGGGTAGATTAGATGTTTCTCAATTCCCAAAGATTTTTGGTCCAAATGCTAATGAATCATTGGATGAAGAGGTTACCGCTAAGAAATTTATTCAATTAACAAAAGAGATCAATGAAGCTTCTGGAAAATCATTTACTGCTCAAGAAATTGCTTTGGGATTCTTAGATGTTGCAAACGAAACAATGTCAAGATCCATTAGAGAAATTACTGAAGCCAGAGGTTTTTCTACCCAAGATCATACTTTGACTTCTTTTGGTGGTGCTGGTGGTCAACACTGTTGTGCTATTGCTAAGAAACTTGGCATCAAAGATGTTGTCATTCATAAATATTCTTCAATTTTGTCATCTTATGGTATGACTTTGGCTGATAACAGTTATGAATTAAGAGAGCCTTTCAATGCTGAGTTTAGTTCCACAATCATTGATGATTCAAAGGAAAAAATCGCTACTTTAATTAAGCAAGTTGAATCTCATTTAGAAAGACAAAGTACTAGTGATGTCGGTAAATTAAATGTTACTGTCTCTTTAGGATTAAAGTATAAATCTTCCAACACCGTTTTCCCAATTGCAATTGAAGATAATGATGATTCAACGAAGATAATGGATAAGTTTTATGCAACTCATAAAAGAGAATTTGGTTTCAATTTACCAACAGGAACTTCAGTTTTCATCAGTTACATTAGAGTTAGAGGTACTTCTACATTATTTTCAAATGACGATGGTTATTTATACAGAAAGGAGATAGAAGCCTCAAAGAAAAGTAGCTTTTTGACAGCATCCACTGAAAGATTCCAAGATATTTACTTTGGTTCCGAATCGACACCATCAGGCTTGTATTACTTGAAAGATTTAAAACCAGGCACTTTAATTCAAGGTCCAGCTATGATCATTGATAAAACTCAAACTATTTTAGTGGAACCAGATTCCGATGCTATCATTACAACCAATCATGTTTATATTGAGGTTTCTGTAAGAGGTGCCCAAACAAAGTCCATCAAACAAGCTCAAGAAGTTGTCAGCACAGATCCAATCTTATTATCCGTTTTCTCTCATAGATTCATGAGTATTGCTGAACAAATGGGTAGAACATTACAAAGAACTTCAGTTAGTACCAGTATTAAAGAAAGATTAGATTTCTCGTGTGCGATTTTTGGCCCAGATGGTGGTTTAGTCGCTAATGCTCCTCATATTCCAGTTCATTTAGGTTCCATGCAATATGCTATTCAATATCAACATAACTTATGGAAGGGCAAGTTGAAACCTGGTGATGTTTTAGTCAGTAATCACCCAGAAGCAGGTGGTACCCATTTACCAGATATCACCGTTATTACTCCAGTGTTTTTCAATAATGAAATTGTGTTTTATGTTGCATCTCGTGGACATCATCAAGATATCGGTGGTGTTGGTATTACTGCTATGAGTCCAAACTCTAAAGAATTAATTCAAGAAGGTGTCTCCATTTTAAGTTTCAAATTGGTTAGTGATGGTATATTTGATGAAGCCGGTATCAGAAAGTTGTTTGATGAGCCAGCTAAATATCCAGGTGGTAGTGCAACTAGAAGTATTCATAACAACTTGAGTGATTTAAGAGCCCAGATCAGTGCTAATCAAAGAGGTATTTTGTTGGTTGAAGCTTTGTTTGGTGAATATGGTACAGTTGTTGTTCAACATTATATGAATGCTATCAGACAAAATGCTGAGATGGCTGTTCGTGACTTCCTCAGAGAACAATATGTTCTTCATAAAGGTAAGCCATTAGAAGCAATTGATTACTTCGATGATGGTACGATGGTTAAAGTTAAAATTACGATTGATCCAGTTTTGGGTGAAGCTTTATTCGATTTCGAAGGTACTGGCCAAGAAGTTTATGGTTGTATGAACACTCCCGCTGCTATTACTTATTCATGTGCTATCTATACATTAAGATGTTTGATCAACAGAAATATTCCATTGAATCAAGGTTGTTTGACACCTTGTAAGTTTAACATTCCAAAAGGTACTATTTTGAACCCTTCTGAGTTTGTTGCTATCTGTGGTTCTACTATTGCTGGTCAAAGAATTACTGATGTTATGTTAAGAGCTTTCAACATTTGTGCTGCTTCTCAAGGTTGTGCTAACAGTTTTGGATTTGGTACAGGTGGTAAGAATCAGTTTACTGGTGAGGTTGAAAAAGGTTTCACTTTTGCTGAAGCCATTGGTGGTGGTGTCGGTGCGGGTCCTTGGGGTGGTAAGACTGCTGACTGTTGTAATGTTCATTGTACCAATACTAGAACTACCGATGTTGAAATCATTGAATATAGAACTCCAGTCATTGTCACTAAATGGGAAATTAGAAAGAACTCTGGTGGTCGTGGTTTATATGATGGTGGTCGTGGTGCTATTCGTGAAATTCAAGCTAGAATCCCATTGAGAGTTTCCATTCTTTCAGAAAGAAGAGTTTTCGCTCCTTATGGTTTGAACGGTGGTGAAGATGGTGCAAGAGGTTTGAACTTATGGTATAGATTACAAGAAGACGGTTCCTATGCTATTACTAGAATGGGTGGTAAGGAAATTGTTAACATAAAGGCTGGTGATAGAGTTCAAATTAACACCCCAGGTGGTGGAGGGTATGGTGTTCCTCTATAGCGTTTTTTTATATATTATTTTTAATTTTTAGCTTTTAGCTTTTAGCTTTTAACAGTTTGTTTAATTGTTTTTTTAAGTGAGTTTAATATATTTGTTTTCTTTTAAATATAACAGTAATTAATTCTTAATAATATATTAAAATACAAAATTAAAAAAAGATATTATTCTAGTTTTTTAAAAACTCGTTAATTTCATGAATAACCAGTTCCTTTTTCTCCATGTGAACTGAGTGATTAGCATCTGGGACTACTAGTAACTTTGAGTTCTCAACTAATGAATGAATCAATTCAGATTGTTTCAATGGGCAAATCCAGTCATTTGAACCAACTATAATAAAGGTTGGAACTTTCAAGTTTTTCAAATCTTCTCTAAAATCAAAATATTTTTCTGCTTCTGAATAAAGCTCGTTGTGACTGGTTGAATTATACTTTGTCTCGAGGACACCAGCTAATCCTTTATTTGGATTATAAACTTCAACGTAAAGTGGAGCTAAAGCAAACATAATCAATCTCATCTCTTCATCAGAATCAAAAGAAGAAAACACTTTGTGAACCATTTCAACAGAGGCATTACTTGCTTTACCAGTCTTTAAACTATCAGCCAATTTCTCTAAGCATTCATCTTCTTGATGGTAGGAAGGTGCAGCACCTCTTAAAATAAGATGAGATAAGCTATCAGGATATGTAATAGCATACTGTTGAGCCAAAAAGCTTCCAAAACTTCCTCCAATAATAATGACTTTCTTTTCTTTACTGAAATGATTTTTTAACGCTTCTATATCTTCAACAATTTGCTTGAAAGTGAAAGGAGGAGTTGAAGAACTGTTTCCATGACCACGGAAATCAAAACTTATAACTGTGTATCCGGACTTTGCAAGCTCCTTATAAACACTGAAGTCACCTTCTTTTGATCCAAATCCCCTACCACCGTGTAAAGTGATAGCAACTTGACCGTTTGGTATTTGTGGAGTGATCTTATTATACTCTAAAGTTGCTCCATTGATTTCTATTTCCAAGTTCAATTCTGTGGAGCTCATGACTCTTTAACTTGGGAAATTGATTATTTGATGTGTGACAGTTTTCTTCTTATTTGACAATTAAGGACTGAAAAAGACGAACGCACAACATGCCTACTATTTATACCGATAAGAAGTCACGGGAATCGGACAAAGAAAAAGACAAAACGACACAATAATCCAAAACCCCGATGCAGGAAAACTGCTTCTTCAGCTCAAATATCCGCCGGTCGATCGACGATAATTGAAAAATCAAAGATTCAAATGGACGCGTCGCCGTCTTAGAATCAAGATTCATGGAGCGAGTGAGGTCGATGCAATTATATGGGATGCGAAACTCGCCTTGAGATCTTGAAAGTTGTCCTCTCATTCGGGCTCTTGTTTTTGTTTTTGTTGTTCTTCTTTGGCTGTTGTTATATCCTGGACATCAGCAACTTTTCGTGTTAATAATACGCTAAAAATGTCTTCTTTAAAGTCTTTCATTAAGGCTGTGAGAAATAGCAAAACAATTGCAACGGAACGTGCTGCAATTCGTAAAGAGAGTGCCAAAATTAGAACCGCATTCAGAGATGTTCATTTAGATGATCAAACTAGAAGAATCAATATATCAAAATTGTTATATTTATATATTCTAGGTGAACCAACATATTTTGGTCAAGTTGAATGTTTGAAATTGCTAGCTTCGAACACCTTTTCAAGTAAAAGATTAGGTTATTTAGCCACAATGTTAATATTGGATGAGAATCAAGAAGTTTTAACTTTATTGACCAATTCATTAGATAATGATATGAAACATTCTAATCAATATATTGCTGGTCTCGCTTTAGTGACATTGGGTAATATTGCATCACCTGAATTGGCAAGGGATCTATACACAAATGTTGACAATATTTTGATGAACAACAATCCTTATTTGAGAAAGAAGGCAGCTATCGTTGCAGCCAAATTGATTGAAAAGGATCCCGATTTATCAGAGATTTTCCTACCAAGAATTCCTCATTTACTAAATGAAAAATCACATGGTGTTGTATTGGGTGCATTATATTTAATGAGATCGATCTTCGCCAATGATGAAAGTTCACATGAAGCTTTAAAAAATCAAATACCAAGACTATTAGCCCACTTAAGATTATTAACAACAACTGGGTATTCACCAGAATATGATGTTAAAGGTGTCCCTGATCCATTTTTATTTGTTTCTTTACTTCATACTTTGAGATTACTACTTGCAAATGATGATTCAAATTCAAATCTCGAATCATTGAACGATTTAATTACACAAGTTTGTTCCAAAATTGATAATTCAAAGAGTTCAGGATATTCCGTCTTATATGAAACTGTTCAAACTATATTTATGATAAACTCGGATTCCTCGTTGAAGGTTTTAGGTATCAACATATTAAGTAAATTTTTAACTCAAAAGGACAATAACACGAGATATGTTGCGTTAAATACGCTTTTAAATGTTATTAATTATGAACCATTAGCAGTTCAGAGACATAGAGCTACAGTTGTTGGGTGTTTGCAAGATGGTGATATATCGATTCGTAGAAGAGCATTAGAGCTAACTTTTGCCATTATGAATGCGCAAAATGTCAGAGTATTAACTAAAGAATTATTAGCTTTCTTGAAAAATTCTGATGATGAATTGAAACCTTATATTACTACACAGTTATCAATTGCTTGTAATAAATACAGTCCAAATCTGAAATGGCATTTTGAAACTTTAATTTCAATGTTGAAATTGGTGGGGAACTACTTTTCTAATGATATTTTGTCAAGTATATTGGCATTGGTCATGCAAAATACAGAGTTTGAGTTAACAAGATTTTTGGTTATCGAGTTAGTCAAAGCGAGTACGTCTTTATTCAACGAATTTGGATTAGCATTAGTTACAACTTGGTGTATAGGTGAATATGCTGATTTAGTACTAGGTAGTACCTATGAAGATCCCGTGTCAAAGAAGACTGAAACAATCTCCGAAGAATCATTGGTGCACTTATTAGAAACTTTTCTAAACATATCTACATTTGATGAATCTTCGCAGGCAAGCCAGATTAAGATTTATGCACTTACTGCGGCTTTAAAGTTATCTGCTAAGTTTAAAGGTAGTAGAAACATTGAATCGCTAAGAAAAATTGTGAATGCTTCAACCAACGATTTCAATTTAGAAATTCAAATTAGAGCTATAG
The DNA here is from genome assembly GCA_030556425.1 of Ogataea ovalis. Classification (NCBI taxonomy): domain Eukaryota; kingdom Fungi; phylum Ascomycota; class Pichiomycetes; order Pichiales; family Pichiaceae; genus Ogataea; species Ogataea ovalis. The sequence continues at coordinate 100,273 of JAKTTZ010000003.1, forward strand.
AATACAGTGAGATTTTTGGTCAACCAATGGCAACAAAGAAAGGATTACTAGAAAGAATGCCACCTCCTCCAGTTAAAATGCATGAAGGTATTTCATTAGTTAATAGATCTTCATCAGTTTCTAAATCCGGCGTTAATAAATTATCATCAGCTAAAGCAGATCCTGGTAACCTGTTATTAGACTTATTGGGTGATGACGATAATGGATCATCAGCAGCTGGAAGTGCAACTGGAAACAGCCAATCTATTGCACCACCACAACTGAAGCATGAGACTACAATGGATTTATTGTCCGACATATTTGGATCGTCATTACTAACTTCAAACGCCCCATCACCAACCACTTCCAATAGTAAGAACTCTGAGATAATAAACCTTTTTGGTGCATCACCAACTTCATCAGCAGCTCCAACAACTATTTCCACCTCCGCAAGTTCGCCAATTGCAACAACAACACCCTCTGTTTTACCAGTAGCTGCTACCAGTACTTCAATTCAAGCATTTAATGATAATAATTTAAATATTTCATTTACTCCAAAGGAAATTGGAAATGGTACTGCTTCATTAGAAGTTACTGTGGTTAATTCTACTTCAGCATCAACGATATCGAATATCAGTATTTTATGCGCTGTGACAAAACAACAAAAATTGCAACTATCACCAATTTCCAAAAACGTGTTAAAAGCTGGAGAGACATCAAATTTGAGTATTAAGATTACAGGACCTCCAGGTGCGAAGATTAAGATAAGAGTGAAAGTTGGTTATGAATTAGATGGTGAAGCTATTTCTAAACAATTTGATTTTGCGGGTGTGAAGAAAACTTTATAGATTTACTTCAAATCCAATTTCATTTAATTTAATTTAATTTTGCACAATTTCTTTTAGTCTATTTATCTATATTTTTTTATATATAAAATTAGTGTATTTTCATCGTCTTTAATAGCAACTGCCTAGAGTATTTACGTTTACCCCTTTTTATAAATCATGGCCCGTAACCAACCAGTGACCGCAGGCCCGTATTTTTGCCCATGGAGCTGAAGCCGGTGCAAACAGACTAAACATAACTTATAATTAGAAGAAAAAAAATAAAAAGAATAATACCATTAAATTATATGCAAACTAATGCACGTACAGTCAGCCTTCAGCGAAGCAGCCGAAGCTTCCACGAAAAACTTTCCATTTTCAGACGGGGGGCGCTCTGCCAATCTCCGGTCGCGTGCCACGAATGCCAGCCACAGATGATGGCTGAGACGTGGACGGTAGTGGTGGTGATGGTGGCACTGGTGGTTGGCTCACTTCTCGCTCTCGCTCTCAGTCTCTCAGAGGGGCAAACAAGCGAGTGATTTGTTCCCCTGTGCAAAATGCTGTCCGTACATGAAATTACCGTTTATGTTTTATTTTTTTGCCTCCTTCCCAGATCAAGAGATCAATTGATTTATTCATCGTTGAAATTCAATAATAAAGTGCCCTTCTTTTAATTCCAACTAATATTCTAATTACTCACAATGGATTTCGCTAGTCTTCAAGGTAAAGCTCAAAACTTCTTTTCTACTATCGATAGTGTAAGTACCATGCAACTCTTCACATGGACAAATTGATTAAAAGTTTTTTCATTTGTTTCTTGTTTTTGCTTCTTGAAAAGAAAATTATTTACTAACAGATCACAATATCTTTATTTACATAGAACACCAAAGACTTCAAAGTCTTAGATAAATTTGAAGCTCAAACCAAGTTACCAAGATCATATGCTGTCTTAGGTGCTGGTGTTTTCTACTTATTGCTAGTTTTCTTAAACTTTGGTGGTATTGGTCAATTACTATCAAACATTGCAGGTTTTGTCGTTCCAGGTTACTACTCATTAAAAGCTTTAAAGACTTCAACTACTAAAGATGACACTAGATTATTAACTTACTGGGTTGTCTTCTCAGCTTTGAACGTTGTTGAATTCTGGGTTAAAGCAATCTTATATTGGGTTCCAGCTTACTACTTAATTAAGACCCTAGCTTTATTATACTTAGCTTTACCACAATACAATGGTGCCACATTAGTGTACGACCTTGCAATTAAGCCATTAGCTGATAAATACATTGTTGTTGAATCAGAAGGTCCTGCCAGTGACTTATTAAACAAGGTTGCTGAAAAAACTGAGTAAGTTGATAAAGATCCTACTCTTTGATGATTGTCTGGTTTGGTAACTTCATTACAGTTTCTTGTTAATCTTTTTCTTTTTTAATATAAATTAAAAGAATGATCTTTTATTTTTATTTTTATTATCAGGCTTTACCTGTTTTTCCTTTTGATCGTTGATCGGTTATACTTGCTTTCTTTTTTTACCAATTTTTGATTTGACTACAACGGTTGGCTAAACTTTCTGTTTATCCATCTGTTAATAATAAGTCATGGAAATCTGTTTAGTTATATGAAAAAAGAAAAAATAAAAAAAAAGCTGTATTTTTTTGTGTGAATTTGTTCTTATTTTTGCTACATTCATTTGAATATTCCACTTTTTGTGTTGTCAATAAAAAACCACTTCATTTATTATCTATTTTTCCAGTAAGTCAAGATATATATCTTAACATGTATCGATTGCAAGATTTGCAGTGATAAGCAATCATAGCATACAGAACTTTAATGATTAGTACGTACTTGCTTACGTATGTAAGTTTTAATTAATTAATTGATCGATCAAGAAAATCCTTACATTGGATCAGCCCTCACCAGTTAAAAATGTTTCCTTCTTTGCAGCCGATATCTCTCACCGAAAGCAGCAAATGGGAGAGAAAACATTTAAGTAAAAGATCGGGATGTATATAACTGATAGTGTGTGATTTGTACTAGACAAATCTATAAGTTCAAGCAAGAGTGGGGCATTTACGCCAAATTTTGTATCACAAAAAGGCGTACATTTGCTAGTCCGGAGTAGTGGTTAAAAAAATAAATGCCCCTCCATCTATTCGGCAATACAAGAGTTCTATAAACAGGGTATATAAGCTACCTCGCATAAAGATACAGTAATACAGGTACTACATTTCCATCTCAAACGACAAATCATTGAAATTTTACAAAAAGGGAACTACCATGTATCAAATTAACTTCCGCAATATGCTACGGGTTTTCCTCGACCAGTTAGGCCTATTTAATCTTGGCCGAACAGAAAAAAGGGGGAATTAAGGGAAGAAACTAGCGAAGAAGAAAAAAAAACAAATATTGATCTGAATTAAAGTGTACGGTTTAGGTTTAACCTTTACTGGTGCCGGGGAAAAAACAAAACTGATAATATAAAAGAATCTTTGAGCGTAAACAGGCCACTATTTGGTTTTAGTTCAGGAAACGGAACCGCAGTATCGTGTTTTTAATTTGACGTTATTTTTCATCGAATGAGTGAAAATTATCTAAAGCGTCAATTCAAACAGTCAGTAGGGGAACTTAAAAAAGAAACAGATCGATAACGGCAGCTAACAATCACCCCGGATTCTGTTTATTCAAGAGATCTATTATTAAACGTACGTTAAACTTCTCCCTTTTCTAATCCTTCATTTTTTCACATTTGGAATGTGTCATAATTTTCCTACAGATGCCATGTTTGAAAAAAAAAACATGTTATGAAGTTTAAAAATAATGATTCCGGAGTTTTATATGGCATATGTAAAAATTTCCAATAAGTTAGTATAGATTATGATTGTACTAATAGCAATTTCGATATCGGAATTGTGCAAAGCACCAGACGAGCTGTTGGTCCGGGGTAAAATCCAGGTTAGGAAGTGTGCAACACACTACCACCCACGTAAAAAGTCGGAACCAGGTTAAACGTGTCAACTGCTAGCGGTAACCTACGCGCATGTTAACTATGCGGAACGAAATCTGTGGAACCTTTTCAGCGAGAGAAGAGCCGGGTGAGAACGGTGGCGTAACTGGCGTTTCATGGAGTTTAAGGGAGTCTGGCTCTTCGATGAGATTTCGGAGATTTTCTACAAGCAGGTGTTAACAAAGGGCAGGCGATGGCCAAATTGTGAAGCTAACAAGTAACTTAGTTATTGGTATTAATCGCACAAGATGGCTATAACTTAAAGGAATGTAAGATATATGCAGTGTGACTGACTTTATGAAGACAAACAGAAAAGTGACATGTTAGTATGCAGTCAGTCACAAGTTCACAACCTACAAAGATCACGGAGCTGGAGTTGTATGACAAAACGCCGGATCCTTACTGGCAGCGTGAAGCAAATATTATCGTCGCGTCGTCGTCGTCACATTCTTTTTCCAGCCCAGTGCAACCGCCGCAGACACGGAAAAATGGAGGTTCCCCACAAAAAAACGGACAATGCAAATAAATTTCAGCCGCAGACTCACTCTCTCTAGTAGCACCCGTTGTCCCGGGGTTTTATGAGGCATTTTGCCAGCCTCCCTTTTTCTGGTACTGGCTGGCTAGCTATCTTTAAGTTACTGGCTCACCTGTTGTTTGTTCTGTTACCTGGCAAGTTACAGTTATTTCTTACGGGGTTGTGGGATGAAATCTACCTCGCCTGGAGCTCTCCTGGCGGCTTGTTCTATCTCCATTGCTCCTTCCGGGGTTTTCTCTTTTTTTACACATCTCGTAGTGTCGGACGATAACAATATTAAGTATTATGTATTTCTATTACTTTAGAATCGGAGTGTTTTTGTGAAGTACCAGATTGATATAAATATGTTAACTTTTCCCCAGGGTTTTATTAGATTTGACATGTTTTTTTTTTCTTATTCCTTTCTCCAGACAGTAATTATTGAATTTAGATCAATTTCATAGTTATTATCAACTTTTTTTTATTTATAACTACAAACACAATACAAAATGGCTCCAACTGCTGTTGATTTACATAAAGAATATCAATCTTCCATTGCAAAGGAAGCAATTGCTCAAAAAACGATCAGAAAAGAATCTGTTGTTGCATCTTTAGGCTTGAACCCTGAAGCTACTATTCACTACAACTCATCGGTTCCAATTTTATATGAAGATGCTTTAGCTGAAAAAGGTACCACTATCTCTGAATCTGGTGCTTTGATTGCATACTCTGGTTCTAAGACTGGTAGATCTCCAAAGGATAAAAGAATTGTTGATGAAGAAACTTCAACTTCAAACATTTGGTGGGGTCCAGTTAACAAGAAGGTTGATGAACAAACCTGGAAAATCTCAAAGAGTAGAGCTATCGATTACTTAAGAACAAGAGAAAAGGTTTACGTTATTGATGCCTTTGCAGGTTGGGATCCAAGATACAGAATTAAAGTTAGAGTTGTCTGTGCTAGAGCTTACCATGCTTTATTCATGAAGAATATGTTAATCAGACCAACTGCTGAAGAATTAAAGAACTTCGGTGAACCAGATTTCACCATTTGGAATGCTGGTCAATTCCCAGCTAACGTTTTCACTAAAGGTATGACTTCTGCTACATCTGTTGAAATTAACTTCAAAGAAATGGAAATGGTTATCTTAGGTACTGAATATGCTGGTGAAATGAAGAAAGGTATCTTCACTGTTATGTTCTACTTGATGCCAATTAACCACAAGGTTTTAACTTTACATTCATCTGCTAACCAAGGTGTTAAAGATGGTGATGTTACTTTATTCTTTGGTTTATCAGGTACTGGTAAGACTACTTTATCTGCTGATCCAAACAGAAAGTTAATTGGTGATGATGAACACTGTTGGTCCGATTACGGTGTCTTCAACATTGAAGGTGGTTGTTACGCCAAATGTTTAGATCTATCTGCTGAAAAAGAACCAGAAATTTTCAACGCTATTAAATTCGGTTCTGTTCTAGAAAATGTTATCTACCACCCAGTGACAAGAACCGTTGATTATGAAGATGCTGAAATTACTGAAAACACCAGATGTGCTTACCCAATTGAATATATCCCATCCGCTAAGATTCCATGTTTGGCTGACTCTCACCCAAGAAACATCATCTTATTAACATGTGATGCTAGAGGTGTCTTACCACCAGTCTCAAAGTTGACGAATTCCCAAGTTATGTACCACTTCATCTCCGGTTACACTTCTAAGATGGCTGGTACTGAAATGGGTGTTACTGAACCAGAAGCTACATTCTCTGCCTGTTTCGGTCAACCATTCTTGGTTCTACATCCAATGAAATATGCTCAACAATTATCTGATAAGATGACTGAGCACCAATCAACCGCCTGGTTATTAAACACTGGTTGGACCGGTCAATCTGCTGCTAAAGGTGGTAAGAGATGTCCATTGAAATACACTAGAGCTATCTTAGATGCTATCCACTCTGGTGAACTAGCTAATGTTGAATACGAAACTTACCCAACTTTCGGTTTACAAATTCCAAAGACTTGTCCAGGTGTTCCATCATCTCTATTGAATCCATCAACTAACTGGTCTCTAGGTGTCACTGACTTCAACACTGAAGTGACGAATTTAGCTCAATTGTTCATGGAAAACTTTGAAAAGTACTCTTCTGCCTGTACCGAAGAAGTTAAAGCTGCCGGTCCTGCTTTGTAGAATTGTTGTTATGGGTCATTTTATATAATAATATTTCATCTCTTTGTTTTTTTCTTCATATTATTCTTTAAGGCGTCTTTTTACTTTTTTTGTATGCTTTTTTCTTTAATTTTTTAACTGTTTGTAGTTCATAAATTCATTTTATCATTCCATTACTTAGGCGGATATATTATATTTTACTTGTTAATGCTTCTTAATTATGTAAAAAGAGCTAAAAAAAAAGAAAAACTGAAACTGAAAATGGCTATAGAGCCAAACAAACGAATATATAACACTAGAAAAAAAGGGAAGTAAAGTAAAATAAAACCAAAGCGAAATATTCTATAAAAAGATCATAAAGATACAAAACAAAAAGCTATTTAAATGGACCCACCAATCTACCATTTACACTTTTATTCTTCAGTGGTAGATACTTCTCATCAACAACAATTCTCGCATGTCTATCTGTGCCTGTGGTTTTAATATTAAATTCACCAATTAGCCTAGACAATGGATCAGCGTACCATCTTGTATTATCCCATTTGAACCAACCTAGATGACCACCTAATGTAGTTGTAATCAGAGTCAAGTATGGATGCATGGTAACTTCTTTAAACGGCACAGCGACACTAGAGCCTCCTACAATTGGATCATTTTCAGCGTTTAACACAACTGTAGGGGTTCTTATACGAAAGATTTTATTGATCGAAGAACCATAACGGTAGTATTCACCGGCACAATTGAAACCAAACATTTTTGAAGTAAAATAGTCATCAAATTCTTTTAACTTATAGACTTTATCCAGGTGTCCTGCTTTGTAAGCATCCATAAAAATTGAACTCTTCTGAAGCTGCTTAAAATGAGTCAGCAGTAATCTTTTCAATGGGACTGTCATTATAGGTGAATATATTTTACTTGAAATTAAATCACTTTCAAAGCAGAATGAAGAGTGAGATAAATCCCACGGATTAGCAACAATACAGCCTAATTTTAACAATGAATCTTCTCCATATTGTCCAAGATAATTAGCCAAAATAGATCCTCCCAATGAGAAACCAACTGCATATATTGGACGGTTCGGATATAATGTGTGCAATTTTTCCAGAGTGACTCTAAAATCATCAGTCCAATAACCGTTGAACAATTGAGGGCTTGTTATTTCAGTGTTACCACAACCTCTTGAATTCAACACATAACATTCAAAATCATACTGTTTATGTAAACGACTGAATAGGCAACGAACGTATCCTTCAGCAGATGAGCCGGATAATCCGTGTAATGCCACAATCATTGGTTTTGTATCTTTTGATGCTAAATATTTCAATTCTAACTGAGTAAGATATCTTGTATTTTTAGCAATAACTGCTGTTTGCCCTTCTGGGATATCCGATTCAGTCACAGTGACACTCTCGTAACATTCTTTAGATATAACGTAGTCTAATGAAGCACAACCTCCATCTGGGAATCTAACAATATCTCTGGCAAAGTGCAAAACGTCCATTCTACTAAAAGTACGAATACCAGCGAACATGGTGTGTGCATGACCATTAATCAAAAAAGGATTAAATAGAGATAGTGCACCATCTTTAAATTCTGGAATTTTGGATTTAATTAACTCCACCATGGTAAAATTATCATCTTTTCCACTTTTAATAGAGTTATGAAACTCAATCGGATGATCAGGTTCAACCAATGTGACTCTGTTGATACAACTATACGAGATTAAAACTTCCATGATGAAAAACAATAGTCCTGAATATATGATCAAATAAGCCCATAGTGGCATCCACAACAGTGACACCTGAACCATGTGGTGAATCTTGATCAGATTAGGGCTTATCTTATTAAGGGTGTCCAACAGGAACTCATCGATCTTTCTAGATGAAATCATATTTGCTGCAGCAAAAGAAACCAAAACTCAAAATGATAAGAACCAATGAACAAGCGAAAAGTCAATTGAAGCTTATAACCAACTATATTTATAGTAAAGAGAAGACGTGTATATATCTAGTCAAATTTGGTTTAATTTTTTTCGAAAATCATGTGCTAAGATTACGTTCGTTCCCGAGACGCACAGCATTTTTTCCTTTGTTCTGGCTTTCATGCCGAAAATAACGACTATGAGACATGACAGCTATTCGCCTTTCCTTAACATTCCGGTCTCCTTCATTGGGGAAAAATAATTATTTATATCTATTACCATTAAATTATTGTTTCTCTTTACTAAAAATCTTATTTCCTTTGCATGGAGTGGAATTGCTATCTAACATGAAATATAAAAAATTCTTCGGCACCAAAAAGGTTAAAAAAAGAAGCTCCTTATCAGGGGCTCGAACCCTGGACATTTCGGTCAACTTTTCGAAATTATAATCCTTAAAAGCCGAACGCTCTACCAACTGAGCTAATAAGGAAGGAACTTGACAGAAAACCTAAAATTTTGTATATCATCTGAAATAATTCCAGTCAGTTTTCAGCCAAAAATATTCTGTAATTTTGCCCCATAAATCCCTTTAATGAACGCTATCTGTTTAATTTTAGATAATCAATATTAATAATAAACATTAATGTTTACTATTAAGTAATAATAAGTTTTTTGATTGAGAGTTTTGGTTGTAATTTAAAGACTAAACAAAGAGTTGAGTTCTTCATTTTTTCTATTTTTGAGCTTCAGATGAAAGAAAACCACCAAATGTCTTTTTAATGGATTAGATACCATCACCAGAAATACAAATGGCTTCTGAAAACTATAAAATTTGGCTATAAGTTCTTTACATTAAGAAGAGTCGAGTAGAAGAGCATTTTAGAAACAAGGTTTCTTTCTGAATATAGATGATAGCTTGGTGACTTTCTGGGTTTATGGGATGCAAAAACCTCATCATGGCTAAGGGAAGAAAGCAAAAACAAGCCATAGAATTATTTCTGTGAGATAAAATATGGTGTATATGAAGACGATGCTGGGGCGCTTTTTCTAACGAAACGGATAAAAACTGCCATGTATAAAAGATTAGCTCAAACTGACACCAAAAAATTAGAATCTGTGAGGGTAATTAATTATTCTCATGTAAAGGCTAGCATCAAACTCTGCCGACAACCAAACTAGTACTTTAAAGATAACTTGACTCGTTGTCACTGTTATCGTCTGAAAAAAAACAGACTGTGTGAAACGTAGATATAAGAGTGAGGGAGCAGAGCGTAAGGACTGGGCGATTTCTCTGATAATTGGGAATCGGAATATCAACGATAATAAAAATGAATCTCTATCGAAATAAAAGGATTGAGCAAGGAAGATGATAAACAACAGATATTCTAATTTATTTTGCCAATTGAATGAGAAACAGCTTGATAGAAACGTATAGGATATCGACGCTATTGTAGTCGTGCCCTATGTAATAAATATCAGATAGAACTGCCGGAAATATAGAATTAACCAATCGATAAATCATTCTTATTACTAGTATTCTTCAGTTTCATTATTTCTAACTGTTTAATTTGTCTATTTTAAAAAATTCCCTTGTAGAAGGAAAACCTAAGACGTATTTTTCTAATCAGGAGAGAGAAAATCTTGGAGATTCTGAAGGGAATAATTGCCATTGCAATAAAAATATCCGAAATAAAATGACCACAACGTACAACAACAATAACCCACATGAACATATGAAATTTGAAGCAACTTCAGACCTAATAAGGATTAGGTTTAACCACACAGGGAAATGGTTATTATTATTATATGTATATTTTAAATCTCTGCGGGACAACTAACGAGACATTGATTTTTAAGTGTAGGCAAATAACAACGACAACACCACAAATTCACAACCACGAAGTGGTGGATTCCGTAAGTTGCTCCCAGTTTCCAGTTAAACGATGATAATTGTATGCACATCACAAAATGATGAATAAGCAATCTATTCAGTGAAACGATATATAAATGAAAATTATATAGTAGATCGGATGAGTAAAAGTATGTATGAGTTGAACTTGAATGACTTACCTGGTGAATCGGCTATAAACATCGGCAATATAGAAGATTAATTCAAAGCACAGCTTTTTTTCAAGGGTTAGGGTGGGATTTCTCAAGATTCATATGTGACACCCTATTAAATCAAACGAAACTTATTATTCACAGAAAACACCTAAAAGAATAAAACCAAAACAAAACAACATTTGTTCGAAATTAAGGGTGCAGTTCGTGATTTGTAATATGTAGCAATCAGGGCTATTAGTGTAGAAACACACTGCGGCAACAAAAAAAAAAAAAACAAAAAAAAAATAGCAACCTCAAGTACCATTCATCATTTCTTTCGGGGTTTTTTTATCGGAATAACCAAATTGAAATATACGGATTATTCTATAATTAGCTCTTGCTTCATGTAAATTCTAGATCTAGACAGTTCATAAATAATTGTAATTCATCAAACTTGGCCGCCTTTTTTAGCCAACAAGCGGGCCAAGCAATACCGAGACTATAGACATATACGGAAGCACTCAACAAAGAAAATGGGACTAAAATAGATTCAACTCGTAATTGATAAGTTTCATGACATTGTAAAATCCAGCCTCTCTTTGATGGAAATTTCTGTGTGGCCAAAAATAAAACACTATCAAGAAATCTCAAATTGCCTATAATGCTGTTTGCCGAATTTCATAAGATGAAATCTCAAAACAACACTTTTTAAAAGGGAAAGAAATGATCAAGTTGAAAAGTAGTTAATTAACAACATCAACTATCTATGCCAACTAACGATCGACTAAACTTCTTAAATCAATTTAGGAAGAAATTTGCCCTAGTTACCAAGATAGAAACTGTAGTCGGCAGTCGGTTACCGATTTTCAGACGTGAAAAACTTCATTTTGAAAACCAATTGTGGGAGAATTCTGATGCATTCTACCACATAAGACCCAAAATTCTACTATATCAGGATGCCAGCTGCATTTTTAAACGCCCTGAAATGAAAGGGAACGGCGATCGAAACTGGAGTATTTAGCTAAGAAAATCAGATAGCTGAAATTTAAGAAAGCAAAGAGAGAGAATTGCATAACAACTCAAACAAAAAACTTAACCGTACTCGCTCATGGGTTATCTTACAAAAACCTAATAATAACACCATAACCTGAATGGACTAACCCATTGGCTAATTCACTATTCGGGAAAAATAAAATTAAAAAACTAAGAAAAGCAAATTGAAAAAAAGCAAACATCCCGTTGGCTTTGAAACAGTGCATGAAAAAACACAAATTTTGTCACAAATAGCAACCGAGAGCACTAAGTAAAAAAAAAAAGAAAATTAACCACGAAAAGCACGGAAAACCCTTTGAAACTAACTTATAATGAAAACAGTAAAAACTCTGTAACCTTCATAAGGGCAGGTTACCAAGACAAAAAAACAAAAAGAGAAAAAGTAAGGCTGAGCGATTAGGAAACTTCAGTGTTTGAAAAGTAGTAAAATAGGAAATAGTAAAAATGAGATAGCCACGGTCCACGGGCCACAAACACAACGGCCCACATACACAGAAATTGGAGTTCGGTAAACCACCAAAAGAAAACAAAAAACAAAACCCATCAACAACGCAAATTACGATCTAAAGCATGGATGAAAAATAAGGTTGGTTGCAAGTCCCCTGTACCGATCGCAAAATGTGACCAAACCTACATCTCATACAATGAGAAAATCCCTCTAATTCAATTAAATAGCTTTCCAAATGTGTAGTTTATATTATTGGTGAACGCGATTCACTCAGCCGATATTGAAAGAAACCGAACGTGGTACCTATGTTGCATCCGTATTATCTGCAAATATAAGAGTTTAATAGATTTTAAAACTGTATAGTTTAAATTATAAGCATAATTTATTTAGGTACTAGTACTAGTTGTAAGATTCAAATATATAATTAAATGTTGTTAACCATGTATATATATCTATAGTCACCGATCATTGATCAGTCGTCATAGTGAAAATTACGAGGGATTGATAAACATACATAATTTACCTCTACATCAGCATCAAAATCAAAGACATGTTGGATGAACAATGCAGTATTACAATAGTCGGATATAACACCAACAGTTGGAGATGTTGCTTACCTCCTTTTAAATAAAACTGAAAATCTTAATAGTTTAATTATGTGCATGTACATGAGACATATTTTTTTTGGTCATTTTCGATTAACACAGCCATGTATCGAATAAAGCGATTAGCTGAATTTCAGCTATCTCTTTAAAATGTGTAAGTTAATACCATCGTACATAAAAAGTATAATGATTTCTATTATCTATTTAATACAATGAGATAGTTTTAAGTTTTCTATTTTAACCCCTCCCCTCCCCAAAAAAAAAAAAAAAATAAATAAATACGAACTTATATTCAATCAATCCTAATTTGCTGCAGCAAGGGGTTTATGGGTTGTTTGAATTAACAGATTGAATGGCCCAGAATGTTTTGGAAGCGATTTTAATAATTTAATATGATTATATCAAATCTTAGCTTCTAAACATATAATAGAGTTGCATGGCCTTGTTACAACTTGTAGCAGTGGACGATAAAGGAACCCTTTATTGAAAGTAATCGCCTGGACTATGCGCCAACATTGTGCAGTGCAAAACGGATTCCGATAGGGAATAGCTGTGGATCCCCGTGACCACTGACGTACAATCAGGCATCAGGCATCAGTGACCGTGCACGTCCACTTTCTTAAACTATATAGTCTCGATTTATGTATGGACCGTGGTCTATGGGCCATGGTATAGACTATCGATCAGTCTATAACGCGATTCGCGAATAATATAAACTAATGAGTCGATAGTCGCGATATACTAACTGTAACTGGTTAAAACTTAGAACTTAGTACTAAGTTGTAACTAGTTACTGGAGTCATGCAAATTATGCGTTGAATCATTGTCGCGTCGCTAAAATCTAAATGGATTGAGCGATCGCTTGATCAACTTGAAAGTTGAACCGTGCCGGCATTGCAATTTGTGTCGTCTTGGGTCTTGACGTGGTCATTTTCTGCTGATCCCCCAGGTGCCAGGGCCTAGATTTTAATCTACCCTTCGCGTTTAAAGTACCCACAGGTCCAATTAAAGAATCAGCGCTACCTAGGGTATGTAGACCAGTACCAGCCCCTCAACTTTTGAGGATCGAGATTCAAAAATCGAGATATTATAATCCTGTGGTTAATACCCACGACCGCTTCACTATATTCTCCTCCACCTTAGTAACAAGTGGTTAAAACAACAAGAAAAAAAAACTTTAATTAAAGCGCTTTTCACAAGAGCAAGCAATTATAGAGTTAAACAAAACAAAACAAAACAACATAAAGCAAAAAAGACAAAGACAAATACTGGAAAAGAAAATTCAAACCCCCAAAACTGCAAATTACACAGCAAATAAAATTTAAGTCAGTGAAGGTGAAATAAAAAGTTTAGACGCAATACGTAATGCTAAAAGCGAAAAAAAAACAATACGTAATTTTTGTATGGAAAGTTATAATTTATAAGCTTCCCAAATTTTAAAAGTAACATTACGTAATAAGTTAATTTGACACATTTTTACCTTCCAAGCTTTTTTTATTATAAAATTTCGATAAATATATGTCAATTGGTGAAGCAGTTAGGAGTATTGGCACTGAAAAGGGCGAGCGAGAGATAAAGGGGAGGAGGAGAGGAGGCTCGAGAGGCGAGAGGAGGGGAAAAGTGAGAACCGATTAATCGATAGATGGATGAATGGAAGTAAGAAGAGGGACAGTATTTATTTGATCTAAATTCGAGAGTATTATTTTTCGAGAATGGTAGCTTGTGAGATCATACCACTATTTTATACTATTCCAATCACCTTATCTATACTTATAGTATTAACACCTGATAATAGCGAAAAAGAAGCACCAAGAAATAAAAAGGAATAAACATTCTTGGAAAAAGGTCCCGTGAAAAAGATCCCGAGCTACGGAGTAGAATAAAACCTAGTATAACTAGAAGCCTGGCATTCCATAAAGCGTTGAGCCAAAATATAAATTTGCTTTTATGAAATTCTAAAATGTAAAAAAAAGCGAATGATGGAAACAATAAAACTGAAACAAAAAAAAAGTTAAAGTATGATATTTCGTATTGACGTGTAGAAGAAATTTGCCGCAATAATTGAGGCACAAAACGACTTTAAACGTGCTAATTGAATCTAGAGTAAGGGATTGATGAAGATACATTAGTTATAGACGTAGTATATTTGATAATATGTTATAGACATATAGATCTAAATAAGATGTGGGAGGTAAGAAAACAAAGAAGCTTACAAAATTCTATGTACGTAATGTATCTCAACGTTCAATCATGTGCCTTCTTCGCAAAGCGCACAACAATCGAATCTGTGAAAAAAAAAATGATATTGAGACAAAGAGAGCTGTTTACCGGTGCTAATGCCTTAAAAGGATTAAGTCAGCCAACTCACATAATCTTTCACCTCACATGTACTTGAAGCAAATTAAATAATCAATTTAAACGCCTATTAAGGGCATTTGCAATCCGACAGATAACATGATGTTATCTTTAAAGGGGCCAGAGACAGAAAGAATTGTGTGAAATGAGCGATTAAGTAGATAAGTAAATGACTGATTTAATAAAATAAATAAATAAAAGAATGTACAGATCAGAGGAGTACAGATTACGATATAATAAATTAAATCGAGTACATGACATCTGGTATATCATATTATATGTGATATTATGATCTGAACTCCTGAACCTGCACTGTACATACATAAAGGAACGAACAAGCAGTTCATTAATCTATCTGTGCAACTTCCAAAATCGAGACCGAGCAACGGCTTACATCCGAGATAGTTAAAGGTGAGTGTACTGCCTTGTTTATATATATAGCGCATTGCGTTCTAAAAAACCACTTTGCTGCTTAGTTTTTTATCCTTCATGGAACCAACGTCTAGTCGCAGACAGTGTAGTTCGTACGAGGAGTGGAACTGTACAAGGCTTCGCTGCCAGGCTCCTAGGCTAGGCGGGAGGGGATTGAGACAGCCTTGGACTTGAACATGCTTGAGAGAAAATCAACTGAGAGGATTGGTGGATTTTGCTGCAGGGTTGTTAATTTTTCAATTTGAACCATATAAAGTTATTATACAGTACATTAATATTTATTAGTTTATATACATGGGTGTAAGTGTGTAAAAATTGTATAAAATATAGTGTGTGGGACACCACCCTATAGGTCAAATAGTTTGACTTGCTTGTTTTATTAAGAAGTTTGTTTGTAAAAAAATTGAGCCTCTCACAATCTATTCTAGAAGACACTAGCTAGGGAAAACCGCGCAGGAATAGTGGCCAGTACCAATAAGCAAATACAAAATAGGGCAGGATAAGTATTGTTAAAATATAGGAGGTCAAGTAAGCGTACGAGCAGGGGCGAATAGATAGAGAGACATCCACACAAACGTGTATAGTCAGTTGTTATGTTAAAATGTTGTTGTGTTGTGTTGTGTTGTGTTATGTTATGCCATGATGTTGAATTTGCGTTAAAGATGAAATAGTGGCGGCACGGTTAGTAAATAAATATCGTTGATGAGTGACAGGCGCCCAGTGTAATGATCGATGAATAAGCATGAGGGCCAAGTAAGTCCAAAGTGGGAGGTATTGCAGAACAATTAATTGCAAGGCCATCTTAAGCTATATATGGCGATCTGGGCTCTTTGCACTACTTTTCAGCTATACAAATCTTTTTTTTTTGTTTTTACTTCGAGCAAGAGGATACTAAAGATAAATCTAAAAACAGGCAATGAGCAAGGAAAGAAAAACAATATACTATAACTAAAAAACGTCATAATGCAAGCAATAAGTAAGCACAACAGAAAAGCAAGAGCATCATCAGTAAGCATATATGCCAAGTCAGTACATGGTCTAACAAAAACTGTATATTATATATGAACTAAGAGAAGAATAAAAAAAAAGAAACAAGGGCAACGGGTCAGATCCAAGGATCCACAGCCGGCTTTAGTGCCTGAGATGGGTGGTGGATAGATGGATAGGGCGATTGCGACTGCAAATGCAACTGCAACTGCGACATTTAAATGCAGAAAACCAGACAGGCTAGGCAGGTAATCCACCCGCACGACACCCCCAGACGGCCCACTGAAACTGCTCAGTGCTCGGTTCCCGCGCGGTCGAGTTCCCGAGCCGAACAAGGTGCCTGCGCTCTCGCTCTCGCTGCTCGCTCTCGCTGCTTTCAGAGTCGCAGGCCCGCTGTAGCGTTGCTGTAGCTGCTTCTTTTAAGCTGTCTGGCTGGCTGGCTCCTGTCCATTCCGGTGTTAGTATATGCAAGCTGCTGGTAGCCTTTTTGGTACTTTGATTTTTATATAAATACCGACTTGTATTCTTTCGAAATTGATTTCGGCCTGTCTTTTTCATTTTCACATTTGAACCGGTCCTCTACTTCTTGCTTCTTATTACCTATTTTTAAGTTGCTAACTAATTGATCAAAGTATTGGTTTGGTTTTTTGCTTTTATAGTCTGGTATTAGTTTAGTTACTCGTGTTGTACAACCATCTGCTTCCCGTTTTTAAAACATCTCAATTGTTATATTCACCCAAAGCTACCTATCACCAGCACTTTTTAACTTTTTCAATTAGCCAGTGTTTATTCAACTTTTAAATATTTGAAAAACCCTTTCTTCTTTTAATTCGTTTTGTTTCAAACTCAGCAGACTTACTTTTCCACTAGCCGAGACGTTATTTTTTTCGTTATTAAAACCCGCAAACCTCGGTCCGCACTTAAATATCCTGAAAAAAATTTGCCCCCTCTTTCAATAACAAAGTTCTAATACCCTTTGTACACTTCATCAGTTTTTTTTATATAGATAACTTATTACTCAATAATGCCTACATCTTCAAGTACAAGCTCCCCTTTTAATCATTCACCAGATCATCATAGTGATTACCATCCTAGAAGTTCACATCAGCAACAGCAACACCAGAAGAAAAAAAGGGTCGGTAAAGCGTGCGACTCTTGCCGACTTAAAAAGACAAAGTGTTCCGGTAAACAACCTTGTGAAAAATGTCAAGCTGATAACAAGATCTGTATCTACACAGAGAGAAAGAAGTCCAAGGATAAAGTCTATTCATATGAATATGTTGAATTGATTGAGAAAAGATTAAATTTAGTTAATAAATCATTAATTAAACTATGTGAAATCATCAAATTGAATCAGAAAACGGAATTGGATCAATTTGTCATCAATTTAAACTACAATGAACAATCTGATGATTCAACTCCTATATCTATAAATCAAGCAATTTCTTTGTTATTAGGTAAGAATGGAGATGATTTAGATTGTCATGATGATAGAGAGTTATCAGAATCTAATTACGCACAAAATGATGATGATCATAGCCATCATGATTCGCATGAGGGCCATATAGATTCAATTAGATTGGGAGTCACTCAAGATTCTGCAATCAACGACCAATCTTCATCGGAATCTAAATTTATTAATAATCAATCTAGCAGTACTGATTCATCTTCTTTTCGCAATTCATCAAGTTTAAAACAAAAGAGAAAGATTAGATCTAAAAGGGAAAAACCAACATTATCAACTGATTACAACGTTATATTATCTTCACCTGAATCTTTAACTCCAAAATCTGATGAACAGTTTTCCCCTTTACAAAATATTGCAACAAATGAAACAACAATAGATTCATTGTTTGGATTGCAATCTTCAAGTCAGAATCTACCGAAAATCTCACAACAGCAGCAACAACAGCAACCACAACAACCACAATCGCAGCAACCACAACAGCAACAGCAACGACAACAACAGCAACACTTGAATCAAATAGATACTCAACATCCAATTTTAGACGATATAAAGGAAGAGGATAAAGATGATTATTTATTTAGTCCAATGAGCCCAGTTACCGGATATCAAAATCATTTAGTGGATGACAATAAGCAATTTAAAAATGACGAGGATCTTGAAGATGCCTCCGAATTAGGCTTAAATCCATTAGTTGATTTAGGTCCATTTCAATCTGGTGCTCAAATAGCAACTGCAGCAATGAATGGTTGTTATTTTAATGGTGCTCAACAACAGCAACAACAATATCAGAATAACCAATTGCAACAACAACAACAATTACAACAAAAATTGAAAAAGAATGAACTTGGAAATATTAATTCATCTTCTTCACCATCATTTGGTTTTTTGTCAATGTCTGATTTTGATCTTGGATTGAATAATAATTCATCTTATTCTTCAAATACAAATTTGAATTCTCCAATATCAATAATGGGTGCATCTCCACCAATTAATGATTCGATTTTCCAAAATAACATTCAATCTTTTGTCATGGGTGGATCTCATCAGAATTTGAATAATTCAACTCAACAGTATTCAACTTCAAGTTTATTGTTCCCCGAACAAAATAATGGTGGTGATTCATACTCTGAGTTTTTAAATGCCGTTGAACCCCCAACTAATCTACATAGATCTGGATCTATCAATAGCCAAGATAAAGTTGGAATTAGTAAGAAGCTACATGGTTCTCATTCTTCAATTCATGGAGGTCACCATTCTTACAGCCATCATCCTCACCCTTATAGAACTGCTTCAGTTTCGTCAACGAATGGAGGCATCAACCTAGCTAGAACTAAATCGAATACTAGTTTAATTGGCTCAACTACTGGTATAATTAAAGATGAAAGTACTTCTCCTCCTTTGATCAAAGATGAATTTGCAAACATGGTTTGATATTAGATTTTTTTATTCTCTTCCCCCCTTTTTTATAATTAATGTTGCTTTTATTACTGCTACTTGACGATTCCTGTCCACGACTTCGCTAGAACAATTTTCTCGGTTAAACTTTTTCATATTATTCCCCTAACTTTTGATAGCTTTTTTTTAACGTTTTACTTGTTTTATTTATTTATTTATTTATCTACTTAGCTATTTATTTGATGATCTCCTCAACTATAAAGTGTTTATGTCTTCTGTTTAATGTTTTGATGATTAACTGTTTTATTTACCCTTTATTGTTAATTCAGGCTTTTTTTGTTTATTACGTTTTATTTTACTTATTTTTTCATTTAATGGATTTTTCTTTTTTATCTATGGCTCTTACTTGATTTTAGTTGGTTATTAGTTTAGTTTTCTTTTTAGTTTTGCTTTTTTTGTCGAATCAATTCTACTTTATCTTTGATTTTCTGAATTTGGCTATCTATGAATCTCTATCTATGAATCTATATCTCTAATCTTTAGTTGGAATTTGAATTTAATGGTATTGTTGCAAATATATTTCTGCCGTTCGTAAATAGTGAACACTCACACGGAAGTAAGTGAGTAGAAAGTAAGCCAACGCGGAACACAGCCGTGTGTAAAAATCGCTGAAAATAATAGATCGGTGAAGGAATTTGTGGAAATACTACCATTTCCGTCGTGTTTTTATAAAAATTGTGACTGCTTGTTTGGTCCGAGACTTTTTTTCTGTTCGAACTAATATTAATCGTGTTTAAATTGACTTTTAATAAAGATGATTCAAATATTGTGACAGTAGTGAGAAAATCGAGTAATGGGAATCTCTCTCACCATCCGGATCTAAAAACTACAGATCTCGGACGAAGTGCTCAATGCTACAAAGCTACAAGCGTCGGAAGGTTGAAACATGTAAAATACGGGCGGGCGACGGATAGATGACCATTCCGGGAATGCAAAGGAGGAAAACTATCGAGCGGGTGTAAACTAATGTTTAAATCTAATAGTGGCCGATCTTAAAGTCAAAACAACACCAATGAATAAACTTAATAGGGGTGCGCATTTGAAGTGTTTAAATTGTTTAATTAAAATTTTCTTTTTCTTTTTTTCTCTAACTCTTACTTGACGTTGATGGTAACTGGGCACGGTGCTGGTGAATTGCAATTTGGTTGGCAGCAATTGAGCGTCAAGGGCGTGCGGTGTTTTTCCAAAACTGTGCATTCCATGTATCTGCATGTAGGTGTGTGCGTGTGTGACTGACGTAGATGCTGGAGCACACAGTGCACGCACGTACATAGCTTAGACAGCTTGGACACACCCATATCATGTCTGTTTGTTTGTTTTATCTAGCGCTGTTTATCTCTATATCAATTAGCTATAGGCTTCTGACTTCAGTTCTCCATTTTAGTTTTCAACTATAACTTATCGGGCCCCGTTTCCAACTGTAGTATCTGTAAACACATGTGCAATTCTTTTTTCACCACTGGATGATGCCGTGTCGACTCGAGTCTCGACCTGATCATGGATTAGCTTTTTTAAACTAACAAGTTAAAATCGCATCCACGTCATTAGGAAAACTTGACGTAAACTGTTTCATGATGTCAGAGACCCTATATTCTACCTATCAATTATTTTTATTTCTTTTTACTTTGCTCCATTTATCTTTTTTGCAAGTTTCTTATTGGCTTTTTACATTTGCTTATCTCAATTTCCCTATCATTTAAAAATTCAATCAAGTTTTACAAGTTGCATTATTTCATGAATACTAATCTGCAACCAATTTTTTTCTGCTTTTCTCCTATCCAAGTCAGAAATAACGTAGCTGTCTCGTAAGCTGTAACAGACATGTTCAGTCTTAATCAGAGTAGCAGACATCAACCATAAATCTAATTACATAAACAATTAAATAATAAGATTGAAATTTAACCAGCCTCATAATACATTCCTTAAAAAACACAGTTACATTAGCCACTAAATAAGACTTGTTACCAGCCACACAGAGTCGCCCTGAAAAAAAAAATCTTTATGATACAAAAGAGAGTGTGCACTCTTAAAAGCTTTTGCTTCAGATGCTGAACAAAAGAGGTTGAAATCTATAAGTATTGAATCTACTTAGATATAGATTTATTACTCCATTTTGATAGTTGATTTATTTATAATGGATAGAAGATCAGAAAGGTATAATGTTGGTGAGCGAGGCTTCTCATCTTATTTCATAGACGACCACAGGGGTAGTAGTAGCTATAAACCATCAAGACGTGGTGGTAGTGGTAGTGGTGGCAATACCGCTGGAGGGGGTCGTCCTAGAGCAAGTACTTATTACAATGATAGTAGATATTACTATGAAGATGATAATGATTATTATGAATATAGAAATAGCAAAAGACAACGGTCGGATCATTCGTATTATTATGAAAATGAAGAACATCCGCACCGTAATAAGAACAGCAGCAACAATAGCTCCAATAACCATATAAAGAATGGCAATAAAGATAATAATAATAATGCCTCTCCACCACCATTACCACCACCTCCACCACCTAAAGCATCATCATATAAACCGGATTCTAAACCAAGATCTGATATTAATACCAACAAAAGATTACCAACTGGACCTAGAGGTGGCGTTAATAACAGAAGGGATATAATTACAAAACCTGATGTATCACTTCGAGATAAAGATAGAAAAGTGAAAAAAATTGAAGTTGAAGAAGAAGAAGAAGATTTATTGGAACTTTTACATCAGAAGAATCATAATGGTGATAATAATAATAGTAATAATAATAATAAGAATAACAGGAATAATATAAATAGTACTCATAACAACCATATCAAGGAATCACAAAACATAATAAATAATAAACCAACGGAACCACAAAATAAAACGACTAAAAATATAACCAGTTCTAAGTTTGTGTTTATGAAAACAATTCAAAGCAATGGATCTGTTCATGAAAGAATGCAACAAGTTGGTGAAGGAACATATGGTAAAGTTTATAAAGCAAGAAATACAATCACAGGAGAATTAGTCGCATTGAAAAGATTAAGATTAGAAATTGAAAGAGAAGGATTCCCCATTACAGCAAATAGAGAAATTGGATTATTACAATCTTTCCAACATCCAAATATAGTTGGATTGAATGAAATGATGGTTGAAAAAAATGCAGTTTTCATGGTTTTCCCATATATGGATCATGATCTATCTGGTATACTACAGCAAACTCATATCATTATAAATGATGGCGAAAAGAAAAATATTGTAAGACAGTTATTAAATGGTATTGATTATCTACATAGAAAACACATAATTCATAGAGATATAAAAGGTTCAAATATATTATTAAATAATGAAGGTGTTGTTAAAATTACAGATTTTGGTTTAGCTAGAAAGATGAAAAATATAGATGAACGTGTACAATCACCAAATTATACAAATAGAGTCATTACCTTGTGGTATAGACCCCCTGAAATTCTATTAGGATCTACAGACTATGGTAAAGCTGCTGATATTTGGGGGATAGGTTGCTTACTGCTCGAATTGTTTACGAGACAAGCTGTTTTCCAAGGTATTGATGAAATTGATCAGCTATGGAAAGTTTATGATGTTATGGGCACTATTACAATTGATGATTGGCCTGATGCAGACAAACTACCTTGGTTCGAAATGCTACGACCAAGTTTCCGCACTCCTTCAATATTTAAGGAAAGGTTTGGTAGCATGATGAGTCCTAAATGCTTTGAATTGGCACAATCATTACTACAAATGAATCCAGCTAAAAGAATTGACTCGACAAGTGCTTTAAATCATCCTTACTTTCAAGAACATCCATTGGAACAGAAGATGACTTTCTTAAATGATATAGAAGGTGAATGGCATGAATTCGAAGCTAAAAAGAAGAGAAGACAACTGAGAGACGCAGCTAAGCAAAGAGAAAAGAAAGAATCTTTGAGTAAATAATGAAGAAGATAAAAGATGATCATTAGAAAAAGCAAGCTAAAATCGACGCGTCGAATGTTTAATTAGAGTCCACAAATAACAACCCTTATTTGGCGTTTGTCTCCCCTTTTTTTATTTTTTGTCTTTTTCTTTGATAAGTTTTGTATATTTTGGGTACTACTACTGTAGACTGAGTGTATTTTTATAAATTTGTTATTAATAATAGCTTTCGATAGGTTATATTTTATCATCAATTCACTTGTTTGTTTATTTTAAATTATTTTCGATCGTTACGTTTCGTTCCATTTTGCATTTTTTATTATCATATTGCTTTGCTAAATCTAATAATTATTTCAATCATGCTAAAAATTGCCCTATCAATTCTGGTATGCTTTTGGATTGTACGAATTTCAAGTTTAGTAGAAGTACCCTTAGGCGATGACAATTTGTCGTCGGTTTACAATCCAGTACACTTTGGCATTTCCTTTTACGAATGTTCCAAGAACGTAGACCGGCAATTAACCAAGTCCTTTAACAGTACTTGCTTCAATAAAATGTTTGATACTGCAACGAAACAATGCCACTGTGAATTCAATACAGCAGTATTTAATAAATGCGGATCTATGTTACATCATGATAACCCAGTTTACTATTTTGTTTCATTTTTATTGAAAGAAGAGATGTGTTGTGCTTATCAAACAAACGATACAAGATTTTGTATTGATGAGTTTATAAATATTAAAGATTTGTTATTGTATGTAGTTAGGATTTTAATGGAAACTACAGAACAAGATTTAGTTAAATATTCCCACCAGCTTAAAGTTCCTATTGAACATTTAGCTTCACAAATGTCTCAAAACCAATCAAAGGATACAAGAGTTAAAAATGAGTCGATTAGTGATATAGATTATGATCGTCTTATAAGTGGATTGCTACTTGAGAAAGTTTACATAGAAAATGAAAGGGCAATTACAGAAATTTCGAAACAGAAACAGCAACAACAAACAAGCAAAAAAAAGGAATTACTTCCTAAGTTTAATACATTAACTAGTTTCCCCAACAATACAGGAAAAAGCAAAATTGATAGCAATATGAAACCGTCTAACGATACAAAATTTAAGGATAAATCAAACGCTAATACCAATAAGAATCAAATGAAAGAAGGCAACAAAATGAAGAAAGAAATGAATAGTAATAAAACTATTATCACGAATACTGTTAAAGAAGGGAAACCGGAGAAGAAGATGGAAGTCAAAGAGAAAGAGGAAATGAAAGTGCCAGTAAAGGATCAACTAGAGTCGAAGAACAAAACAACAAAGGTTCAAATAATTGTTGAATACAAGACGACTAATATTACGACACCAAGCCCAACAAAATTTGCATCTCTTCTGCACACCAACTACTACAATACTAAAGGTAATTTTTTTTTGGAAGATATTGAACAAGAATGTGATGAAATTGAAGATATAACCAAAGAACCCAAAGAAAATACAAATACTAAAGAAAGGGGTATTCATCAAACCCAAACAAGGCACGATAAAGAAGAAAAAACAATAGTTGGTACTACCACCATATTCAGAGTTACACATCTACCTACAACAGCTGTGGTTATTAAAACTGAAATGAGACGGGAAACTTTGACAACTACAGAACCCCAACATATCATAGAGACAATGTATGATACAATTACCGAGACCTGTATCGAGTTAATTGAATATACTGAAACGTTGCTTAAAGTTTCATTTGAGATGACGACAGTCGCTGATAAAACTATTACTGATTATAAAGTTAAAACCGAGCATGATTTTCATATAGACACTTTAACTGTTACAGAAACAAACACTCATCACTCAATCCATATGACAACTATAACAGTATTGAAAACTATTACAATTTCAACTCCTGTAACTGCTACAAGAACTGATACTAAGTTAGAAAGAACAAATTTGCCAACTGCAGTTGCTTCTTCCTCAAATAATTTCAATTCGAGATTTTGCTCCATTGTAACAAGACTAGGCGTTGGCTGCCCAAGTATTTCTTTAGCTCGTCGTGATTATAACGAA
Organism: Ogataea ovalis; assembly: GCA_030556425.1. Lineage (NCBI taxonomy): Eukaryota > Fungi > Ascomycota > Pichiomycetes > Pichiales > Pichiaceae > Ogataea > Ogataea ovalis. Next base: position 125,499 of record JAKTTZ010000003.1, read on the forward strand.
ATTTCTAACATGCGTGATTGTGAGAAAAACGTGTCTCTCATGGAGAGTACCACAATAACCATAGCACCAACATCAGAAGTTAAAATCAGTATAAATCCAGACACTAATGGAAGTTTTACAAGGAAACCTTCAACATCATATTTCCTACCAAGTAGCACTAAATTTAATGGAACTTTTGAAAACGACAGTTGCGCTAAAACATGTCCTGGTAATGGATTGGGCTTAAAAGTCTCTATTGGTGTACTTTTCACATTGTTGGGTGTTCCTCTAATTATATTCTCAATCGAATAACATAATACATATATATTCTATAGACATTTCTTTGTTTCTTTTTGCAAACGTTTCATTAAATTGTAATAAATTCTAAAAGTTCCATAAATTCAATTGTATCAAACTCATTGTCAACTTTAATAAATGCAATTTTCTTTCATCTTTTTTTCTAATTTCAATAATACATTAAGTTGTTTGATCAGAATTTATGGTACCTTTTAGGATTATCATCGTATACTTAGAATAAGGTACGCTAAAGAAATCGCAATTCATTACGTAAGTGGTGAATAAGCACCTTACACTCAAGGAACTCTAACATTTTTGTGAAAAATTTTTTGAAGCCTTTTTTTAGAGCTCCTTAAAGAAAAGCGAGGTTATAAGAAGTAGTTGGGATCTTTGAGTTTTCTTGATTTCGAATATACCCGGTACAATAGATTATATAGAACGTAAAATATAGAAAAAATGGCTACTATTGGAATTGCATTTGGAAACTCCACTACATCAATTGCTGCCACTACCAAGGAAGGTAAGCTAGAAGTGATTGCTAACCCAGATGGTGATAGATTTATTCCATCAGCTTTATCATACGTCGGTGATGATGAATATCATGGTGAGCAAGCTTTAGCACAATTAGTTAGAAATCCAAAATCAACCATTGTGAATTTCAGAGATTTCATTGGATTAGAATTTGAAAAAATTGATCCAACGTATTCTCAATCATCTAGCCACCCAATTAAAGGTAAAGACGGTAAAGTTAGTTACGAAGTTAATGGTGAAGTTATTTCTATCGATGAAGTTGTTAAGAGACATTTAAAGCAAATTAAATTAGCTGCTGAAGATTACATAGGAGAAAATATTGAAGGATGTGTTATTTCAATCCCAACTAATTTCACTGTTGAACAACAAAAATCATTAGTTGAAATTAGTAAAGAAGCTGGATTACAAGTTAAACAATTAATTAAAGAACCATCTGCAAGTTTGTTATCACATTTAGTTTCTAAAGATAGCTTGAATGAAGATAAAATATTTGTTGTTGCTGATATTGGTGGTATTAGATCAGATGCAGCTGTTATATCTGTGAGAGGTGGTATTTTAACTATTTTATCAACTGTTCATGATTATGAATTAGGTGGTGCTAAATTAGATGATTGTTTAGTTGATTTCTTTGCAAAAGAATTTGAAAAAAAATATAAGAGTGATCCAAGAAAAAATGCTAAATCATTATCTAAACTGAAGGCTGCATGTATTGTTACTAAAAAAACACTATCAAATGTTCAAACTTCAACAATTTCAATTGATTCATTAGCCGATGGTTATGATTTCCATTCAACTATTAATAGATTAAGATTTGAATTAGTTGGTAGACAAGTGTTTTCTCAATTAACTGCATTTGTTGAATCTGTTGTTACTAAAGCTGGTTTAGAAACTTTAGATATCGATGAAGTTTTACTAGTTGGTGGATCATCAAATATTCCAAAATTAGCATCAAATATTCAATTTATATTCCCTGAATCAACTGTTGTTTGTGCTCCTTCATTAGATTCTAAATTACCAAATCCAAATGAATTAATTTGTAGAGGTGCTTCATTACAAGCATCAATGATTGAATCATTTGATGTTGAAGAAATTGAAGAATCTTTACAACCAATTGTCTTAAATACTCAACATGTTGCTAAACCAATTGGTATTAAAGATGGTAATGGTGATTTCATTCAAATTATTTCAAGAGAAACAGCTTACCCAATTAGAAAATCAATTGTTTTAGAAGCTGGTTCCGATGATGTTTTCGTTGAATTGTTTGAAGGTGAAAGAACAATTAAAGAAACTGTTGTTGAAGCTGAAAAACTTTCAGATGATGAAGAATATTCAGATGATGAAGAAGAAGAACCAGAAGTTATTAAACAAGTTGTTTATATTCCTGGTGAATTATTAGGTCAATTGGCTGTTAGAGGTGTTGGTAAAGGTAACAAAGTTGAAATCATCGTTAATATTACAAAAGATGGTAAATTACAAGTTACAGCTAGATCAGGAGATGTTGTCGTTAAAGGTGAAGTTTAGAGAAAAAAAGAAGGAAAATTAAAGCTTTTGTTTTGTTTTTTAACAACCCTTTTTTTATAATTTTTTTTTTCATTCTATATATCCCTTTTGTTTTTTTTATTTTGTTTAAATATATCAATTATTTGTAAGGAATAATACCAAGTACTTTTAAGTGTTTGGCCATCACTTTGTAAATTTTTACAATTCACTACGATATTATAGAACTCTTTGTAAGGAATTACACATTTAGACAGTCTTGTTACAGTTGCCAACAATTAATTATCATTACATATGGTTACCAATTAACTGATTTTGTCACTCTTTCAAAAATCTGAACTGTAACTTTTCTGTCTCTCTTTTTTTTTTTTCTTCTGATTATCTGTTTGAGCTAGCTGTCACTTATATAAATGATCCTCTATCTCTGAGATTGTTTGCTCGCAGCTTATAATTAAAAAGCTATCAATGTCACGTGACATACGCAATTATTTTAACCCATATATATATATATATCAGCCTAATGAATAGTTATTTCTTGCAGAAAATTCTTGAATGAGCTTCAAGATCAATTTGTGTATTTGAAAATCTGTCCTTATTCAAAAAACTTTCGTTTGGCTCAACATTCATTACCTTGATGAGCCACGTGAATGACATTTTCAATATCGTGGGCTGTAGAATCTAGCCATCCCCATCTAGCAGACCTATGAAAATGACTACATGCATGTAGATCCTATTTCGTCCCATATACTACACCATCAGCAGGCTTGAACATACATGATTAAAAGAAAATGAATATATATATTGAAGTTTCAACTATACTTTGACAAAGATCTCAAAAAAATGGTGGAATGACCACATATATATATATATATATTGCATATGGTTGAGTACGAACTAAGATAAAGAGATAAATTCAAGGCAAGACGGAAAGAAAAACAATACATTATATAATCTATTAAATAACAACTGATAAAAAACAAGGGGTGCAAAATTTTGCAATGCGAGCCGCATATTTATCATTACGTAATCAAGATGGGGAAGAGAGGGAGGCTGATGGACCCTTTATTTTTAGAACTATATATGAGCTTATTCTCCGTAGTACCGGGGCTGTCAAATTGACGGATCTATATATGGCTGAAGGGACAAACGGAAAAGCCCGATATTAATATGGATGGAATATTAATTTTAGCCGGATTAGAATAGTATAAATATTAATAGATATGATTATATAAATATGATCTTCCGGTTTATTATTAAACCAAAAACATTAATGTAGGGAAAAAAGAGCTTACAACTTGTGGCCATGAAGGGAACAATTTAGAGACAAATAAACACAAAAAAAAAATAGCCGATCGGATGGAAGCCAAAAAAGAGTCTGGAGACTGGCGGGCTGGCTGGCAAGCTGGCAGACTGGCACTGGGCACAAACTACGGTTAGCAGGCAGCGAAAGATAATTCTCCGGGCTCAGAAGCAACAAAAAAGCTAATTAATATGGTTTCACGGTTTCACCCCTCAGAGAAAAGTCATTCACAATCTGCTCTGGTGACATCAAAGTTGCAAGCCGGTGACTGTGACAGCCCCAGCTGACACGCGGGCGCACCGTACTGTGTACACACACAAGACTGCGCTGTCTCCATCGAATTGATCGCTCAGCCACGCACGTCGCACGCACGCACGCATGGATTTTTTCCACCCTGAGCAAACAAAGAATTTAAATTGTAAAACTTAGAAACAATTAACATTAGCTGGTTGGCAGATAAGATAAGCGAACGCAGCTAACTGATATAACGGAGTATAAATTAAGATCAATAGATAGGTGACGCAAGGAATAAATTCATGATCAATAACAGGATAAATGAATATATACGAGAGTAAGTAAAATGAGTACAAAAATAAATAGGCGGAGCAGTGAGCACCAAAGTCCAAGAAAAAGAGCCCAGGTTAGGATCAATAGATATGAATAAATCTACATTGTAATTTGTAGACGGCCGCCGGAGAGAAAAACGTGCAACCTCCAGCGGCAGCGGAAGGTAGCTGCGGAACTTGGAAGCTAGCAACAGCAGAAGCAGCAGAAGCAGCAGAAGCAGCAGCGACAACAACCAAAACTAAAGCAGCAGCAGCAGCAGCAGAATCACGTACCAACAAGCAACGACGACAAAAAAAAAAAACAACTGGCCATGAGCACCGTCCATGACTAAAAAAAAAAAGAATCATTGACCAATATTAACAATTGTGCGGTAACTAATAAAAATAAAACAAAAAAAAAGGTAAACAACCAATCAACACTGAGTGGGCAAATACTAAATAGCCGCCACAGTCACAGCCACAAAATAGGCTTAAAATTAGAAGAAGATTAGATAATAAATGACCCAATAATACATACATAATCAGGGAATTAGGGGTCCAGATGGCATAAACTGATTAGCTAATCGGAAGGAGCGAGACAGGCAGGGGGCACTAAATCACCAGAGCGTGCAGCTATAATCTCTCTGTTTAGTATTCAACTACTTGTGCTTGTGTATATTATTATTAAATCATGGGGCAGGACTGAGAACTGTGAGGACAGCCAGGGCTGGCACTTTGAGAGGGAACTTAAATTGCTGCTCATCGATTCTCCCATTTGCCGTTATTTTACTCCTTGTCTTGTTTCATATCTTTATTTTCCCCTTTCTTTCTTTCTTTCTTTCTTTATTTCTTTATTTGTTTCTTCTCTTCTTAGCCTTATCCCCATTTTAATATATAAACATATATGATGGCTGCATCTTTAGATCATTTCCTGAAAAGAGTATCTTTCAATAACTTCAACCCTTCTTTCATATTGAGTAATGATGACTTGGATATATCATCTTCATTAAATAATAACCCTAATTCCTTTTATTCATCTGCTACACCTAGAAAATTACCTTCCAAGAAACCTCAACCTCTTCCATTAAGTGTGAAACCAATCTTAAAGAATAAAGATGAAGTTAGCCCCATTTCTGAAACCACTCAAAACGGTAATTCAGGTAATTCAGGTTTGAGTGTGAATTCTTCATCAAGTTTTAGATATAGAAAGAAATCTTTAGTAGAGATGACAGATGAAGAGATTTTACAGTTAGATTCTCAATTTTCTACTAAAGCTGTTGATGTTGACCAATTTAAATTTGAGAATGAATATTCAACTTTACCCATTTCTCAATCATCTTCAAAATTGCTAAGAAAAATAACTCAAAATGCTAAAAATAAAACTGGGTATCCAACAAAACCAATAATGAGAAATAATTCTATTTGTCTGAGTTTTAAACATGAGCAATTTAATCCAGAATTAAATAATAATAAATATTATTTCATTTTATTACAAAATAAAATGTGTTCATTAGGATCAATTGATTACTATTTAGATAAACAAAGTAAGAATGGTGATAATTTAATTATTTGTTGTTCAATAAATGATGATGTTGATTTTGAAGATTTTTTAAGTCAATATACTGATATGTTATTAATGAGACTTTGGAAACAAAATCCAAATTTAAAAATTCAAGTTACATTTGAATTATTCAAGAATATTAATTATTTAGAAGATTTAATGAATTTATATAATCCTTCGATGATATTAGTTGGTTCTGATTTTAAACAAAGAAGATCAAGCTCTATTCTGTCTAGAAAAGCTTTTATACCAATTGTTTACGTTAATGCAAATTATGCTTCTGATGATATTGTTAAATTACCATCGGAATCAAAATCTGAAAAAGATGATAAAGCACTTGTCGATTCACCAGGTGGTGTTTCTTTTAAATTACCGTTTACTACACCTGTCATTACGGTAGATCATGTTAGTCATCAAGTTAAATCAGAACCTATCCCAATTGAAAATACAAATACTACTGCTAAGAAACCTTCAGTTGCTTCAACTTTATATTCTAGTAATACATCATCATCAATAACTTCATTAGATTCATTAAATTCATTTACAAAACTTAGAACTAATGAGACTGCATATTCAACTTTATTTGAAAAATTGAATGATTTACCGTTAATTCAAGATCAAGGAAATACAATGGCAAATGAATCTGCTGCATCTAAAAAAATTGTTAGGGTTAAATCTTTATTGGATGATTTACCAATACCTTCAACAACGATTAGTTCAACATCTCCTTCTCCATTTACTAAACCAGGTGGATTTAGTTCACTGTCTGGTGGTTTACCTTCAATAGATGCATATAAAACGAAATCCAATGGACCAGCTGGTATTCCTGGAATGATGTTACCTTCAGGTTCTCCAAATACAAATTCAAATTCAATACTGGATCAATACAATCGTCGTATGTCTATTCAAAAGGGTAGTAGAAGTGAAAGTTTTGGATCAACAACATCTAGAAAACTATCAAATGTTGATGAAAACAATGTACTAGGACCCATTCCTACTAAGATTCGTTCTATGAGTTCTTCATCAGTATCAAGACCAACTCCTTTATCCAGTACTTCACTTTCTAGAAGTTCATCTTCTGTTGATGACACTAAAAAAAGCGGATTCTTTGGTAAATTAATGGGTAAGAAGAAATAATCAAAAAGTCAAAGGCCTGCCTTACACCTCATTAGAGTCTCCGCGTTTTAATTTTGATCAACATATCTTCTTAAGTTTCACTTCCTTATCTCACGTTACTATCCATTTTATTTTCTTTCTTTTTCTTTTTTTTTTTCTTTTCTTTCGTTCGTTTACTTAATTAACCGAGTTTACAGTTTTTGATTTTGTTTATACTTAGGAAGGATCATTAGGTGATGAAACTAATTTAACCAAGCTTCCATCTATATTATGACTTTTTATTTTATATCTCATTTCTGATTTTTTACTATTATTATTATTGTTTCACGGGGGTTTACTTATTTTTTCATTTAATGATTACCATATATACCTATGCATACACGATTAATCTTATGTTTTTTGTTATCTTATCTTAATATTAAAAAAAAAAAATTAAACTAAATTATTATTATTAATAAATAAATACACGAGAACAAACAAAAAAAATCAACTATGAATCATTTCTCTCAATTTTTTTTTTCTTTTGCTCCTTTTTTTCTTTTTATTGGCTCTTTATAAAAAAATTTAAAAATGGTTACTTGGGTATTTATAATCACCAGATAATTCATAGAAATTTTCTTTAATTGATCTTGGGGTAACAAATCTTGAAATTAAAGAAGCGGCACCAGCTTTATCGTTTGTACCTGACATTCTTGAACCACCGAAAGCTTGTTGACCAACAACTGCACCTGTTGATTTATCATTAATGTAGAAATTACCTGCTGAATATCTTAATTTTTCTTCAACATTTCTTAAAAAGATACGGTCTCTAGCAAAGACGGAACCAGTTAAAGCATATTTTGTAGTTGTATCAATCAATTCTAAAACTTGATTTAATGATTCTTGATTATCTTTATAAACGTAAGCTGTTAATAAAGGACCGAAAAATTCAGTTTTCATAAATGGATGATTTGGATTTTTAGTTTCCACCACAGATGGTTGAATGAAGAATCCAACTTCTTTTGAATGACGACCACCAGATATTATACTTAATTCTGGATCTGATTCAACTGAATCTAAAGCTTTTGAAACTTTATTATATGATTGTTCATGAATGACAGGACCCATGAAACCATGTAAACCATCAGTTGATGAAGTATTTGTTGGAACGATTTCATTAACTTTTGAAGAAAGAATTGATTTAAATTCATCCCAAACTGATTCATTAACGTACAATCTTGAAGTTGCAGAACATTTTTGACCTTGATATTCAAAAGCACCTCTTAAAGTACTTAAAGCAGCATGTTGAACATCAGCAGATTTATCAACTAAATGGAAATTTTTACCACCTGTTTCACCAACAATTCTTGGGAAATCTCTATATTTACCAGCTGCTGTATTTTGAGCAATTTTACTCCATAAATCAGAGAAAACTTGAGTTGAACCAGTAAAATGTAATGCATTAAATTTAGAATCTTCCAAGACAACTTCTGTAACTTTTGCTGCATTACCAGGAATGAAATTAATAACACCTTTTGGTAATCCTGCTTCTTCTAATATTTCCATTAAGATATAATTAGATAAAATTGCAGATTGAGAAGGTTTCCAAACAACTGTATTACCCATTAATGCAGGTGCACCAACTAAATTACCTGCAATTGCAGTGAAATTAAATGGAGTAACAGCATAAACAAAACCTTCTAAAGGTCTATATTCAATTCTATTCCAAACACCTTGAGTTGATTCAGGTGGTTGAGTATTATATAAATCTTGAGCATATTTAATATTGAATCTAAAGAAATCAATTAATTCACAAACACAATCAATTTCTGCTTGATAAACATTTTTACCTTGACCTAACATTGTAGCAGCTAACATCTTGTATCTATATTTAGTTGAAATTAAATCTGAAGCCTTTAAGAAAATTGCACAACGATCAGCAAATGACATATTCATCCATTGTAATTTTGCATCTGTTGCTGATTTAATAGCTAATTTAACATGTTCAGATGATGCATTTGAATATGTTGCTAATTTTTGTGAATGATGAGATGGATTAACTTGTGTTAAAAGATTTTCAGGTGTATAAATTTTTTCACCTCCAATTATCAATGGAACTTCAGTTAAATTATCAGTTAATTTAAAAATTTCACTCTTTAATAAATCCCAATCTAATTGGTCATCTTTACCAAATGGTTTAATTGGTTCATTGGTAATATGTTTAGGTGGTTGAAAATTTGCTAATTGAGCAATGTTTCTTGATTGTTGATATTGAAATCTAGTTTGATTTAAAATAACTCTGAAAGCAGCTGATTTAATTGATCTAGCTGTCAAATTTCTTGTTTGTTTAACAACTGATTGTGCGGATCTTCTAGACAACATATTCGGAAGTGAGAAATTAGGAATCAAATTTGAAAAATTAATTGAACTCAAATTGTTGAAAAAAAGAAGTTGAAAAGAAATGATATCCAATATATATCAATCAATCAATGTATGCAAATGATCTTATAAAACGCAAAACTTGATGGAATTAAAAGCGTCTCGGAGAAAAGACAACTTGTAGCGAGAGCCGCTTCGGGGAAGCACTGCCGGGGAAACTTCTGGCGAGCCTTTGATTGACCGACGCGGGCAGTTAGAAGCGAGTAGATATGATTATCTAATATATGATATAATCAATTAGGGAAAAAAAGGGGGATAAAAAGTTTCACATGCAATTTGTAGATCGATCTGGTCTATTTTACCCCACATTTTATCTATCCATTTGACAATTTTTCGTTTTAATTGGGAGTATTTTCTATATTGTTACTTTATAATTCTTTTTTCCTTTATTTTATATCCCCCTTTTTATTTATTTATTAGACTATTCAAGCTAACAGCTAACAACAATGCCAGAAGATAATTCAATACTATCAGAAGTGAAAGGCAAACTTTTCATAATCACTTTAAACAATCCAAAATCGTTAAACTCATTAACGATTCCCCAATTTGTAAAATTTGCTAGATTGATAAATGAAGCAAATAATCACCCATCAACAGTAATAACTTTAATTCAATCAACTGGTAAATACTTCTCTGCTGGTGCAAATATAAAGACAATCTCTAAAATGAATAATCAAACAAGTGATTATTATTTATCTAATATAACTAGTCAAAATATGTACCTTGTTCATTTATTAACTACTCATAATAAAGTACTTGCTGTTGGATTAAATGGACCAGTCGTCGGTTTAACTGCTTCACTTGTATTACTTTGTGATTTAGTTTATGCTATAAATGATAAAGTTTACATTAATTTCCCATTTAGTAACATTGGATTAACTAATGAATGTGGTGTATCATCAAGTTTATCAAAGAGAATTGGATATAGTAAAGCGTTAGAACATGTTATATTTGCTAAACCTTTACCTGCTAATGAATTATATAGATTAGGTTTTATTAATCATGTTTATGAATTTAATGGAAAAGATCAAACTGAATCGTTTAATAATCATTTACAAAAATTATTGAATGAGGAATTGGAAGGTTTAGATGATAAAGCAGTGCTAGGGAATCGTAAATTAATCAAACAAAGCTTTAATGATTCCGTAAAGGGACAAATTTTACAAGAAAGTATGAAAGGTTTAAGTGACTGGGTTGCTAATAGACCACAAGATGCATTTGCTGAAATTATTAAAGGCACTAGAAAACATAAATTGTAGTTTAAAGTTTTTCGCTTTTCGTTTTTTTTTTCTAAAGAATTTATATCATTCATTATATTATATACTGTTTTTTTTATCTATTTATGTTGAATTTATTTTATTTTTTATTAATATATTTATTTAACACCTGAACGTTTTCATCCCAATCAGCTTCATAGTCTCTACTTTCTTCATCACTAGGTTCATGAATCTGTTTTAATACTGGTTCATCAGCATCTGAATTTCCAGAGCCACCAAGAATACTCGAATCAGAAGACGGATCTTTTTTAGTTAAATTCCAACCACCTAATATAGCTATACCCATCATAATAATTGCCATTATACCAGCTCTTGTTAATTGCCATCTAAATGATTCTATATCAGATCTTAAACCAGACATCAGTTCCGATATAATCTTATTATTTAAATCTTGATTTTTCAAATTGAGCTGTTTTTGATGAAGATTATTTTCATGTTTAAATTGATTTAAATTCATTTTAATTGAATTATCATTCAATTGGATCTTTGATGATGTTTCATCTTGTAATGAATTAAATACACGTTTTAAAATAATCGATGAATTTGTTAAATCTGTAATTGAAACTTCACGATTATTTGAAATTTCAACTAATAATTCACTATGTGCACCATCAAATAAATATTCTTCATTTTCAAGATCAATCTTTGGAACATATTTTGAATTAAGCCAATGTAATTTTTGTTTTAAAGTTTTAGAAACTAATTCTAAAATGATTTCACTTTGTTCTTCTGTAAATCCACCTTTAATCAATTCATTATATGTCTTTTCTGTATCAAAGAAACTTTCCATTCGTATCTCACTTATTCCATCGTCATTACTGGTTTTGACACTTTCTTCACCACCACTACTACTGCTGCCCAAGCCCTCGCCAGACAACTGCAAATCAGTTTGAAGTTTACTACTCATTGGAATCTCTTGGTCCAGATGCATTCTAAAATTTTGATCATCATTAATTTCATTAATTACATCAACAATATTAGGTCCAGTTGTTGTACTATTATTATCATCATCACTACTTGAATTACCACTATTTGAAGTCCCATTTTTGGAAGATGAACCATTGCCATAAAAGAAATAATTCTTATGATTAGTCGTTGTGCCAGATAAGTGTCGTCTGATTGGTAAAGAGCCTATACTTAACTTATTCAAAGCCCGATTATAACTATAATTCCTCGTTCTGTGCATCATCATCATCGGCAGCAAACATGAAGGGTAAGATGATGATAATTTCCATCGTAGATCAACAACAGTCCTGCGTAACATACGGGGTAGCATATCCAACGATCGATCCAAACTTCAGCAACACAATGCAAATAAACTATCTAATTCTTCTCACAATATATATGTATATATCTAAACAAGAAACTTTAAGGTGCCACACAGCACAAAGTGATTGTGTTAACAGGGCTAATTAAATAATATATGAAGAGAGACATCAGTGAGGCAAACTGCCATTATCTGTGGGAACGTCCAATGCAGGGATGTATTAAGGTCGATCGACGCGCAAGGCATAAATCTCTTGAGTTTAATATTCGGCCATGATTTTATAGGTTTTCATTAGATTGTTTAGCTTGTGTATTCCTTTCTCTTTATAGGTAATTCACTTCTGACCTTCCTTTTTTGATATTATCTTACAACTTCTGGTCATGTCTGAACTTTTGAATATACCTAAACCTGAATTGTCTCAGAAGGACTTGCAGGACTTGGAAGACTATGAGTTTCAACACGGTCCTTTAAAACTTCTCACACAGGCAACACAATCAAATTTTACGGTATTGATATCGTTAAGAAACAATCACAAATTGATAAGTAAAGTGAAAGCATTTGATAGACATTGTAATATGATTTTAGAGAACGTTAAAGAGATATGGTATGAATCCAGTTTTGAAGATAAGAAGAAAAAAGTTATGAGAGAACGTTTTGTGTCAAAGATGTTTTTGAGAGGTGATTCTGTCATTGTTATATTAAAAAATACTGATTAAAGATAGAATAAAGTTATTTATGTGCTACTCATTTATGATTGATCTTAATTCATATCAAAAAATTATCCAATTGTAATGGAAAACAAAGAATCTTCTATTTCTGGATATGCTTTGTTCTTTCTAAATTTTATCCTCATTTCTGGTATTTATTCTCCATAACAATTCTATATTGTACTTTTACTTACTTAATATTCATTAATATTCATTAATATCAAAGCTTTGCTGCTGCTTGATTTTGTCAGTTTTTAATCCATCGCCTCCTTTTTTTTTGTTTGCTGCTTGTGTTTACTAACTTGTTTATACAGACTTCTATGTACATTAGTTTTAATTTATTTTCTTTTACCAATTTGTATATTTATTATCTACTCCTGAAGATTGAATCAATTTTCAGGGTCCAATCAGTAAACTTATGCTGTAATTATGGCCAGCCAGCCTGTGTACTTCATATCCACAGGGCCTTTAATCACGGAAAAATTTTCGAGGCTGTTCAAAAGGCTCGCATCTTGCAAACGAGACCCAGACCCCCTCCTCGGCTCACATGCATGATACTTTAAAATTATCATGAATATTTCAACTGCTTCTCGATCTGTTTTGCAAAATTCATGATAAAGTCAAACCAATAGCTTTATAATGGTGCTGACACTGACACGGAGTATCATTTCGAGACCTCCGCTGGTATCGAGGTTTATCGCAAGATCAATCACTAATCAAATACGATATAATTCGAGCAATATAACAACGACATCATCAGGGTATAAAGGATATTTAAACTATGATTTAGATCATAAAGTTAATCCAATAAGGTTAACAAGCAACGAAGACATTGCGGAAAGAATGAGTAAGATTCCAATCAAGAATTTTAGAAATATTATAGTGATTGCACATATAGATCACGGTAAATCAACTTTATCTGATAGATTACTAGAAACTACTGGAGTTATTAAAAGGGGTGATGCAAACAAGCAAATTTTAGATAAATTGGATGTTGAAAGAGAACGTGGAATTACTGTGAAAGCACAAACTGTTTCTATGATGTATCATTATAAAGGAGAAGATTATCTATTTCATTTGGTTGATTCACCAGGTCATGTTGATTTCAGATTAGAAGTTTCAAGATCTTATGCTTCTTGTCAAGGTGCCTTATTATTAGTTGATGCTTCTGAAGGTATCAAAGCACAAACGGTGGCAAATTTTTATCTTGCTTATTCAATGGATTTAACTTTATTACCAGTGATTAATAAAATTGATTTAGATACTGCTAATATTCCAAGAGCTGAAGATCAAATTCAAACGACTTTTGAGTTAGATAGAGATGATATAATTCATGTGAGTGCCAAAACTGGATTAAATGTAGAGGCAATCTTACCAGCGGTTATTGAAAAGATACCACCACCACTTCATTGTAATAGAAGTTCACCATTACGTGCACAAATTGTCGATTCATGGTACGATGCATACGTTGGTGTTATAATGTTAGTTAACATTGTTGACGGTGTTGTTAAAAAAGGTACTAAAATAGAATCAATGAGAACAAGAGATAAATATGAAGTTAAAGAAGTGGGGATAATGTATCCTGATAGGAAAGCCATGCCTGAATTGGTTGCTGGTCAAGTTGCGTATATAATCCCAGGTTTTAAAGATCCAAATTTAGCTTATGTTGGAGATACGTTGTTTGAAGCAGGTTCGGAAGTGGAACCATTAGCCGGTTTTGAAGAACCGAAACCAATGGTGTTCGTTGGTGCTTTCCCTACAGATGGAACTGATTTCAAGAGAATGGAAGAATCTTTACAACATTTATTCTTGAATGATAGATCAGTTACTTTCCAAAGAGATACTTCAAATGCATTAGGTCAAGGTTGGAGATTAGGTTTCTTAGGTTCATTACATGCTAGTATATTCAAGGAAAGATTGGAGAAAGAACATGGGAAAAATTTAATTATCACAGCACCAACTGTTCCATACAAGATCCATTACAAGACAGGTGAAGAAGAGATTGTGTCTAATCCTGATGATTTCCCTGATGCAAATAAAAAATTAGGTATAAGTTATTTTAGTGAACCTTACGTTGAAGCATTAATGACTTTCCCTGAAGAATTTACAGGACCAGTTATGAAAATATGTGAACATAATCGTGGTGAACAAGTTGAATTACAATATTTAACAAATGGTCAAACTCTGATGAAATATTTAATCCCTACATCTCAATTAATCGATGATTTCTTTGGGAAATTGAAAGGTGCCACTAGAGGTTACGCTTCATTAGATTATGAAGATGCAGGTTACAGACCTTCCGATATTCATAAATTAGAATTGATGGTTAATGGCCAATCAATCGATGCTTTATCCACAGTGTTACATAAATCTCAAATTGAAAAAAATGCAAAATTGTTCGTTAAAAGACTTAAAGAATTTTTAAAGATTCAGCAGTTTGAAGTCGTCATTCAAGCAAAGGCAAATAATAGAATCATAGCTAGAGAAACAATTAAAGCTAGACGGAAGGATGTCTTGGCTAAGTTGCATGCCTCCGATATCACTAGACGGAAGAAATTGTTAGTTAAACAAAAAGAAGGTAAAAAACAATTAAAAAGTTTAGGTAATGTTAATATTTCCAATGATGCATATCAATCATTCTTAAGAAAAGATTGAAACCTGTATACATGTACATAGCAATTTAATATAATTTTTTGTAATTAATAGGAAAGGAATGGAAAAATTTTGTATTTTAAAAAATGAATATATTTTACAAAGTGAGAAAACGAAAAAAAAAAAAACAAAAATGAATAAAAACAACAACAATTAAATATTATTAATAATACAATAGAAAGTATTAATGCCCCTTTTAACTCTGCTGGTTCATTAGCTTAACTTTAAAATCTCCTCAATCAAGGATCTGATATTATCACAACCAGCTTCTTCACTGATTACATCTGCAGGTGGATGATCCTTTTCGGCTTCATTAGTGGATATCTTGTTTTCGTATCCATCATCTAGAGATGATTCCTCTTCGCGGATAATACCAGATTCTTTATTTCTTGTAGATTTCAAATAGTTGCCGTAATTTATTTGATTCACCAACACAGCGATGCTGCTTAACTTCGAATCATATTCATCCACCATATCTTTGTGCAGGTGGCTATTGTTCTGTGATTGCCTATTATGATAATTACTTAACATTGATGATGTGGATGAAAATGATGAAGGGAAGGACACTTGACTAGATTCCATCTTTGATTTCATTAAAGGAGAAAACATTGTTGTAATAGTAGGTTTCAAGTTTGCTATCGGCTGTGGGATGGATGAAGTTGCAGCAAATGGAGAACCAGTGATAGGCGGCGTATTTAAAGGAGAAGTTGAATTTGAATGTTCTGGGGATGTAAATAAATTCACTGGAGAACCAGCGCCAGTATGTGATGGGTACTCCAGCTCAAATAATTTAATTTCCCGCTGTCTTAAATTAATAAACACAGTTTTCGACTTTGAATGCGGTCCCAATCCCATTATATCATCTCTCATAGATTCAATTATTTGTGATTCTAAATTACGATGTTGGGGACATGACATTAAAGAAAATTCTGGTCTATATTGATCAACATATCCAATTAAAAGTGGAAGCTTACTCATTTCTTGCGATTTATCTTTTGAGGTCGTAATATATGGTGGCGGTTGAATAGTTAAAACTTTATAGTTATCGAACTCTGTAGTGATCTCAAATTCCAGGTCACAGTTCATAATCTTGTCAATGTTCTTTTTCAGATTCATTTTATCAGCTTCATCTAATCTCATCGACGTTGTTGACCTGCACAACGCAACCTTGTCCTTTGCGGTATAGTTATGATTATTCAATTTCATGAAACTTCTGTGATTATTTCCAAAAGACCCACCATTCATTAAGTAATTAGTTCCTAATGCGGAATTGTTATTTGTGACATTAATATTGTTGCTATTATTGATACCATTGAAAGCATTATTATTATTAGGATTATTATTAGGATTATTATTATTATTATTATTGTAGGAAGAACTTAATTCCAACGCTGAAACTGCCTTTGATAATCTATGTACAGAATTAGAAGGTGTAGTTACAGGGGAATTTGTTCCTCTCCACGGATATTCATCGTATTCATTAGATGGTGATGGGGTCATGAACATTACATTCTCGTTGCTTAAACTTGGATTCAGAGGATTATTATATGCTGTACCAAGCATTGGATTGCTATTGGAAGAATTACTCAGGACGTTTCCTGAAGTTGAACCGTAACGGAAACGATCAATAAATGAACCAATATGCATGTTTCTCCATGATGATGATGTTATCGAGCTTCCAATGTTTTGGGAGTTATAGGAGCATGATAAATTTTGTAATGATGCATATGATGAAGTTCTACGAACTTGTGGAATAGGGACCCTCTCAGCGTTTGCAGATTCTAAGGTTCTGTACACTGGAGAACTTGATATGGTTGACTTTGTAGGAATTTCCCATCCACCTTTAGTAACAGATCCAGGAGACGCAGACGATGACGAATTGGTATTGAAATCACTATTCTGCCTTAAAATTGGAATTGGCTTAGTCAATATCGAAGAGTCATTACTAGCAACTCTTTTTTTTAATAGATTCATTTTCTCTGTTTGAAGAGAAAAGTTGGAATTATCGACCTCACTTTGAACAGCAGTGCTATTGTTATCAGTCGAGGAATCGTCATTATTAATTGTATCATCGTTATCATTAGTTGAATCATCATTTTTTAAAGAGCTATCAAGATCGTCATGCTTATTATCATTTTCATTTTCACTTTCGTTGGATTTATCAATCTCTTCACAAGGAACAAATTGAAAACGTTCATACCCAATAATACCTGCCAAGATAAAAATTAACTTCTGTGAAACTATAGGATTTCCAGTAACGATAACAACTCTTGTATTTGTTCTGTTTTTGCTTGAGCGTTTTGGTTTCTGTATAATTTCATCTCTCAAAGGGCTCAAAACAGATATTAAAGTGGACAAGAATCTCAAGCCATTGATTGGAGTTTGCGTCGTAACTGCTGCAGATGGAGCTGCAGTATATGGACTTGTTGAGTTTGTAGGGTTTGAACCAGAGGCAAAGTAAGGTGAAGGTGATCTATAGGCTGGAGGAGAGATTTCCACCGGTGGAGCTGATGGCCAAGATAAAACAGGTTGTCTTCCATCTTTCAATTCCAACCATGATGATACAGTCGATGCCCAATGAACTAAAGTATAATTAGAATTTTTCAACAAGATACATAACCTTGGTGTTTCAACAAGATATATTAAAGATCTAACAAAAGAATACAATGATTGATGAATATCATAATCTTTTTGTAGTGAATGAACAGGGAAATTCAATTTTTTCAGTTGATTATTACTAGAGTAATGTGGCATTTTATTTTGATGTACTGGCACAGATTGTGAAGGGTGCATTCCCTGCTTTCTAACAGCTCTTTGAGAAATGTACAACAGCCTCAGCTTATTGGTGACTTGCAACTGAATACTAACCAACTGATTATTGATTTCATCCCAATTATCAGTTACTATATCTTTTATGCATTGATCATCGTTGGATATTGGTATCACTAAACTAATAGCAAATCTTGTTGCATCATTAACTGTTGATCCTGGTATACTATCTATTGCAGCTGAAGGTATAGGATTCCAATCCAGTGTAGTATTATTATCGGCATTGTTTGTTTTGGTTCTAAATGATGGCTCCAACGAGAATAGTCTTGTAATTAAAATTGAACTTGGTACAGCTGCAAGACTTGGTAAATAGTGCATCTTTGTAACAGATGTTGTATCATTAATTAAAATACCATAATATCCAAACATATAGGCAGATAATTCATTAATTGAATGGTATATTGATTTATTTATAGGTAAATTAGCGGAAGTTGGTAAATTTTGAGGCGTTGAATCTGATGCATTCACACTTGGCAATCCTACCGTTGAAGAGGAATTTTGAGTATTTATAGCTGAATCAAATAAAACATGCTTGGATCTGATTCCTGCATCTTGTAATACCAACAATCTGAAACAACTTGTCTTGTCTGATAATTTGAAACTAGTTTGAGGTATACTTGATCCGTTACCATACAGCAAACTACCAGCATAACTTTCATCATTTGTATTATATATAGGAGACGAAGATGCAGAGTTGACATTTGACGATGCTTGAGAGAGAGCTGGATGACCCAAGTTGAGATTTGAAAGTTTTGACACTCTTGAACCTGTTGTTGGAGAAGCTTCATTATTGGTCTTGCTAAAAGACTCAGGTTTCTTGAATAAATTCCCAAGCATAGTTTAACAATTAACAATTAACAAATCAAAAAAAAAAAAAAAAAAATCACGAGAAAAACCTAACGTAACCGTCAAAAATCAAATTCTTTAATAAAAAAAAAACGAAAAAAAGTACAAAAAGATGGATCGTATAGCGAGTCTGTTATAATGTAAGCGTATAATCTATATCGTAAAACTTGAATATTACCTTTTTGAATTCGATAAAAAGGATATAAGGGGTCAAATTTAGAAACAAAACGAGAGAATAATTAAACTCTCATCTTAAAGGCAAACTTAAAATCAGATGGTAAATATAAAGTTGACGAATTATAGCAAAACAAAGGGGGAAGAACAATTGCGGGATAATAAGGGGATAAAACGTTGGAGGTCTCGTGGCTGTAGTAGATAGACTAACCTTGCCTATAAATAGAGAGTGATGACCGCTGACCACTGACCACTGACCGTTGGGAATCGAAACGGGGGAAGTAATTAAAAGAAATTAACCTATTTTCCGACAAAGTAACGCCTATAATACTATATGTACTGAAATTCTTATAAATAGATGCCACTGACCAGGTGGGAAACAAAACACACAAAATTGTCGAAGAAAAGCACAATTATATAAAAGCTGCGGCAAACGTTTAATAAGGAAAGAAGGAAAGAATCTTCCGCTCAACTTGGCACTGTGCACTGTGGATTCCACTCACTCAGCATTAGTAAAAGAAAGGGAATAAGAAAATTAGTTTGGAAACAAAAAGCCAAAAAAAAGCCAATTCCCACAGGCTTATTGTATTGCCGCCCGTCCTGACAAAGAGACAAAATCGGTCCGAAATCCCGCACAGTTCTTACTATTATTATTATTTACTATCGATTTTCATTAGGCTTTCTTTCACTTTGGGTTTTATAGTCGTCGTCTTGTTGAATCTTTTTTCTTTTATCGACGCGTCGCGTAATTATTGATCAGTGAATTCGTGATCAGTTTTTTTTTTTTTTTTGATCATTCAATATTTTCATTTTTTTTGTATATATATATATATATATATATATTATTTATATATGGAGGTCTACCGTGTTTGCGAGATTGCAATTTACATATCACTATCGTAGTCCCGCAGTCTCGTAGTCCAGTAGTTTCGCATAGATTTATAAATTATACACTCTCTGTCACTATGAACTAATCTCCGACGCGTCGGAAATAGAGAAAGGGATGTTTTATAATCATAAATCGTACATCACAAGTCGGCCCGTCCCTATCCTTTTCGCTCAACTAAGAACTTACAACCAGCCAGCCAGCCAGTGCTGTCCAGCCTATAATATGGTTCAGTATTGATATCTGTTCAATTGCATTTGCAACCCTTTATCCCCCCCTCCGTTCTATAGGTTGATATATAGTAGTAGTGGCATTATTGCAATTTTCAATTGGTAGGTGTTTTATATATATTCACTTTTCTTATCACCTTTTCAATTGTATATATTCTATTTGCCTTCAACTATTGAGTTTTTATACCACTGAAAAGCGCAAAATAATTTACCAGCCCAACAGTGACACTCCCATTTTTCTATTCACATATGATTTTTTCTCTATCCCCAATAGGACACTGACTCAAGAACAAAAACTCAAAAAACTAAATAATATCATTTCAAAATATTTATTAATTAGATCTTTTTTTATTTTTTCAAAAAAGAACTGATTATTTCTCTTTATTTATTTATTCATTTATTTATTTATTTCACTAATATATATATATTATAATACCCCGATATGGCTGCGCTACCAACGGCAGCGTCTCTCCAGCCTGGCCATCATATCTCAGACGAACAGGCTAACGATTCTAGTTTACCTCAATTTAATTCAAAATATATTGAAGATGGATTTGGAAAACCGAAACCAACAACATCACTGGCTTTTGATGCTAGACATGATTCCGTCTATTCAACTGGTTCAACTTCTCCAACTTCTTCAAGGCATACATCAAGGGCAAATTTTGCTAGACCAATATCCCCTTCAAATTCTACACTTTCCCTATTACCTGCTGGAAGTATAAAACAAAATGTCATTTCAAAAGTTTCACCAATGACAAATTTATCAGGTTCTCATAGTGATAGTTCAAGTAGAAGATCTTCAGCTGCTTGGTCTCCTGTAGTGACGCCCACCACTAATTCTTATAGCCATCTGGATAAACCAATGACTGAAAAATCATATGTTACTTCATCTCCTCAACAATTAAAAGCTAGAAAGGTCAGAAGATCAACTGGTTTATTTAATAGATTTATTCCTTCAAGAAGAGAGAGTGAACCACAATCTTCTAATTTTAAGAGATCACCTAGTACTCAAACAACAACTAGCAGGTTAGGTGTCTCTAGGAAATCTGATCCATCAAGTGACCTGACTCATACCTTAATGTCAGATAATGAACAAGATGAATCTGAATTTTTAAATGATAGCACTCATAATCTTTCGAACGAATATAAAATTAATTTTGGTCCTGATCATCATAATAGTCATCATTATTACACTCCTTCATTAAGATCTGCATCAACCGCTTTTACTCCACAATTTACTGCATCACCACAACCATTTTATCCTCCAAATCGTCAAAGTACTGCTCCTTTACCACAAAGAGGTCCATCATCATCTCACTCAGATTCACCAACAGCACCTCCTCCGGAAACTATTAAAAAAGAAACAAAGATACCACAACCTTATGGAATCGATTTAGGAAGTGATAATGAAGATATGACATCTATTACAAAATTATCGGATGCAGCAATGTCAAGAATGGGATCAATGGCTAGTGTTGCACCTCAAGGTCCAATGTGGAAAGCTCCCGAGAGTTGGAAAGTTAAAACAACATTGGAAGAGATCCCCACTGAAAAAGATGCCGATCATTCTAGACAAACCTCAACGTGCGACTCATCATCTTCGGAATCAACCTATAGTTCTTCGGTTTCTCTGTCTGATACCCAAAATGTACACCATGACAATGAACAAGCTGAATCTTCTAACCAATTGAATGCCGGCCCACTGTCTCCAAGACAGAAAGTCGAGTCACACAGCGTTTCCAAGACTAATGATCTACAGCTAAGTGCCGTTCCATCCTTATCCGCACCACCATCAACTTTGCATTCAGCCTCAAATACCTCATCTAATAATGTTCCAACTTCATCTGCAAATTCATCCGTTTCTCCTCCACCAATACCACCACCTTCATCAATGTCAACTAAAAAAGGAAGAGCTAACAGTGATCCAAACGTTACAGATACAGTAACTCCATTATCAACCACTGGTGATCATCATCATCACCATCATCATCATGCATATCATCCGAAAGAAGTGAAAGGTGCCGCCAGATCTTCGGTTCGTATTTTTAAAGGTGATAAGACATCAGTCCTTCCATGTACTTTGGATACCACTTGTAAAGATATATTGGATGTTTTACGGAGAAAACGTTTCTTGAAATTTGAGGATGATCATATTATTGTGTTGAAGTGTGGTGGTTTAGTCCGAGTCTTATCATTAGATGAGAAACCTTTAAAGATTCAAAGAAACATGTTATTCTTATATGGTTATAATGAGAGAGATAATTTGGATTACATTGAAAGAACCGATTTAGGATTTTTGTTCAAATTTGTTGTTCAAGATAGAGGAGTTGAATTGATATCAAAGGAAAAAAGAAGAATGATTAATCCTCAGAATGTTAACTTGAAGAACTGGAATTTACAAGATATCCCAAACTTTTTATATGCTGAACCAATTGTTTCATTGGATGTTTCACAAAATCCTTCATTTGAATTTACTAAAGAATTCATGCATGATTGTAGAAATTTGTTAACTTTAAACTTTACAAGAAATGGTAATCCAAAGTTCCCAACTGGTGTTGTCTATGCTCCAAGATTAATGGATTTAGATTTGGAAGTCAATTATATTAAATCTATTCCAAGTGAGATTTCTATGTTAAAAACTCTAACGAATTTAAATTTGGCTTGTAACAGATTATCAAGTTTACCTGATAGTTTTTCTGAGTTACAAAATTTACAAAATTTGAATTTATCAAGTAACAGAATTAAAAATATTCCGGAACCGGTTTTGAAAATTAAAGGTTTAAAAAGATTAGATCTATCCTATAATTCAATATCTTCATTATCTGAACAAATGGTGAATTTAACTAGTTTAGAAGTTTTACAATTATCTGCTAATAAACTGGCTAAAAATTTACCTGATTTCTTTGCAAGATTTTCAACTCTTATAAAGTTAGATATTCGTTTCAATAGATTTGATTCGATTGATTCTTTAAAAGATTTAACGAAATTGGAAGTTATTAGAGCTACAGGTAATAATATTTCTGTTTTCACTAGTAATGCTAAAAACTTATTTGAAGTTGAATTAAATATCAATCCAGTCACCTATGTTAAATTCTTAGAAGTGATGACGAAATTGAAAATTGTTGATTTTTCAAAAGGTAGATTAACTTCATGTTCTTTTGTTTCAATGTTACCTGCAGTTGAAAAATTAACCCTTGATAATAATCATTTGGTTTCATTACCAGATGAAATTTCCACAATGAGAAACTTGCAATATCTATCAATTTTCAGAAATAATGTTACAGCATTACCGGCTGCAATTGGGAAATTGATTAAACTTCGATACTTGGATTTACATTTAAACAACATTAGTGTTCTGACACCAACTATTTGGTGTTTAGAATCATTAGAATATTTGAATGTATCATCAAATTTATTGGAATCATTCCCTGATCCACCACAAGCTGCATCATTATCACCATTTAATGGAATAAATACTCTAGGTAGATTCAATACTACAAAGGGTCAAAGACCTCAATTAACCAATTCATCATCATCACATTCTAATGAAGATGCGATTGCTTCGGATAGTAATACTCTGCAATTCCCTCAACCTGAAACACATCCATTATCATTATCTGCTATTAAGCGTAGAGGATCAGAATTGAGCTCAGGTGGATTGTTCATTAAGGAATTTGGTGGATTAGAACGTTCTTTAAAGATCTTAAGTATGAACGATAACAAATTGACCGATTCAACGATTCAAACCATTTCAATCTTCAAGAATTTAGAATTTTTAAATTTAGCATATAATGAATTGTTTGATATACCATCAGGATATTTGAACAACCTTACAAAATTACATTCTTTATATTTAAGTGGTAATCATTTATCTTCATTACCTGTGGAAGATTTTGATTCATTTACGGAGATGACAACATTGCATTTGAATGGTAATAGATTCCATACTTTACCTGCTGAACTTTCTAAAATTAAGAATCTGACCGCATTAGATGTTGGTTCTAATAATTTGAAATATAATATTGGTAATATTCCATATGATTGGAATTGGTGTCAAAATACAAAATTAAATTATTTGAATTTTTCTGGTAATAAAAGATTAGAGATCAAACCTCAACATAAGCGTGATGGTATGGATGATACTTTAGATTCATTTTTAGTTTTGAAAAATATGAGATTGTTAGGTTTAATGGATGTTACCATTACTACTGATGCAGTTCCAGATCAAGGTGTTGATGTAAGAGTTAGATCTACGGTGTCTCAATTGGGCAAATTTGGTTATGGTATATCTGATACACTAGGTGAAAAATCAAGTTTAACAACAAGAGATGTTGTTATTGAAAAATTCAGAGGTCAATCTGATGAAATGTTAATTACTATCTATGATGGTAAGAATTGTTCAGATACTATGGGTGATAGAATTTCCAAGATTATTCAAGAAACTTTTGAGATCCATTTAGCTAAAGAATTAGAAAGTGTTGGCACATCTGAAGTGGCTGGTCATGAACCTAAAACTGTTGAAGATGCATTAAGAGGTGCATTTTTAACAATGAATTCAGAGATGAATATTTTAATTAATAGAGATCGTGCATCAACTTTCAGTTCTGCCGCTGCTCATAGAACAACAACTACAGATGAATTGACGTTAGAACAAGATGGATTAACAGGTTGTTGTGCCACAGTTATCTATATAAAAGGTGATTCATTATATGTTGCTAACATTGGTGATACTATGGGATTAATGACGAAATCTGATGGTGAATATTCTATTTTAACAACTAAGCATGAACCTTATGCACCTGAAGAATATGAAAGAATTAGAGAATCTGGAGGTTATGTTACCACTGATGGTTATTTGGATGGTGTTTCTGATGTTTCAAGAGCTGTTGGATTCTTTAAATTGATCCCACATATTAATGCATCTCCAAGTATATCAAGTTTCAAATTGACTCAAAATGAAGAAATGATTGTCATTGCCACTTCTGAAATTTGGAAAAAAGTTCCATATGATTTAGCAGCTGATATAATAAGACAGGAAAAATCTAATCCTGGTGTTGCTGCTGAAAAATTACGTGATTTTGCCATTTCATATGGTGCTCATGATAAATGTACAGCTGTTGTTTTATCATTAAGACAATTCCAAGTTAAACAAAAACAACAAGAAAGAGGTTCATTACCGGAAGATTCTATCTTACGTAAATTGGATGAAGAAATTGAACCACCAACAGGTGAATTAGCTATGGTTTTCACAGATATTAAAAATTCAACTTTATTATGGGATACTTATCCTGTTGCAATGAGATCTGCTATTAAGATTCATAATGCTATTATGAGAAGACAATTAAGAATTATTGGAGGTTATGAAGTTAAAACTGAAGGTGATGCATTTATGGTTGCATTCCCAACACCAACAAGTGCATTATTATGGTGTTTTACAGTTCAATCACAATTATTAACAACACCTGAATGGCCATCAGAAATTTTAGCTAGTGATCAAGGTTTTGAAATTAAAGATGAAAATGATAATATTATATTTAGAGGTTTATCAGTGAGAATGGGTATTCATTGGGGTCATCCTGTGTGTGAAAGAGATATCGTTACAAAGAGAATGGATTATTTCGGTCCTATGGTTAATAGAGCTTCAAGAGTTAGTTCTGTTGCAGATGGTGGACAAATTACAATGAGTACAGATTTCTATTATGAATTTGAAAAATTGAAAAAATTACATGATAGAGCTAAAAATGAAAATGTTGATCTTACAGAAGTTTATGGATCGAAAACTTTAGGTCAAATATTGGAGATTCAAATGACACAATTGGATCAAATTGGATGGATTGAAGAACCTATTGGAGCTAGAAAATTGAAAGGTTTAGAAACTCCTGAAAAGATATGGTTAATTTTCCCAAGTCAACTGAGTGCAAGATTAAAAGTCTTGACTAATAATAATGGACAAATAGATAATAAGAGTAACAAATTAATAGCTGGTGGTATTACAACTGAATCTGTTTGGAAATTAAGAAAAATTTCATTAAGATTGGAAACAATATGTAGTAGATTTACAACAGAAGATTCTCAATGGACAATGAATGTATCTCGTGAAGCATTTGTTGAAGATTTATCTAAGCAAGCTGAAGAAGCTTTAAATACTCAATTAAGTTCAGCAGATTCAGATTTAATGGTATTTATTGATCATATGGTTACAAGAATTGAAAATTGTGTTGCGCTGTTAACCACGAGAAGATTATGTGGTTCTAAAGAGACAGGTCTGAATAAAGCACCTGTTGAAGATTTATATAAGCAAATGTTTGCTATGATTGAGCAACTGAAAGCATTTAGTGAAACAAATATTTAGCTAGTTAAGTTTTGCCATTTTTCTTTTTTTTTTTTCTTCTTCTTTTTTTTACAGCTTATGCAAATCCAGGTGATTTGAATTGAAAGGAGAAAAAAAAAAAGTTTTAATTTGATTGAATAGTAATTTGTTTTTTTTTTATTATTTATTCCATTTAAAAAAAAATTATTTTGTATGTTATATTAGAATAAGTAAATGTAAAGTAAAGTGAAGTAAGGTAAAGGTAAAGATGAAAGTAGAGTAAGAATTTTTTTAAGAAAAACCAGAAAACCCTATTTCGAGAAGACATGCTATCTCAGTTCAGCACAGCCATAATCAAACAAAGGTAATATATATATATATATATAATTCTCTCTACCTTTCCTTGTCTTCTTGAAGGTGAGAATAATTCACAACAAAAGAAAACGTACTTGTTTATCAATACAATGGGGATAAGGAAACTGACACTCACAGCAACAGAGATCAAACCATTTCAACATATTCAAACGCATGAGAGCGTACTCCGAGAACTCATTCAAAATAGTATTGATGCAAACTGCAAACACATATCACTGACGATAACGCACAATAGCGAATATACAAATGTACGAATTGGTGATGATGGAGAAGGAATGACACCTGATGATTTAGAAGTTATTGGTTTATCGAACTACACATCAAAGGCTACTTCAGGATTAGAAGATTTAAAATCGTTTGGGTTTCGAGGTGATGCGATGCATGGAATCATAAGGACTTGTACTTCAGTCACGATTGTTTCTAAAACTGTTGATTACAATGCTGGATTTAAAGTGACCTTAATTGGTGATACTGATAAGAAGAGGGTTATAAATAGAGTGAATCCACGTGATGTTGATATTGCTAAATCAGGTACTGTTGTAGTTATTAATGATTTGTTCGGTAGGGTGCCTGTTCGAAAGAAAATGCTAACTGAAATATCATGGCATGTCATTATATCCAGTTTAAGGAAGGTTGTATTTGATTGTCTTATTGATCATTCTTCTGTTTCATTGGACGTTTATAAAGATGGAGAGGATGATGATGTTAATAATAATAATAATAATAATAATAATAGTGGTAAGTTGGTTTTCAAAGTTAATCAAAGAAAAGATAATGGAATGAAATGTAAAGTTCAATTACTTCGAGATATTTATGGTGAAAAAGTGATTGAAGATTATGAATTGATTAATTCTAGTTTTAAAAGTTTCAAAGTTTATGGTATGATTGGATTTTATGGGAAACAGAGTATCTCACGTCAATACATCTATTTGAATGGGAGGCCATTTTTAAATGATGAATTGTTTAAAAACATAAATAAAAGATTTGGGAAATGTGAAATTTGGAATAATGATAATTTTATTGGGAAACAAGAAAAATTGATTAGAAATAAGAAAGAATCACCAAGTAAAATGTATGGTAAACCATTTACTATTAATCCAGTTTTTATTTTTAGTATAGTTACCGAGAAGAATGAAATTTCAGATTTATTACAAGATCCATCAAAGAGTTGTTTTAATACGAAAAATTTTGATATTTTACAAGCCATGATTTTTAAAATTATTGATATTTTTTTGAATGTTGAAACTGAAAAGAGGAATTTACAAATGAATCATTTGAATAATAGTCCAACTAAAAATAGAAATAAGAGAGTCATTGATAAAATTGCATTGAAAACTACTTCGGTTATATCAAAGATAACAGATAGAGAATTAGATGGGAAATCTAAATTTATTGAAACAGATAAAGTTAAAAGAGTAATTAATTTTAATCAATTTGAGACAATTAATAAAAAGGCAAAATTCAATGACAAAGAAAAAGAAAATGAGGAGAAAATTTTTACTATTTCTTTAGAAAATAAGAATAATAATTGTTGTCAAGTGATTGATCAGGAGAAATTATTTGATGGGACATCATCTATTTTTTTCGAAAATAGAAAGATGAATGAATTAAAATCAATTGACTTGGAAAAATTTCAAGTTATTAAACAAATTGAGAAAAAATTTATATTAGTTAGATTACAATGTAAATTTACAAATTCACCGCTATTAGTAATTATGGATCAGCATGCTTGTGATGAGAGAATTAAAGTTGAAAATTTATATAGAGAATTGATTGAAAATACAATATTAAATAAAGATGAACCAAATTTCAAATTAAATAGAAATATTTCATTTGAATTAGATAATGAAGAATACGAACAAATGAAGAGTTATAGAGAGATTTTAGGTAAATGGGGTATAAAATTTGAATTGAAAAAGGGTAACATTGTTGAAATTAATCAATTACCACCTATAGTGGAAAATAGAGTTAAATTTGATAATAGTAACCTATTAAGAAATGGGATAAGACAATTTATAAGCGAACTTGAAACGAGATCTAAGATTCAGTTTACTAGGCAGAAAAACAATAAAGAAGAAAAAAAAGAAGAATATACAGAATGGTTTAAATATATTTCACAAATGCCTGAGATTTACAAAGAAATCTTAAAATCAAAGGCATGCAGAAGTAGCGTAATGTTTGGAGATGAATTGAGTTTACAAGAATGTGAAGAAATAGTGATGGAATTGAGCAAATGCAAAGATCCGTTTACATGCGCACATGGTAGACCAAGTATAGTGCCGTTAATTGATTTAAAAGAGATTGGCTAGAGATTTGAAGAATTAATATAATAATAAATAAAATATCTAGAAAGAAACCAAAAAACCAAAAAACCAAAAAAAAATGACCATGTAACAACCAAATATAAATAATAAAATATTAACATGCTGTGCACAAGTGACAAATGGAATAATATAATAGAAAATTGGAATATCCATGACCGAATGTCCAAATCTGGGGAAAATGCGGCCTCCTATTGTTTGTTCCCCGTGCATTTGTTTGTTTATCTCAGTTTCTTCTTTGTTTGTGTGGGAAATTGAGAAATTCGGGGGGCGGTTTCCCACTTTTTTTTGGCTGTTTTGTCAGGTGCGACTGTGCGACTCTCGCTTTGTTTTAAGATTGCTGGCTGGTTGGCTGGCTGGTTATTTGGCTGGTTATTTGGCTGGTTGGTTCCCCCACGGTCCCCTGGCTGCTGGGGGGAGGGCCGCTGTTGGTGGGGCCGCTGGGGTGCTTTTTTTTTTCTTTTTGGTTTTTTGTTTTCTTTGGTGATGTTTTTTTTTTTTTTTGGCTGCTGATTATTTGATTTTGCGTGGCGTGGTGATTGCGGCGGTGACGGTGACGGTGGGTGGATGGTGGGTGCCACTGGGTGGGTGGCCATTTCTATCAGTGAGTGATGCACTGTATTGTATTGTATTGTATTGATTATATACATATATATATATATATATATAGTGGAGTTGACCTTCTTTTTTTGTTCCACTTGTTTTGTTCACTTTTGTTTTCCCCTTTACTTCATTTTATTCTTCCTCCACTTTGTCTATATCTTGTCCATTTTGCACAATTGGTACTCCGTCCCTCTCAATTCTTCTTATCTACATCCACCTACTCCCTCACCTCTTCTTCTCCGGATTTTACCTCTCTCTCCCCCTCGTATCTTGCTGCTGCTGCTTCTGCTCCTGAAACACCGTCACTTTTTACTTGCCTGCTACTTATACGTATTATTACTACTTATTACCCCACATTTTCATCTCATATTTGCATTTTTTGCTTCTCAGTAATTTTATTTTCTTATCTTTTTTAAATTGAAGCAACAAATTAATTATCTACAATGACAAGAGACGTTAAAGATCATCTCTTGTTTGAAGTTGCTACTGAAGTCGCCAACAGAGTTGGTGGTATTTATTCCGTTTTAAAATCTAAAGCTCCTGTTACCGTTGCTGAATATAAAGAACGTTATACTTTATTAGGTCCTTTAAATCATAAGAGTGCTCAAGTAGAAGTTGAAGAATTACCTGTTCAAAATGCTGCTCTGAAGGCTACTTTAGATTCAATGGGCTCAAGAGGTATTAGATATGTTTATGGTAGATGGTTAATTGAAGGTGCTCCAAGAGTTATCTTATTTGATATTGGTTCTGCTAGTTCTTATTTGAATGAATGGAAATCTGATTTATGGAGTTTATGCGGAATTCCAGCTCCTGAAAGTGATATCGAAACAAATGATGCTGTCTTATTAGGTTATTTAACTGCTTGGTTTATTGGTGAATTATGTGTTCATGAAACTGGTAAGGCAATTATTTTACATGCTCATGAATGGTTAGCTGGTGTCTCAATTCCTCTATGTAGACAAAGAAAAATTGATTGTACAACTATTTTCACAACTCATGCAACTTTATTAGGTAGATATTTATGTGCCGGTTCTGTTGATTTTTATAACAATTTAGATAAATTTGATGTTGATTATGAAGCTGGTAAACGTGGTATTTATCATAGATATTGTATCGAAAGAGCTGCTGCTCATTCTGCTGATGTTTTCACAACTGTTTCTCATATTACTGCTTATGAATCTGAACATTTATTAAAGAGAAAACCTGATGGTGTCTTACCAAATGGTTTAAATGTTGTTAAATTCCAAGCTGTTCATGAATTCCAAAATTTACATGCTGAAAAGAAGGAAAAAATTAATGAATTTGTTAGAGGTCATTTTTATGGTCAATTAGATTTTAAGATGGAAAATACTTTATATTTCTTTATTGCAGGTCGTTATGAATTTAGAAATAAAGGTGTTGATTTCTTTATTGAATCATTAGCAAGATTAAATCATAAATTGAAATCAATTGGTTCAAATATGACTGTTGTTGCATTTATTATTATGCCTGCTGCAACAAAATCTTATACTGTTGATACATTAAGAGGTCAAGCTGTTATTAAACAATTAGAAAGTACAATTAGAGATGTTCAATCTTTAATGGGTAAAAGATTGTTTGAATTTTGTCAAAAACCAAATAATACACAAAATTCTTCACAAATTGAATTACCTGCTTTAGATGATTTATTAAGACCTTCTGATCGTGTTATATTAAAGAGAAGAATGTTTGCACTGAAAAGAGATTCTTTACCACCAATTGTGACTCACAATATGGTTGATGATGCAAATGATCCAATTTTAAATCAAATTCGTCAATGTCATTTATTTAATACAAAAGAAGATAGAGTTAAAATTATTTTCCATCCTGAATTTTTAAATTCAAGTAATCCTGTCTTGGCATTAGATTATGATGAATTTGTTAGAGGTTGTCATCTGGGTGTTTTCCCATCTTATTATGAACCTTGGGGTTATACACCTGCTGAATGTACAGTTATGGGTATTCCATCAATTACAACTAATTTATCAGGTTTTGGTTGTTATATGGAAGATTTAATTGAAAATTCAGAAGATTATGGTATTTATATCGTTGATAGAAGAATGAAATCTGTTGATGAATCAATTAATCAATTAACAGATCAAATGTTTGATTTCGTTCAAAAGACAAGAAGACAAAGAATCAATCAAAGAAATAGAGTTGAAAGATTAAGTGATTTACTTGATTGGAAGAGAATGGGATTAGAATATGTTAAAGCACGTACTTTATCATTAAAGAGAGCTTATCCTGATCAATTTAATCAAGGTTCTAATCCATTTGAATCTAATTCTCAAAAGATTACAAGACCTTTAAGTGTTCCTGGTTCTCCAAGAGATAGATATACCAATGGTTTAATGACTCCAGGTGATTTGGGTACTTTACAAGAATCAAATGATACAGATTATATCTCTTGGAATTTAAACAAAAATGATTACGATGAAGTTGATGTTACATTAAGAGGTTTAAGTGTTGCTCCAAGTGTTGATGGTGAGAGTGACGAAGAATAGATTTTTTTTTATTTATTTTTTTTTTTTACCGCTTTTTACCTATTTTGATTTTCCTTTTTGTCATTATAACTGTACTTTTTTCTTTTTTTTCTGAAATTACATTACGTTATTATAATTACTATTATTTTTAGTTTTTTTTTCCTAAATCATTTTAAGTGTGTGCCTTGCTTTTCTTTTCTATTGTTGTGCTAGAAATTTTCTTTTTACTTTCAATTGATTCAGATCTTTGTTAGATCACCTTTTTTTTATCTTTACTATGTTGCTTTTTATAGCATACTCAGAATAGCTTAATCATTATTATTATTTTTATTTTCAAGTTAACTATTGTCTTCTTTTTTTTTATTATTTGAAATAACATTTTATCTTGTTTTCTTTGTTCGTTATTATTGATTTGCTGTTATTTGCTTACATACTTTTTGTTATTACTAGTGCTATATCATTACTGTTTACTGATCTGGATCTTACTTTATGTTTTTCCTATTTGCTTATTTTGACAATGATTTTATCTCTTTAGTTTATATATATGCACATGCTTATTTTCATTAATGTATTTATCATTACAATTATTATTATTATAATTATTAGAAGTAGTATTATTCAGTTTAAAACTTTTTAGTATCATCAACCAATTTTTTCTCCCTCCATCTAATATTACCCTTCCATTGTTCATCATCAACGTAAACTTTACTGATTGTATTCTTGGGCACACTAACTAAACCTAATTCTCTAATTATATTACCATTTGTTTCAATTACATTTGTAACTAATAAATTTGATTGATCATCAATTGCAATTAATATACCTGATATAATTCGACCATCTATAATGTGAAATTTATAAGGTAATGAAATTAAATCTATGGGTTGTAAAATATCACTTGCAGATGTCATGATGTGAATATGTATTTTATAAGTTTAAAGAGATAAATGTGATAGTGATGGAAGTTAACTAAAAGAAGAAAGCAACTTTGCAATGGTGGTTATAAACTCGATAGAAACTGAAATATAGAGTGAGCCATCTGCCAACTTTTAGTCGCGTGTCAGTAATAAAAGAGTTGTCTTTTCAAACAACACGAAAGTTGAATCACTCTTTTTTTTTTTTCTGGTTAATCAAAAACTCTCTTTGTAAATTAATTAACTTTTTCTTTTATAAATAGCACTAAATTAGATTAAAAATTATATTAAATAAATAAAATGACATATATCGATCAATCATCAATAAGACATATATCATCAAAGGATAAATTAACGTCAATGACGTTAAAATCAGACACTGCTTCAAAATATATAGTTCAAAATGAAATCTTATTAGAATTATTTAAAGTTTTTAAAAAAAGATTAGATAATACAAATAATAATAAAATTGATGGAATTTCATTAGCTGAAACTTTTAAAATTGATTGTGTTAAGGATTACATGACGAAATGGATTGAATCTTTAGAATCTGAGATTTCAACGTTAAGTAATAATGATGATGGTAATAATAATACCAACGAAGATATTATTGATGATGATTTATCTGATATTGATTCAGAATGCATTAAATTAGATTCAATGATAAAATCATTAGAAGATGAATTTTTACATCCACAAGACAAAGATTTAAAATTACAAAATGATAAAATTTTACAAAATTATTCAAATGAATTCAATAAAGTTGTCTATGAAGTTAAAGGTAATCTGACTCAAGATAGTGATAATTTAGATGTTGGACAAGAAGATGATGATGAAGAAGAAACAAACAACAATATTAAAACAGATACATCAAAAGAGAACAATACCAATAATAACGACAACAACAGTAATAATAATGACGATAATAATTCTAAAAAACAAGACGATACAAATGAAAATAACAATAATTCAGAAAGTAATTATAAATCATCAATTTATTATAGATTAAGTAAACCAGTTAGATTTTTAAATGTGGATTATCAAGAAGGGTCTAATAAAAGATTAAAATTAAGTGGAGAAGAAAAGGAAGAGGTGGAAAATGAGAATGAGAATGAGAATGAAAATGCAAATGAAAATGATAATAGTAATAACGAATCAGCTGAAAATAAAGAAGAAGAAGAACAACAACAACCTGAGAACGTTGAAAGTAAAGAAGAGGAGCAACAACAACAACAATCTGAGGCAGTTGAAAATAAAGAAGAAGAAGAGCAACAACAAGAATCTGAGAAGGTTGAAAATACAGAAGAAGTACAGCAACAAGCTCAAAAAATCGAGAGTAAAGAAGAAGAGCAACAGCAACCTGAAAGTAAAGAAGAAGAAGAAGAAAAACAACAACCTGAACAGATTGAGTCAAAGCAACCAGAACAACCTTCAGAACAACCTTCAGAACAATCTACTCAAGTTGAAAAAACTGAAGAAGCTCCACCAACAACTGCAACTTCTACTTCTACAACTGCTACGACTACCACAACTACTACCACTGCCCCTCAAACTGCTTCAACTGAGCCAGCTGCAGAGCAATAATTGCTTTCAAATAATGTATAACTTTGCTGTATAACTGTTCCAACTATCTAGAATCTGTACACTATAAATATAAATAAATATAAATATAAATATAAAATAACAGTAAAAATAAAATATCCATGAAATATACACCAGCCACAAAACCACCGCAATAAAAAAAAAAAAAACGACAACACCGCCACAAGAATAGCAACCGCACAGCCACAAACCCAATGGCAAAAACTCCACAAAAATCAAAAAAAAATCAATAAAAATCAAAGCAAAACAAAACAAGTAATAATAGTTCGATAATTAATCTTATTGAAATCCGTTTTATAATTCATCAATTTTTTTCCATTTCTCTTTTAATTAACTCTATTCAATTGCATATCAACTGTTCATCATGGCTATTGTAAGTATCTCTTCCTGTCAATTCTTTTTTTTCACCCATATAGATCGTTAAATCCTTTTGCGTACTCCGTTGCTTTTCCTCCACAACTACTGTTATCTTGATCTATAGTCAAATATGATCTTTGCATCACACGATAACTAACTAACAAACAAATTTTTTTCTCTTTAAAATTATGTTAGATTGGCAAATTAATCCACTTTTCAATCGATTTAGCTTTAGTTTCAGGTTTCTTAGCTGGTGTTAAACAGTCAACGGGTTTGACTCCTAAAGTGGCATTAATCAATCAACCTGAATTAGAAAAATACGCTGATAAATATTTAGAATTTGGCGATTCTATTTATATGGGAATAACTCAATACATGGCCGCTAGTGAATACTTTGTTAGAAAGTGAAATATATATATATGAGTTCAATTAATTCAATTAATTATATGTTAAAATAGGAATGGAATGGAACGAATCTATATGAGTATTTATTTTATTTTATTTTTTTTTTTTTTCATCTTTTAATTTGCTTGTGGTGTTTTCTTTTTTTTCTACTTTCAGTTTTATTATCTTATTCTTTTTTAATCGAATGTGCTTATTCTTTTCTTTGACGTTGAAAGATTCTGTCTATTGTTGATCAACAACCTACCTATTTCCCCCAATTCTCAATCCCCACCTCGATTCTTCTTTTGCTTTGGTTCGATTTATAAACTCAAACTTGCCTATACTATTATTACTATTATTATATTTAAATATACAATATCATATTTTTATTTATATTTATATGTAAAATATGTAAAAGAAAATTATTACTATTAATTTAACCCGAGTTAAATCATTATATTAAAGAAGTGCGTTACCCATAACCTAAAAAACCTATTCTAAGAAGGATTGAAAGGCATCAGACCATAACCTCCATTACCTCCATTACTACTACCACTACCACTATTACCACCACCTCCATAATGACGACTTGATGAATTATTCGTCAATACGTTATAATAGACACCATATTGATTTGCATAATTTTCATCTTCATCATCTTCTTCATCTTCTTGATCGTGAATTGACCAGCCTTGATATGCTGTATTTGTTGAATTATCATTTCCATTATTGATATTCATATTATTAGTGTTGTTATTGTTACCGTTGGTAGTGTTATTATTATTATTATTTGCATCTGATCCATTATTTGATATCAGATTATACCTATTTGAAATACCTGTATGATGAGATAATTGATATTGATCAGTTGGTGAAAATGTTGTATTTAATTTATAAGTTGAAGGTTGATTATAATGCAATGGATGATGTTGTGAAACAGGTTTTGATTCTGTTGTTGTTTGTTTTGGTTGAGTTATTGAACGCATAGTTTCCCAAAAATCTAATTCTTCTTCAATATCTTCAGTTAAATAATTTTTAGTCACTGGAGTTGTAGTTGTAGTATTGGTAATGTTAGGCACAGCTGAACTGGATGTAGTACCAGTTGGTGTTCCTGGTGATTTACCGTTACTCATTGACGTTATTGTATGTGGTGTTTGTCTATATTTATTTTGATTTAAATAAGGAGTAAGTTTAGGACTTTTATTTCTATTAATTGGTGATTTTTTATCATTATTTAATAATCTCATTATATTTGATTCACTATTACTATTATTATTATTACCATTATTATTTGGTGCTTTATTTGAACCACTTGATTCAACTGTATTTTCATTACTTGAAGATGATGTTAATTTAGGCACTTCAGTTAATGGTGGTAAATAATTAAAATGAGAGTATCTATTCAGTGAAGTTTCAGGATCTAATATTGGAGATTGAGGTGAATAATGATGATGAATATGTTGATGAATTGTAATTGTAACGTTATTATATTTAGCTAATTCTATAAGTTGATGAATATCATCTTGTGTATTAATTGGGCCTGAAAAATTAGTTAATTCTTCATTTGTTTGAGGATTTAACATTGCGAATTTCCATTCAATTTGAGTCTTTGAAGGTGAATTATTATTTTTAAAGGCTGATATTGATGATGATGAATTAATAGGCGATTGAGAATGAAGTGCTGGTGATGGTGATCTTCTTGTATTACTATTATAATTTGTCTCTAATGCAATTGTTGGACTAAAACTTTTAGCCAGAGGTTGTCTTTGAAATGTGAATCTTGGCTGTGAAGAGGATATTGATTTATCTAGATTTATTGGAGTTTGTGATCTTGATAGTGGAACCAATGGATTTGTTGATTTATTTCGTAATTGTTGTTGTTGTTGTTGAGGTTGAGGTTGTGGTTGTGGTGGTGGCGGTTCATTAAATGAATTTTCTTGTGGTGTTACACTTTCAGATTCATCATGATCTTCAGCATTATTATCTTCATCTATATTTTTATCTAATAAACCAACAGCTTTCATAATTTCATTACTTGCAGTATTTTTAGCAACATCAGTCATAATTCTTCTCCATCTATTTCTACAAGTTAAACTTGGTCTACCTTTAATTGCATTTGAAATTGATCTCCATTTAGTTCCATATTGTTTAACACCACTAATTAATTGTAAATCTTCTTCTATAGTCCAAGGTTTTAATCTATCTTTTGTATCAGGATTTAAAACTTCTATATATCTTTTAGAACATTGATCTTCAGTTCTACCTGGTGTTTCCATTGCAACTTTTTGCCATGATGCTCCATATCTTTTATAAGCTTTTAATAACATTTCATCTTCAATTGATGTCCATTTACCTTTTTTCAAACAAGGATCTAATGAATTAGTCCATCTTTTTCTACAATCTTTTGGTTTCCTATTTGGTAAATGATCAGCAACTTGATCCCAATCAATATCATCAGCATCAATTTTTTCATCTTTATAATCTGAAATTTTTTTAATATTTTTATATAAATCAATAACAATTAATTTTAATGTTGAATCTTCTTCAGGTATCCATGCTTTTCTTTTAGGTTTACGGAAAATTTGATAACCCAATGATTCACTTATAGCTAAATGATCAACTACACCAGATGAAGTCTTTTGTAATAGTGGCTTCTTAGGCATTGTATGTAAAGCAGTAGAACTAGGAGCCATGTTGTAATGTGATGATGATGATGATTGAAATTGAAATGCAAAGAATGTAAGATGAAGGTTGAATTGAAATAGCAAAAAAAAAAAGTGGAAATGACAATGAAAAGTTAAAAGAAGTTGATTAAGTATGACTCAATCAACGGATATAAAGGAAGGGGAGAAAGAAGGTAATTGAGCAGATAATATGGCAAATGGTGAAGACAAAATGGAAATCAATAGAGAAATGGGAGTGATGAAACCGATGAAATGATTAAAGAAGGGAAGTAAATGAAACAAATGTTAAAAAGAGATAGAGAAATCAATACAAACAAACAAATGTACGTTTAGATAAAAAAAAAAAAAACTGTTAAACAAAAAAAAAAAAAACAAAAAATTTACGTAAAATTAAAATTTTCGCCTTTCCGCTTACATTATTATTTTGTTGCCGGGCGACAAATTCTTCTTTTTTTTTTTTTTTTTTTTTTGTTTTTTTATTTGTTGTTATGTGGCTAAACGGTTAAATGGCGCAGGGTTTTCTTATTATAGTCGATCGACGTTATTTAAATGCAATTAAATTAAATCAAATTAAATTAATTCAGCGTCGATAATTGCCAGCTGTTTGTTAAGCGAAATAGCACCGCCTTGTATATTTGGCGCAGTGCCTTGTCTGTTTGTCTGCCAGCCTGCCTGCCAGCCTGCCTGCCCGCCCGCGTGTCGTCAAGTAGGTGGCCGAGTGTAGACGCGAGCGCGCGATCGCATCGCAGAGATCGCAGAGATCAAAGGGAGGGAAGGGACGCTGTGTGGGTCTGTGACTTGATCCTTGTTACATGTCTGGCTGGGCTGGTTGGCTATTAATAGGTTGGATGGATGGATGGTTGGTTGGTTGGTTGGTTGATTTGGAGTTTGTCTTGTTGGTGGTTATACTATCTTATATTCCATTATATTATATATCCTCTTCTCTTCTCTTCAACTTTGCCTCTCTTGTTCAATTCTCCTCTACGTTCCCTTTGCATCCCGCTTCATTTCCGCCCATACGCATACTCCTCATATTTATTGTACTCATTCTCTCTTAGACTCCTAGACTTACCCATTTATCCATTCTATTCTTAAGCATAACTGTAATCACATACAAATGCATGGTATTGATGATAATTACCCGTTAAATCATAGAGTCTCCACCTCGAGAGGTAGCTCTTCAACTAGTTTGATACCCGAATCAATTATAAAATCAATATGTTTGAGTCAATTCGATATAATTCAAGATACAATGATTAGAATTTATAAGCATAAATCAACTAGATTCGGTGAAAATACTCCAGAATTAAATAATAGTCTTGTATTGCATTGGATCGAAATTTCAAATACCTATTTAACAAGTTTAAAAGTTTTAATTGAAAATCATATCTTTAAATTATCCAATAGCCATGAAATTCTGATTCAGTTATTTGTCTATAATTATTATATATTGAATTATATACTACCATCTCTTACACTTGTAAGTGCTGAAGATAGAGGTTTCGTTCAAGGTTTACAATCAATATCTGAAAAATATTTGAAAAAAAAATCTTTTGAAGATGAATTATCAATTGCTATAATGGAATCAGATTTAATAATTGATTCGGTAAAAGATGATAACCCCAAAGCTGTATTATTAAAGAGATCTTTACAACGATCACCTCAAATAAATTTTAAAAATATTCAAGATGATTTATATCCATCTGCTCATACACCTCAAAATAGAACACCTGTTCAAGAAAGAAATGAATTATTTGGTGTTAGATCCTTTAATTCCGATTCAAATTCTTCATTGTCTGGTCCTCCATCTTTAAGATCAACCGATAGCCAAAACGGAAATGGGAATGTTGTCGATAATGATGATAACGATGATCATAGTGATACCGATGATGAGGAACAAGACGGAATCGCACAGGATCAAGAAAGCAGCTCTTTATATTATAATGGATATCCAAAACCAACAACTGTAGCAATTGAAAATAATAATTATGAAGATTATCATGAAGTTACATATGATGAAGATACCAGTAGTAACCAAGATGATAATAAATTCCCAATAGATTATCTGGATCAAGATCAATTATATAAAGAATTAGAAAATGATAATAATAAGATTTTACTAGTTGATTTACGTCCACTCGATCAATTCTTAAAGGGTCACATTGAAAATTCAAGTGATGTTATTAATATTGATTTTCAATCTTTATCAGATACAGCTGGTTTTGAAGAATTATTATATTCTTTACAAGTTGGTAATATTGATTTTTATAAAAAATTGGTTAATTTTAACAACTATAAATATATAGTTTATTATTCTCAAGGACCAAGTTTAACCATGGAAGAATCAAAATTTAATTTAATTATGAATAAAACTATTCAAAAGAGGTCACGATTTGGCAAAACTGATACCAAAATTTTAAAACTTGATGGAGGCTTCCAAGAATGGGCTTCACTGTATGGATCTGATCATAGATTATCAATTTTAAATAAAAAGAATAATAATAATAATAATAATAATCAAAGGAAATTTACAAATCCACCACCAACTTCACCTCCTCCTCCGATGCCTCAAAGAAGAGATTATAGTAGTAATAACCCCCTTATTCATCATCAACCACAACAACAACAACAACCTTACCCTTTAAGTTATCAACCATTATCAAGAGGAAATGGCTCTCATCCAAATATATATTCAGGTAATGGTAATCAACTACCAATGCTTTATTCAAACAATCAAAATTTGTATTATCCTCCAATGAATGGGAGTTCTCAAAGTTTAAATGCAATTAGTAATAATCCATATTATCATCATCAACCTCCATTATTATTACCTCCACCACCTCCACCTCCTCAATTACAACAACCACTACCACCACAACATATACATCAACATCCACATCATTTAGTTCCTTTTGTTCATTTATTTAATTTTGGTTCAACTTGTTATATAAATTCAATGATTCAATGTTTATTTACAATATCTTATTTCCGTTTATTATTAACTGATGATAAAAAATTATCAAAAGTTTTAAAAAGTAATTATAATTCATTATCATTGGAGATAAACCGGTCATTTAAAGAATTTCAATTTGTCAATGGTACAAATACAATTAGACCTAATCGACTTATTGAACTTTGTTCAAGATTAAAACCTGATTTAAATATACCAAATGAACAACAAGATACTTCACAATTTTTTTATTTTGTTATGAATCGTTTACATGAAGAACTGAAAATTGAGGATTCATATGAGAATAGAAAATCTTATAGTACGAAAAATCCAGAAACTGATCCTTTTGTAAATTTAATTTCAGATCCAAAATATATTCAATGGAATACAACATTAATTAAAAATGAAGGTGTTTCACCAATAACTAAATTATTTCAAATTCAACAACAAATTAAATTAACATGTCAAAGATGTGGACATGAATCAACAAATTATGAATATTCTTTTATGATGAATATAAATTTAGATGGTAATAAAGCTAATTTAAAAGATGTAATTAGGAAAAATTACGACAAAGAAGAATTATCAGATAGATTAGATAATGCATGGAATTGTCCACAATGTGAGAAATACAAAAAAGAATTAAATCAATTGAATGAAATAATCAATGGATATCAAACAACAACAACTGCAGCGGCCACACAACAACTGCAGCATAGTTCATCTGAATCTTCAGGTAAAAAGAGAAATTTCTTCAAATTTAAAAAGGATAAAGATAAATTAGATCAAGATACATCATCACCAGAACCAATGTTATCACAACAATCAATTAATCAATTACTTGAATT
Source organism: Ogataea ovalis (assembly GCA_030556425.1). Lineage (NCBI taxonomy): Eukaryota > Fungi > Ascomycota > Pichiomycetes > Pichiales > Pichiaceae > Ogataea > Ogataea ovalis. Next base: position 167,463 of record JAKTTZ010000003.1, read on the forward strand.
TTTAACAGATGATCAAAAGGCAAAATATAATCATCATAATCAAATCTTATCAACACCTTCAATTTCTTATAAATCAACTACATTTATTAAATTACCTCAAATATTAATCATTTATATTTCAAAATTTTCTTCATCTTCAAGTAAATTATCAACTGCATTAAGATATCCAACTTCATTAAGTTTTAAAATTAGTAGAGATGGTGAAACAATTATCTATGATTATGAACTTTCTTGTTGGATCGATCATTTAGGTAATTCAATAACTCAAGGTCATTATACTGCTGTTGTTGATCGTGGTGGTAGATGGATTTACTGTGATGATGAAAAATTAAGTTATTGTGATTATGGTGGTGGTTTCGGTAATGGTCAATCTCATGGTGTTGAAATTAGAGACAAAGATGCGTACATGTTATTCTATAAACAGCTATAAATAGAATGTGAATGTGAAAAGTATATTAGTAGAATGCATATTTTTAAAATTTTAAAAAATTACTTAAACCAAACGTATAATTAACGGAAATAAAATAGTTAAAGAGAATTAACAATCTTTTGAAATTAGATCGACATATGCATATATATACATATGTGGTAATATACGAGACCCTGATTACGTAATTTCTCCCTCATAACAAAGAAGAATGATCTGATATGCATGCATGGAAGCATCTTCTGTGCGTATATACAGTTTTTTTTTTAATTAAAAATATTAAATTAATTAATCTGATTAATTATATACAACCGAAACTCAAACCCTTACGCCTGAACGGCGGTTCAATTTCGGCTTGAACCCTGAACGGACCCTGCCTCAGACACTAAACAGCGCTCAACTTTGAAGCTATCTGGTGATGTACGGAATTGTGGAGTTGGGAAAGTTGGTGGGGAACTCGGAACTTGGAAGATGATGTGGCTCTTGGCTCTTAACTTTCCAAGCCCGTGACGTACAAATAATAGTCGTACGGTCCACCGCCATTGACAACTATTCTTCCCGCCCCCTTTTTTTTTTTTTTTCTTTTAAACTCCTTTCCTGTTTTTTTTTTTTTTATTTATTATATATATTACCCCTGTTTTTCCTCCTTCCCCATTCAAATTCATTCCGAGTTGCAATTGCCTTTCTCTTTTCATTATACAGAGTTGTTGATGTGACATGGATGAGAGACTTGGCCATTGATTGTTGTGCTCTTAGACTTGTGAGTATGTTGCAATGATTACAGATTAAAAACAAAAAGGATTGCTGTGATCTTTGGTAGCATAACCCCGCAAAAAGTGAACTAAACACGTCAATGGCCATTATCCATCATCCGATATGTGCATATATATACTTGAAGAAACTTCCAATAAGATAAAGTTGTCCTTCAGGAAAAAGATCATAGTTCAATTTTTGTGAAGTTGCCTTTGGGAAATCAACACTGATTGTCTGATTTTGTTGGTGAGTTACTCCAATATGGTAATTGATGCCTCTTTTTTGTTTCTTAACTGGGAAAGAGAGTTCCTCTTGAAAAAGGATCCACTTCCATTGATTCAGTTCTCATTGCAATTAAGCGAGAACTTGTGGTGGGGATTTAAATATAAAACAAATGTTATGTTATGTGATGCTGATCTATCGTTAGTGAATGGTGGTTATATTTGAATGATATTGGTTTGGTTATAGTCTCAGACGTGAGTTTTGGTGTTTTTAGCTCCGATAAGAGAAGTTTGTACAGAGTAGGAGAAGGTATTTGAAGAGCATGGGTATTTCAAAAGACTTTAATTGAATATCCAAGATTACAAGATGTTGTTTGAATGTGAAGTTATCATTGATAGGTTAAGATAAATGATTCTCGTTGTGTATACAATCTTGTTAATTGATTTTAAATCGAGCACTTAACATGTTGCTTTTGGATTTTTATTGCTGATAGAATTCAAACCAGGGGATATATACACCATGTATTCCCATGAATGCATGCACACTCAAGATTAATTAATGATCCTGAACAGTACAGAAGAATGCTCCCGTTTTGGATTCAATTCAGTCTTTTTTTCTGCCCTCTTTTTTTGCTTCGCCTCTTCAACTCCTTCATGCTTGGCACACAATCATCAATTATATTTGCTGCTAATACATCAAGTTTAGAATTATAAGTGTTTTGTTATACTTTGAGTTTAAATTTTGCGGATGCTACGTGAGCGATGAGATTGTGCCCGTTCTCTAACAAGTGAGATTGATTCCATTCTACTCAAGCACAGTGTACTGGAAATTGCCGTTATTGCTAACCTCAAAATTTCCGATGGAATCAATTGAACTTTCCTGTTACTCACTGATGATTCAATTGACAATTCATTTATTATTCTCAGTTCATTTTTCTCCTTGTACCCACCGGCAGTTGGTCACTCAATTGTATTTTTGACATTCCGTTTGAAAAATTTTGAGCCGCAATCCCGTTTGACCACTGAAAATGTTAAGGGGATATAGACTTTATCTTATGACAAGATAATTAACTTATATAACAACCGCCTTGAGATAGGACAGGGGAATTGAGAGAATTGAATTAAAAAACATAAAATGAAAACTAGTCAATTACTCAAACCTTTAAATAAATGATGAAAAGCATCGGTGAATTTACTGAAAAAAGTGGGTAAAATGATCCTGCTTGATGATTGAATTACATAAATCATACTCGAAATTCACTTCTCATCGTATCCAAACCTAAAACCTTAATATCCATTAGTCTGCTCACACCCACATCTATTATTTTGTTTTATATTATATCTTCATTGGCAATTGGAACTGAGCTAATGGAGGTGGAACCTTTACCCTCTTCCCAGTTAAGAACCACCACCCGCATGCATCAAATTAAAGTATGCAGAAAAGCAATTAAGTGCTAATAAGGACATGCATGTATATGGGAAAATCAAGGCCATGCGCCTGGAAAGTCAAAATTGCGCATAGCGTATATATATAAGCACATACTCATGTTTTTTTTGTTTAATGTTGAATTAAACTTTTTTTTTTCATTTATTGTTCTATTCTAATTTGTATTTCTTTTAAAGTTTTTCATTTGGTTCTCTTTTCGAGGACACCAAACTTCCAAGAAATTAAACAATTCGCCTTGCGAATGTAATAAAAAAGCAATTATTATATATAAATTTTTATGCACAAGTAGCTGATATACCTGACCGAGAATGAGGTTTGTAAAAAAAAAAAAAAGGTTTCAAAACTTTGAAGATCCGAATGTATAAGATATTACCTAATCATTTACTAAGGGTCCAAAAGTCAAACGGTAAACCCCACATTAGAGTTTTTCTAGGCTTTAGGCCCAGGGCCAAGACCCAAATACAGTGCACGTTTTGATTCTTTAGGAAGCTAACATTATATCACCATTAGTTTACTTATAAATTATATAAATTACAAGGAACCCTTGTACGTCATAGACCTATAGCTGTGATATATATACTTTCGTAAGTTAAATTAAAACATGCAAGGTTATGAAAGTAATACAAGTCAAAACTTTAAATGAAAACTTTAAAAAGATCGATGTTACGTATCAAAGCACGTAAGCCGTAAAAGCGGATCTCGGATTCTCAGATCGGTGTTGTTGCGTGGAATCATGATTCATTAATAAGTTTAAACTAATGCCAGGCCGGAGCCCGGTTGCAGACTTCCACTGCAGTGCTAGCTTTATTAACACTGTTGCTCTCGGCGACTCAGTCGCCGCGACGTTTGAACGTTTCTAATTTCTAAATTTATTATTCTCAGTCTGGTCGACGACTCGACGTTCATGCTCGTTTTTGCAAGTAATTAGGCATAGACAAGTTGATGAAAATATTATTTTTTTCCAGACGCTTGCATCCTTGCACTGATTGATTACAGGTAAAAAAAAAAAAAAATATTTGCATGAACTTTTTGTTTAGAATTTTCAAACATAATAATGTTTTCCTTTTATTTGTATTGAAGATTATATTGTCATATAAACTATAATATATCAATATAAAAGATAATATATCAATGGAAATAATATCTATAACGCAAATTAAAAGAGGTTCATCATACAATGATGTAACTGGATCAGATTCAGATTCAGATATTGAAATGGATGAAGAAACACTACAACAAACAAATAAGAATGAAATATCAAATATGGTTGTTACACCAGGTGAATTAATAACGAGTGATCCAACATGGATGAAAGGTCATGGAACATATTACTTAAATGGAACATCAAATGATAATACACCAACTTATTCATCTGTCGCCGGACAAGTTCAAAAAGTGAATAAATTATTAACAGTTGTACCATTTAAAGGACGATATAAACCAGAAACTGGTGATCATATAATTGGTAGAATTACAGGAATTTCATTAAAAAGATGGAGAGTTGATATTGGAGGTGAACATTCTGCAACTTTATTATTAGGATCAGTTAACTTACCAGGTGGTGTATTACGTAGAAAGACAGATACAGATGAATTACAAATGAGATCTTTCTTAAAAGAAGGTGATCTTGTTAATTGTGAAGTTCAAAGTGTTAATGGTGATGGTTCATGTATGTTACATACAAGATCTATGAAATATGGTAAATTAAGAAATGGTGTATTTATAAAAGTTCCATCAGGATTAATTATTAGATCTAAAAATCATTCATTTGATTTACCAGGTAATGTTAATACAATATTAGGATTGAATGGATATTGTTGGATTCAAAAAGCAGCCAGTGTGAATAAAAATGACAAGACAGCATCAATAACGAAATTAGAAGAAGAATCATCATGGGATATTTATTCCGATAAAAACGATTCAATAAACAAATCAACCAAATTCAAGATATCGTTGTATAGAAACTGTATTGAAGCATTAAGCAAATATAATATTGGAATAACGGCTCAAAGGCTTGAAAGATGTGGCGAAGAAATGGAGATGCTTGTGGCTGGACAAGAGAGTGGCGCAACAACCTCAATAACGGGCGAGGAAATCCAGAAAAACTGCTGCGAAATCTTGTTGCAGAACGAGAAATTCCGTGGCGGTGCTGCACGTGTTGCCTAATCGGTCTAAACAGACGATTTTAAAAAGATCACATGTGTGGCTAATGAGGTGGCAGAGCAGCCAATTAAGCGAGACGAAGAGCAGAAATAGGCTAAGATAGGGTGTTTAGATTATATAATTGCGTATATAATTACACGATATACGAAGCGGTTTGGCACCCCGAAAGGGCAACTGCATCCCGCCGGGGAGTCATTTTTCAGCTTTTTTTATTTCAAGTTGCTACAACTAATGTTTTTTTATTAGTGTCTGTTTGTAAAAAATATAGTTACCTGTTTTATTATGATGTGTCGATTGGACTAAATATATTGTGTAACATTCGAAATCCCTTTCTTTCCTTGGCTGTCCGAGATTTATTTTTTTATTTTTAAATTTTTCAATTTTATTCCCGTGTTCATTCAGTACTTTTCAATTCTTTTTTTTTTTTTTTTTAATTCTTCTTCCTTTGTTAAGAAAAAATTAATTTTATTTTAACGTGAATCACATAATCAGCTAACTATGTCAGCTGCGTTTTCTAGGAGATTACCTAAAACAATTTTAGCAATTGGTGGTGGTGTTTTATCAATTGGTTTTTCTGTAAATTATATCATAAATAGAAATAAGCTTAACAATGATTCATTTGAAAGTAAATTCCCACCTTTTATAACTTCATTACCTACCCCACCAACCAGATCTGAATTATTATCTAAATTAGGCCCAACTTTGAAATCATTAGATAAAAATGAAAAAGATTTAACTGTTAAAGATGCACAATCAAAATTTGATTTAATTATAGTTGGCGGAGGTGCAGTTGGATCAGGTGCTGCATTAGATGCTCAATTACGTGGATTAAATGTATTATTATTAGAAAAAAATGATTTTGCATCAGGAACATCATCAAAATCAACAAAGATGGCACATGGTGGTGTTAGATATTTAGAAAAGGCAATTTTCCAATTAAGTAAAGCACAATTAGATTTAGTTATTGAAGCATTAAATGAGCGTGCATCAATTTTAAATAATGCACCTCATTTAGCTCAAGTTTTACCAATTACAATCCCAGTTTATAAATATTGGCAATTACCTTATTTTTATGCTGGTTGTTTAATGTATGATTTATTTGCAGGTTCTCAAGCTTTACGTTATTCTTATTTAATGACAAGATCAAATACTTTAGATAAACATAAACAATTGAATGGTGATGGATTAGTTGGTGGATTAGTTTATCATGATGGTTTATTTAATGATTCAAGAATGAATATTTCATTAGCTTTAACAGCTGAAAAAAATGGTGCTACAATTATAAATTATATGGATGTTAAACAATTATTAAAAGATGAAACTAAAAAATCTAAAGGTGTTAGAGTTCAAGACATTGAAACTGGTGAAGAATATTTAATCGCTGCTGATGCTGTTATTTCTGCTACTGGTCCATACTCTGATTTATTATTAAGTATGGATAAATCAACTGATGGATTACCTGAACCAAATGTTTTAGAAAAACCAAGAATGGTTGTTCCATCAGGTGGTGTTCATGTTATTTTACCTGAATGGTATTGTGCAAAAGATATGGGATTATTAGATGCTAACACTTCAGATGGTAGAGTTATGTTTTTCTTACCATGGCAAGGTAAAGTTTTAGCAGGTACTACTGATGTTCCATTATCTAAAATACCTGAAAATCCAGTTGCAACAGAGATTGAAATCAATGATATATTGAAAGAATTACAACATTATGTTAAATTTGAAGTTCGTCGTGAAGATGTTTTAAGTGCTTGGTGTGGTGTTAGACCTTTAGTTCGTGATCCATCTTTAATTCCTGAAGGTCAAACAGTTTCAAGTACACAAGGATTAGTTAGAAATCATTTAATTTATCATGCACCAAATGGATTAATTACAGTTTCAGGAGGTAAATGGACAACATATAGAGAAATGGCAGAAGATGTTATTAATCAAACTATTGATTCAATACCTGAATTTAAATCAAAAAATTTGAAAAAATGTGAAACTAGAAGTTATAAATTAGTTGGAGCTGATCATTTTGATTCAACTTTACAAGCTAGATTAGCTCAAACTTTTAAATTAACTGATAGATTATCACAACATTTATCATCAAATTATGGTGATAGATCACCAATCATTATTTCATTATTTAATAAAGATTCTCAAAATATGTTACCTTTAGGTTTATTATCAAATGATGTTAAACCAAGTTATTCCAATTTTGATCATGAATTTACAATTGGTGAATTAAGATATTGTTTAAAATATGAACATGTTAGACATCCAGTTGATTTTTTGGCACGTAGATGTAGATTAGCATTCTTAGATTCAAAGACTGCTTTAAAATGTGTTGATGATGTCGTTAAAATTATGGGTGATGAATTTGAATGGGATGATGAAAAACGTAAGAGAGCAACTTTACAAAGTGAAAATTTCATCAAAAAGATGGGTATTATTGAAAATCCTGATCCTTATGGTACTTTATAAGATTCTAGTTTAGTTTTTAGTTATGTATTCCCCTATTTGTGTTTTTGTTTTTGTTTTTTTCTTCTGTCATTAAATGTTTTCCTTTCATTCCTTCCTTCCTTCCTTTCTTCTTTGTTTTTAGTGTGAGTATATTCAATTATATTTTTTATGAGTTGTTTTATGAATTTTTGTTTTAGAGTTTTTTGTTTTTTTCCATTATTTTTTTCCTAAAAAATTAGATTTTTATATTAAATGATTGTTTTTATATACTATATAAAAAAATTTTCCTTTTTTTTTTAAAAAAAAAAAAAAAATGCAATTGAGAATCTATAAATTATGTATGAAAATTAAAAGGAAATGAATAAATGAACCGGTCACCCTTCTTTTTAAATATTACTATACAGTTTTTTCAAATTATTGAAAACATCATCACTACCAACACCATCTTTAAAACTACAACCTTTAACATTATGAATCATTTTTTGTTCAAAATCACTTCTTTGTTTATTCATCATTTGACCACCATCAACTAAAGATTTAATTAAATCTTCTTCACCTAATATTTTATTTGAATAAAATTTTTCACCAGTATAAATAACTTCAGCAATATCATGTAAAATATTAGCAGTTAAACCCCAACAATTTCTAGTTCTAATTCCAAATTCATGATCTTCTTGAGTTTCATCTTCTGAACCTGGTTCACTATTTGAACTTAAATCTTGAATTTCTTCTAACCATTCAACTTCATTTTCATTATTTGAAATTGGGAAAATAAATGATCTTAAATTCCAATTTAATCCTCCCCATTTTGTCTTAATATATGATTGTTTTAAACATTCTTTCAGTTCATACCTTCTTGGTTTTGGTTGTAAAAAATCTTTTAATGGTACACTGAAAATTGATGATGATTCACCCGGATTTAAAACAATATTTGAAACGTGTTGTTCATTAAAATTACCAGCTTTTTTAGGATCACACCAATTAATGAAACCAACACAAGGACTAACACCTAAAAAAGTTCTTGCTAAATAAGTTGGCATAATCTTTAATGGTTCGATAACAAAACCAAATTCATTTTGTAAAAAATTATTATTACGATTAATACCAATTTCTTCTTCAGTTTCTCTTCTAGCACATTGCCATTCAGTCTCTAAACCACCATCAACTTTACCACCAGGTAATGAAATATGACCAGAGAAATTTTTTAATTTTCTTGATCTTTTAGTTAAAACAACTCTTAATTCACCTTGTTTACCTAAAAATAAGAGTACTAAAACTGATGATCTACGAACAAATGGTAATCTATGCCAAATTGATGTAGTTGAATTTGCAGATGATGCTAATAAAGGTTTATAATTCATTAAATTAACTAAATATTCAGATTCCATCTTGTGAGATTTAACTAATTTAATAAAATTTAAATTTGATTGATAATTACTATTATCAACTAATAATTTTTTTGGTGGATTTGGAATCTTATATTTTAAAAATGAAAAATTATCATAAATTTTATTTAAAATTTTATTTGTATGAACCAGAGAATTTTTGAATAAGTGATAATTTGGATAAACATTTGATGATTGATAATTGATAAATGTTGAACTTAATAAATTATGTGAGGCTTTATAGTTATGATAATAAGTCATATTATTGTATGAGAGATGATGTGGCTGATATATATATAACTTAAATATAGTTTATATATGATATGATATGAGAATCGAGATATATTGCAATATATATGCGGCTGTGCAATGAAATATGTGAATATATATTTTTATTTTGTGGCGAGTGCGAATGAAATAATAGATGGGGGGATCAAAATTTTGGGAAAAAGAGAAATGGGGGGAGTGGGAAAAAAGAAAGAAAGGAAGACTTGAAGCGCGTCGAATGAGACTGAGAAAAAGAAGAAGAAGAAGAGAAAAAAACAAAAATTAGAAAGTTAAGAAAAATCCAAAGTGCATAATTTATATAAATTTATATAAATCCATGTAATTTTCGTATCCCACTTTGTAATCCCCGCTGGGGAGTAAATGAAAACAAACAATGTGAGGAGTTTTTTTTGGCTTTTTTGTTGGCCGCGACACAATTTTTGGGTTGGGGTTGATTATGTAAGTGATTAGTTATTATTAGTAATTTCGTTGTTTTCGTTAAATTGAATAAGATGCGTCGATCGACTGTTAATTGACACTGCCTATGGGGGCTAGTCATAACACATAACACAGCTGTTACACGTGTATGATGTAAGCGTCTTATTAAATATTATGTCACCAGTGTAATTATGTAATCTAAATCTTTGATAGGATAATGTAAAATAGCAAATTCATTAATTAAAGACTAAAGCGTAAATAATATAGTTTTAGTTTTAATTGCGTGTTTTTCAGATACAAGGATTTTCTATTTTATATCCATATAAGATACGCAAAGATGTCTACAACGCCAGAAACCTCTTCAGAAAACCAACAAATCAACATCAATTCTAACGATCTATTTAAATCCTTATATAATCAAAAAGTGTTATGAAAGTTTTTTGAAGTCTGTCATAACACTTTTTGGTCACGTGTTGTGTTATGACAAAAGTGTTTTGCACATCCCTGCCTGTTGCCCATAAAATATCGTCAAATAGCATTGACGGCGACTCTCACTCTCAGCTGCGCCGACTTCCGACTTCCGACTTCCGAGACCGAGCCCGATGCGACTCGCCTGCTCGCGAGGAGAGAACAGAGATGGAAGAATCGCTGGGGGAAATCGCATTGTGCTTATGGAAGGGGACCCGCAGACAACGGGTATAAATGAAATTCCAAAACCATAACAGCAAAAGCGAAAGCGAAAGCAAAAGTAAAAGCACAGGGACCCAGGGTCGCACAGTAGTGCAGTGCACTCACAGTCTCACTGTTGCACCAGGGGAGACCCCCCTCCCCCTCCCTAGGAGAATAGCAGGCACAGGCACCAGTTACCAAACTGCCCGCGAAATAATAATTAGTAAAGCAGACAGCGAAACTCTAACGGGTAGAAAGAACCCTCAGAATTTCACAAAACATACAAAGATTAAAAAAAGAAGATAATTAATTCCCTCGATCGCCTGAGATTAAAAATATTTATTAAACGTGAAAAAAATTACAGGCAGGCTTCTCACTTTATTAAAAAGCGGCTGCATTATCAATTTTAGATCGACCTTTTAATCTATCTAATATATATGTGGTGTTTGCTGTAATATTAATTTATTATTATTAAGTAAATATATATCTCTAAAATCTACCTACCTCTATTGATAGGCTTTTTTATTTAATTTTTAACACAATCTTAATATAGAGAGATTAGCGTATACTAAACTTTATTACTGCATAGCTTATATTCAGTACACAGCTAAAATTAACAGTTCCAAGTAAAAGACAATAGAGCAACCGGGTAATATTAAGTATACAAACTGAAATTCTGAAACTAACAAGTTACAAGTTTCAACCAGTTGCGGCCCTAACGCCTGACGTTCTGACCACCAGTCCAGCTGACTGCCTGAGCTTGTCCATTGCCAATGGGAAAGAGAGGCAGACACAGTGAGAGAAAAGAGCACAACTACCGGGCGCTTGGCCACCATCAGGCCATCAAGTAAAACCAATATGCAGCAGGCCCTGGCTACCAGGCATGGCAGGAAGGCACTCGCAGGGAGACATGCCAGACAACCGGCAGACTGCCGTAAAAAACAGCGGGATGTTCGATGGCCTGGAGAGAAGACAGCGCCCCATTAAGATTGTTATACTAATAAAGTTTCCGCTTTTTCACCGCTAGGCATATTATCCTATGGGCTATTGTTACATATTTTACATATTCACAACTTAATGATTTATTTATAGGGTTTCTTGTATCATTTGAATGTTGTATGTAGTTGTGGTTTTTTTTTTTTGTATAGCTGGCTGATGACTTTATCTCCATCATATTCTTTTTGTGTTCTTTAATTTTTTTTATCAACTTCCCTTTTTTTTCTCTTGGTTCATCATCCGTTTTTATTTAGAGTTCAATATTATAAATAATAAAAATGAGGCAAAAAACAGAGCGGCTTTTAATGGTAGCACTAGTTTCTTTGATACTAGTTATAACCGCATTTCAAACAACACAATTTCAAACAGCCACTTCAACTTTTGTTGATGAAAATAACAAATCAACTTCATCATCTTCATCAAAATCAACGACAACAATCAAATCGACTGGATCATTATCAAGAACTTTTGTTTCAAAGACTAAATTATATTTAGATATTTATCTGGGTAATTTACAATCAGTTTCATACATTAGAAAGAAATGTAAAGAATTAAAGAATATTGAAAAGCTTCCATTAACGATTTCCAATTTTGAAACTGAACTAAATTTCAATTTAACAAATTTTAAAAATCAAATTAAAGATTCACCATATTATTCATCAAAAATAAGAGATATTGATGCTGAAATTACCTTTGAACATTTGAAATTTGGTACGCGGACAGCTTCATATATTGAATCAGAAGATGCTTATCTAGTTATCAATCATATAACACTGAAGAATAATCCAACGTTATCATTTTATAATTTACATTTATTTTCATCAAATTCATTTAAAGAATTTAAAAATAAGAGAATAACATATATAGATTCATCAATTGATGATCAATCATTAATTTTAAAAGATTATGAATCAACTAAAGATTTAAAAAAATTAAACGAAATCAGCTTAAATTTCCCACATTTATTAGAATTTGAAGTTTCACCTGATTTTACAGGTCCACTAATTCCAAAAATCACTTTTAAAAATAGTTTGATTTCAAAAGAACCAATGATTACTTATTCAACTCAATCTTTGCTGGATTCTCATTATGAAATGTATGTTTTATTCCCATTCCGTAAACCAAGAAACGTCAATAATGAAAAGAGCAAAGATATTAAACCTTCTAATCATGTTACAAGATTACGTTTAAAAAATAACAGATCAACATTCTCAAATAATAACTGGCTACCAATCCCACCAAGTTTACAATCATTATCGAAATATCAACAAGATTCAGAATCATCAAGAGGAACACTTGATTTCATCGTTCAATTTAATCCAATTGTTGCAATTCGTTGTAATTTAAATCATGGATTTTGTGATTTGATTCAAGATGATGTAAGAGGTGATGCTTTCCAATTTAATGATATTTTTAAATCTTATTCAGGTACAAATGGTGTCATTATTGATGAAGTTTTATTACCAGGTAGTCATAATGATGCTTGGTTAATCGTTGGTAATACAGGTATCAAAAATGGTGATTCTGAGAGATTAGCTGACAACTGTTGGAAAAGTTGGGTTGGTGTATTAGTTTATATTGAAAAGCATGGTTATAAATTTGAATTAATTAGTGATTATTTAGATATTTTCACATCTTTAGATGATGAAAATAAAGATTCAAAGAAACAAGGAAAACAAAAACAAGCACATGATAAATCATCGTCTATTTCTACAACTACAACAACTACAACTTCAAAAAATTCTTTAAAGAGGGATATTGAAGCAAGAGATGCTTTAACTAAACAAGTCTCTGAACAAAATCCATTCTTAGATAATAATGAAAAACAATTAATAGAATCAACAATTGATTCATTTCAATCAACTTGTTCACCATATTATGCAACTCAAATAATTAGATTTTCTGATTCTTCACCTTTATTAATTCAATTCCAATCAAGTGATTATTATAATTCAAATTCAGAAAATTCAAAAGATTTAAATACAAAGATAGTTCAAATTAATGGCTTAGGTAATCAATTACAAGATCTATTTGAAAATGAATTAAGATTACCAATTGGTGAAAGTCAAGGTCTGAATGAAGATTGGGCTAGAAATTATAAATTGCAACAATGTTTATTTGGTGGATTCGGTGTTACTGAAAGGACATTTTCTGGTGTTATATAGTGTATGTGTGTATTAAACACATTTATTATTTGTTCTTGTTATTATTATTATTATTATTATTATTTTTTCCGTTCTTCACGTTTTATTTTATTTTATTTTTTTTTTTTCTCTTCTCTGCGTCATTTTTTAATTCTTCCCTTTTTTTTCCCGTATCATATCATATTACTTTAATTACATTCGTTATAACGTATAATCCATTTTCTTATAGAACTGTAAATATTGAACACATAAATTTGAAAAAAAAAAAACTATCGTAAAATAAAATGTAATCAAAGAAAAAAGGAGAAGAAGGAAAAAAAAAATCGTGCAAAGAATTAATCAACTTTTGCTTCAGCTAAACTATGTAAAGTACTTATATTATTACCGAATTTATTACCACCTTTCTTAACTAGTTTCTTTAATTTATTCTTAACAACCATAACAGGTACAGTACTCTTACGAACCAAATGATTTGCTAAACTACCTAATAACACACCTTTTAAAGCTGAATTACCTTTACTACCAACTATAACTAAAGTTGGAGAAATATGTTTTATAATAGCAACCATAAAATGTCTTGGTATTGGATGATGACATGATTCAATAACAACATGAACTTGCAATTTAGTTAATTTTAATAAATCCATTGCTTCTTTAGTTATTTTTTCAACATTTTGATATCTTAATTTTTCTCTTGAAGATTTTGGTATTTTATCTTCTTCTTTATGTGATTGTTGATTTGGTGGTATACCATTTAAATTCATTGATGAATAATCATCATCTTCAATAACATTTAAAATATATAATACAGATCCATCAACTAATACTGTACCAATACACCATTCTAATGCATATCTTGATTCTTCAGAAAAATCCATACATAATATAAAAGTCTTTGGTGTTTTAACATTTGTTTTTTTCAAAATCTTAAAGAAATCACCTCTTGTAATAGTTCTGATAGCTCTTTGATTATTAATATTTGAATCAATATCTGATATTGTTATATTTTCATTTAAATATTTTGCTAATTCACTATCAATTTTTTCTTCAACATCTGATGTATAAGGTATATTAAATCCATCTTTTCTTAATGAACCATCAGGTGACACTAATTTCTTCTTATAAATTGCATATTCTTGTAATTTTTCTTTACGACCTGCATTATCTTGATAAAATTTTTCAGGATCAATATGAATCTTTGTTCCAGCTTCTTTTGCATCTTTTTCAATTTTATCCATATATTCTTGTGGTATTGATCTACCTATCGATCTTGCATTTGCTAATGCTCTCTCTGCTGCTAAAATTTCATCAACTTTTTCAGCTTTAATTGCTTCTTTAACTAATTTCCTTGAGTTAATTAAACTTAATTCTTCTTTTGCACTTAACGTTTTAGCCTTTTTATCATCCACTATTGATTCTGGTTGATATGTTGCATAATTTGGTAATATATTACCACCATCATCATATTCAAATTCAGAATCTGTATCACTTATTTGTTCTTCTTCACTACTAATTTCTTCATTATTATGATGTCTATCATTATCATCATCATCATTATCATCATCATCGTCATCATCATCATCACTCATATTTAATCTATGTCTAGATGATGATCTTAATCTTTCACTTGGATCATGTTCAGTAATACTAAAATCAGTTGGTGGATCAACAGATAATGAAGAACGTGATAAAGATCTTCTCGTACTTGATAAACCTCTTGATGGATTTCTATTTGGATTTGGAGAAGAATCACGATCTCTACCTCTAGTTGAAATTGATTGAAGTCTTTGTCTTTCAAGTACTTGAGCTATCAGTTTTCTTTCCTCTTCTATGGCACCTTCTAAAGACATTGATTATAGTTATAGGTTATATGATATACTAAAAGGGTAAGTATCAACAGTATAAACTCCCTGAAAAAAAGACAAAGGAAAAAGTGTAAAAGCTAATTATAGTTAACAAAGCCAGATAAATAAACCGCAGCGTTGGCCAGAATTATCCGCCTGCCTGCCTGCCTGCCTGAGAAACATATATTTAACAGGGTTGTACGATAAGGAGCAGCCTGCCTGCCTCCCTGCAGCTGCTTCTGCTGCCAGTTTGTTGCCTGAGGCTCTGCCCGCCCGCCTTGTTTTTTGTTCCTTGGTCACGTGAATGTTGTGTGGTGCGCCCACGACGGCCTGCCATTTATTTATTTGCAAATTGCATGCCGTTTCAGCTGTCATGTTTCCTTCTAATCATTTAGTCGCGTCTATCGTCTATCGTCTGTCTGTTATCTGGTATTTCTGGTGTTTATGTAATTCTCATTGATTATATAATATATGACGCTTCCCTGTTTCCCTGTTTCCCTGTTTCCCACCGGCGCAGCGAGTCGGTCGCTTCTCTCAGCTCCTCAACAACCACGCGGCAAGCTGTGAAATTGCTCCCTGCGCTTCCCCTGTTAAATAAACAAAGGCACAAATGCACATCAGCTATAGGGCTGCCTTAGTCTCACTAAGGGCTGCTCAGTTCTGATTCCTCCTGAACTGCTGAGCTGGAAATACGAGAGAAAAAACACGTGTGGATCCAGCATGGTTAAATAGTAAATTTATTCTATATTGATCTACAAAATTGTTTCCTCGGTATCACAAACAGGACGCGCTCTTTGATGTTTATTAACAATCATTTTACACGTTACTCGGTAACCCCTTTTTGAATCTTCCATCCGGCTATACACTTAGCTGTCTTCTGCAAATTACCTAGGATTCACATCACCCATGTAGAATAACCATTAATTTGTCTTTCCCAACATAATGTTTTAATGAAATGTCAGATGAGTTATAAATACAAGTTAAAATAAACTTCACTCTAAATCTAGACTTTAGTCTTGCTAATAGTTTTCCCTCCCATAATTATTTCCCCTAGTCTAAAATCTATTAACTTACCAGTAAACTACCTGCCATCGACCGCTGCCCGCGTATGGAGGCCCACACTGCCGCGGCCCTAGAATCCAAACTACCTCGCCACACCGGTGCCCCGGACTCTTCAGCCACGCAAAAGAGCAACATAGATAAACAGATAAACCAAAGATATCAGCCACATGATAGCACAAAAAACGGTAATCCTAATAAGCCAAAACAATTATTTGTGTTAAATTGAAATGGCAACCCGTTTACCTTTTAATTGTTTATTTGTCTTATTTGTATTTTTTTTTCATCTTTAGCATACTCTAATTTAATATTCTTAATTTCAAGGCGTTTTAATCTCGCAAGTCGTGATCTGTGCCTGTATTTTTTTTTTTCATTTCTAATAATTACTCACTTTTCTAAGTGAGATCTATAGAGCATCGGAGTGTTTTAATTGTTTGCTTGCTTGCTTTTATTACCGGTTAACTTTAGCTTCAATTTTTCAAACGGTTCTCCACATCCCATTGCATTTGCATTTTCCCATTTTACGGGCTACATCTTACATATATTTACTTAGTGTTTGTTTTCATTTGCTGTCATTTTTATAGGCATCCGAACCTGCATAAACAATAACTAATTATTATTTTTTTCCAGGTGTGGTTCCTTCATTAAGTTTTTAATTCTTTTTCTTTGCTTTCAATTTTTCACTTTGTATAAATATATTTAATTAATCCTCCCGGACGCTGTCGATTTGTCAGTTGTATCTAACTCTTTGAAGACTTTTTTGATCTTTTTTCCTTTCTTTTGGCTTTTAATTTAGTTTCATCATATTTGATTCACATTATAACAAGATACCAAATATACTATCATATATTACTTTTCACTCTTTCAAAATAAGGATCAACTTTTAATTCTTGCATTTAATTTTTTCAATTTATAGACATTCCACAGCTTTTACAAAATATATATATATATACCGGAATGCGATTAAACATTCTTCAAACTGCGTCCCTGAATCTTTATAGACGTCATGGAGCATTTAAACTCTATTTGCTGTCATTTATCCTCTCCCTTACAGCTTGTCTTTCATTAGGTATTTTAACATTATTTTCAATCTTTACAGAACCATTTACAACGCAACTAAATTATTCTCAATCGATCATTAATAATATTATCATTTTTCAAACATTAGGATTAAATGGTTTAACACCTCTATGTGGTTATATTGCGGATTCAAAAGGTATTTGGATCTTATCAGCAATTGCTTTCACTGGTTATATTGCTGGATTCAATTTGATTATGTTAGTATTCACAACAGGTGCAGATCATAGAATCATGTATTTCAGTTTCTTTTTAATTGGATGTTCTCATGGTGCTTTCTTATTTAGTTGTTTATTAAACTGTGCTAAATCTTTTGGAAGATATTATAAGACACTCTCAATTTCAACTCCAAACGTTATGGTTGCATTTTCATCTTTTTTACAAATTAAATTTATGAGTACATTTTTAAATAATCCTGATTTAAAGATTAATTTTATTCATACTGTTCAATTTTTCTTATGGTCTTTATCAGCTTCAACATTGATTTCATTTGTTGCTTGTAAAATGACAGATTATGTTGAATTTTTTGAAAAAGAATATGATCATTCTGAAATTGAAGAATTTTCTAATTTCGAAACTTCACCATTACTGACTGGTGCTGGTATTGTAATTCATTCTCCTCAAGGTTCTATTTTAGGTTCCCCAAGATCATGGTATGTCGATGATTCAGAATTATTGAATTTAGATGATGAATTATCAATGTTAAGTACTTCAACTGGTGCAAATTATCAAGACAAGATTAAAAAATTTGGAGCAGATCCATTAATGTATCCTTTAATCTTTTGTTGTATGATATCTATTGGTGCAACTGAATTTTTCATTGCTAATCTATCTTCAATTTTAAATAATTTAAGAAGCTCTGATTTAGATGAAAACTTACAAATATTTTCAATTGCTAGTACACTGACAAGATTTTTAATCATGATTATGACTGATTGGTTATGTACTAAATTTAACGTTTCAAGATTAACTTTAATTTCAATGTTTGTATTATCATGTGCTTTGGGTCATTTATATTTATCAAGTATGCCAATGAGTTCAATTAATATTGGATTAATTGTTTCATTGAATGCTATGTTAAATTCATCTGTTTTCACTTTATTCCCAGCTATTTTAGCTTCTATCTATGGAATTGAAATTTTGGGAACAACATGGGGAATCTTTTCATCTTCAAGTATTTTTGGTAATTTGTTTTTAAATTTAGCTTATTCCTTAGATTTCGTGAGGAATTGTGTTGCTATTAGTGATGAAGAGTTGGTAATCTGTTCTACTTTTACATTTTTCATAAGTGGTATAACTATGTTGTGTTTTGGACTGTTAGTTTTGATCTTGAGAGGAAAATATTTGAGTAGGGCTCATGAATTTTTTTAATGATTTGTTTTTTTTATTCTTCTTTTCTTATTAGGTTTGATTTTTTCTGTTTCTTCCTCTTTTTTATTTAAAAGTTTTCTTAAAATTTTCTTCTTTTATGGAGCGTCGTAATGTGTCGAGGCACTCCATATATCTTACCTTTCTTCTCTTCTTCTTCTTCTTATTATTATTATTATTATTATTGTTTAGATCAGGTGTTTGTACGTTGGTTTATGTTCGTTCATTCATTCATTCATTTCTTAAAATGTTATTAGATATAAATTACTTTTGGGGGATTTAAATCCCTTTTTTTGTCTTCTTAAAAAATAATCCAGTTATTACGTAATCGTATTAGTCATAACGAATCTTTGGAAATCTCTTTATCTACAGAAATATATTTAATTGCATGCGAATGTTCTTTTTCTGGTTGTTTTCCTCTTTTGTGTGATCTTAGATTAGATTTTGTGATTTGTGTTTTTTGTGTCTTTGAGGGTTATCCAGTTTAATCGTTTTTGTTACTTTTTATTTTCCATCTTTATTTCTCTCTTTTAGTCTGACATTAAACGATTCACATATTGAATGGTAATTTGTCAGACACCCCAACTCAAATAACAACAAACTTTGCAAAAGGTCATACTCCGCATAAACCGCATAAACCGATTACATTTGAAAAAAAAAAGCTTTTGATGATACAACCATGTCTGACACATCCACTTCAAGTGCATCACTGTTACAACAGTCACCTATAATTCAAGCTGCTTCATCGTCAACGTCTGCTGTTGTTAATTTGAACCATAACGGCAACAGTGGCAATAACAGTGGCAATTCCACAAATGCTAATAATAATAATAATAACAGTATTATTTCTGATGGTGTTCCTGTGTGGGAGAATGATGATGATGTGCATGTTTGCCCGCTGTGTTCCCATAAGTTTACTTTCTTTAATAGAAAACATCATTGCCGTAAATGTGGTAAAGTTGTATGTGGTGATTGTTCATCTAATTTTACATCATATTTACCAAATACATATGTTGTTTCACCTCAATCACAAATTTTTTTAGAATCACCTCATGTACCACATAGAACTTGTGATTTATGTGCAGATGAATTAGAAATGTTAAGAAATGCATTAAGAGAAGCTAATGCTGCTGATTTACAAGCTAGAAATGCACAAAGACAACAACAACAACTTCAACATCAACAACATGCAAATCAAGTCAATTCAATTATTAAAACTTTAGTATCAAATACTACTACTATACCGTTATTGGATCCATCTTCAAATCCAATAGCTATATCTAATGAATCTTCTTCTTCTTCAACTAGATCTAGAAGAGTGCCTCAACCTGATCCAGATGATGATAACCTTTGCCCAGTTTGTGCATTAGATTTATCAACACCTAGTTTCCCAACTGAACAATCCAAAGAGGATCATATTACTGAATGCTTACAAAATTTAGAATTTTCAGGATCACCATTATCAAAGAGACATACTAATAGAATGTTAGTTTATACTATTCCTATAAATGCAACTGTTGATAAATTAAATTTGAATGAAGATAATGAATGTGTTATTTGTTTTGAAGAATTTAAAGGTGGTGATAAAGTTGGTAGATTGGAATGTTTATGTTGTTTCCATTATTCTTGTATCAAAGATTGGATCAATAGAAAAGGAGGTGTCGTTGAATGTCCTGTTCATACCATACATTTAAATTGAAACTGAATGATGGTATTACTTCTTCTCTTCCTCCTTCTTATGAATTGGTTACTAATTAATTATCACGCTTTCACCGTTTTTATTATCTTTTTCCTCATCGCTTTTTTTTTTTATTATTTTTATGTTTTGGGTTATTTTTAATGGGTATGCATGCTTTATATGTTTGTGCACTTTGTTCAGTATTTTTTCTTATTGGCAGGATGTTTTTTAAGTTGTAATGTTTCTGTGTTTGTTTTTTTCTCGTTTTACCTTTCTCTGATGCGTTCCTATCTATATTAACCGTTCGCTAACTACTCTAATTATTTAATTTTTTTATATCAATTTACTTTATTCAATATTTAACCAGATCATCGTGTGTTTTCCCTCGCTTTTTTAGTTTAACGTTAATGCTATTCTGTTTTTGTTTTTGATTTTGATTGATTCCTTCATTCTATATATATAATATTTAATATTTTTGTGTTTTCTTAAAGCGCAGATGTCCTTTCTAGATAAATTTAAAATAGCACCTCTGTTTTTTTTTTTTTTTTTTTTTTTTCCGGGTATGAATTATCATACATATCTTATAGTTAAAAAAAAACATTATTGCAGCTATATGATAATTAAGTTAGTACCGTCTCTCGCTCTCCTTGTCTTGAGGCCCGCATATGAGTCCATTAGACCCCGCCACCCCCAAGCGGCTCATTGCACGTGAATTAGAGTAGAAGTTTTATGAGTTTGTCGTGATTCAAATAATGATTTGTGAAGCGCTATGTTAAGATAAAAAACGATTGAAGAGTAAGATATTCATTTTTAGAAAGACTAGTGTATGGTATTTGAAACATTTTAATGTGTAGTTTTTGTAGATTCACGAGATTGATTAAAAATTAGGAATAATCTATAGGTAAGGACAATCTGAATATGCATAATTAAGCTAAACTTTGAAAATCTCCAGGTTTTTCTCCTTACTTTTCCTTTCTTGTCTTTGATTTTTTTAAATATTATGTTTGGTCAAATGTAGGATGTTCTTAAAGGATCAAGTTATTAATGATCTGATGGTGGGATTAGAGGAGTCCGCTGCGGTAGGAGAGGAGAGCATAGGTGCATGCTCCCTCCAAATGAGTTTCCCCTTTTTAATAACTTATTTCTGATCTCATTGATCACTGTTTTTTTTTTCCATAAATGACTATTAATTTATTGAGTGGTGACAGTATCTACTATAAAAAAAAAATCTCTCTCATCATCTCTCATCACTCAATATAAACTTCGAACATGTCTGACGACGATTTCGGAAACCACTTTGAGATGTCGTTCAAGGTCAGTGAGATCTTTGGGTGCGACTTTCAACGAAAAAAGTCAAGCCATTAATAGCACAAATATTTTGCCACTGCTTGAAGACTTCAAAACGAAAGGAATGCCAAGAAAGAGGAGACTGTTTCAACGACTGAATCCATGCTCGCAGTTGGGTGGGTGCCAAGTGAGTGTATCAGTGCCAGCCCTCGGATTAGTAGGATCGAATCTGATAACGGGCAAATTGGGATATGTCCGACATTGAGAGTAGAAAAATTCTTGTTTTTTTTTTTTTTTTTTGATGGTTTTGATGGTTTTTTCAACCAGACTTATATGATTGTACCTTATAACTGATGTTTAAGGCTTTACTAAAGAATAATTATTCTATAATATCTGTGCACTGGTGAAGTCTGTCAATTCTAGTTCTGTGACTCTGTCACTTAATGTAGAATTGTAAATATGAATAATATGGAAGCGTCTTAGATTATTTCTTTTGAACTAATATAGATGGTCATGTTAATATTGTTTCAGATTAGTACCGAACTAAGTGTGTGATTTAATAATAATAGTAATATCAATTAAAGATAATAATATATAAAGTTAATAATTAAAGTATGTTCTATTTATATAATTAATGTATATCAAATGAGCAACACCAGTGCACAGATATTGTAATACATCCATTATTCAATGTATTAGGTAAACCACTCAAAATATATACGATCGATCTAGAATCGAGAATCGAGAATCGAGATGTTACTCAGTATTATAATGCATGAAACGAGGCGATAATCTTAATACAGTCGCGGCAAGATGGCTGGCTAGATTCTTTACAGCTTTTATAAATGTTGCCCTTTTTGCAAGTTTTATTCCAAAGATGGTTATGTATTTCTATATTTATATAATTTAGAAATACCAATTGACAGATATATTAGAGTATCTAGGAATTTGGTTATTTATATAATTTATAAAAATGTACCACATAGTAAATTAAATGAGGTATTCTCTCTCGATCTACTTTAAAGGTTTTAAATTGAACATGAACCTTGTTCAAGAATCAAGAAGTAGCTTCTTCACGAGACAAATATACTGCTTAGTTCCAGAAGATGGGATTTCATACATAGTTAATAACCCCAGAAAAGAATCATCCAACTATTACACACAACAAAAAGAAAAAACCAGAAAACGTAAATAAGGAAAAAGGAAAAGGCATAATAAACGAAAAAAAAAAGGTGTATATACATTAAAACAAACGACGCGTCAAGACACAAGATCCCAAGGAGAGGAGGGCCAAGACGCGTCGATACTGCAACTACACCAGTAATCTAATTTTCAGGCAGTGCAAAACAATAAAAGACAAATAATTGCACTGCCTTCAACTTGTCAAGTACCTAACCAATTCGGGCAATTAACCCAAATAGGAAATTTAAAATGAAGGGGGGAGTCTGAGAATAAAGCCGGTTTGGGTAAAAAACGACATTATTTTTTTTCTTTTTTGGCGTCGCTGATTTTTGAAATTTCTTTTTTTCGTTTTTTCGTTTTTTCGTTGTTTAAATTTTTAATGTTTTTTTAGGTTGTGCTTTGTAAAGGGGTTGCGGCTACTGCATCCCTTTAGGCCCTCCATGGTTTTTTGCAGGTGGAAGGTGAAAGGAGGGTGAATTTAGTTTTAGATTTACTTTGGTTTTGACTGATTGATGGAGTTGATGTTTATTGAATTTACCCGTAATTTTTACTTTTTTTAAGATTCTGGTTTTTTCCCTTTCTTTTAATTTCATCTATTTCGTTTCATTTTAGCTCTTTTTTTTTCTGTTTTTTATTATCAATTTGCAAATAGTATTCTTATTATATATTACTATTATCATTAGTATTATTATTATTATTATAGAAGCCATATAAAATGATCGCTAGATCTCCTCAACTCGAGTCTTTATGGCTGGATGATTCAAAAAATGAAAGACAATCTAAAAAATCATTTAAAAGATTTTTAAATAATAATAAAACTGCTCAATTACTTCAATTATTTGATTTAGATTTAGATTCAATTTCCAAAAAACCAATTAAAAGACGCGGTAGTAGTAATATATTAGCAACATCACCAAATTTAGTGAGTACTCCATTTGGTTTTAATCACGTTAGTCATATAAGTGATAAAGAAAGTTTTGGTATTGATAAATCATTTCAAGCAAACGATATTTCTTTATTACCAAATTTTTTAGAACATAGATCACAACAAATAGAGATTAAACAATTTGAAGAAAATAATTCAATTAAAACAAAAGAAACAACGATGAATTCATTAAATGATGATAACAGTAATACCAATGATAATAGTAAATCATTAGATCCTGTTTTAAATGGTCAATTACCTTTTCAAGCTTTTTCATCTTTTAGAACATCACCAACTCCTGTTAATATTGAAAATCATCTTGATAATTCTTCAAAACATTCAAGAACAAGATCTCAATCATCAGTTTCTAATTTAGTTAGTAGATCAAATTCTACATTTACGAGAACAACTTCAATGTCAACTTTAAATTCACTTACATCATCAGTGGCAAATTTCCATAATTATAATAATATGCAATTATCTCCAATAAAGAAACATTCACAGTCAAATTCAATTGGTGGTATACCTTTAAGATTACCTGCTATAGTTCAAGAAGAACTGGATGAATTAAAAGCAGCTGCAACTTTAAGAAATTCAAAAGATTCTCAATTTAGTGAATTTTCTTATACAAAATCTGAAATTTCTCCTTCACAACAATTTCAATTAACTCAACAACAAATGGAACCTTTAATTCCAACTTCAATAGATAATATGAAAGAGGAAAGTAAGACATTAATTGAAGAAAAAGAAGAACAAGAGGGAGAAGCTGAAATTGAGACAAAGGCAAAGGCAAAGACAGAGGCAGAGGCAGAGGCAGAAGGAGAGGCAGAAGGAGAAGGAGAAGGAGAAGCAGAGGGAGAAGCAGAGGAAGAAAATGATGGAGTTTTAAAATTAGAAAGATTTTCATTCCCATCAATGATTCGCCCTTCTTGTTCTTCAAGTCCAAAGACTCCAACTACTCCAACTTGTAGATCTTATATTGCGCCAAGATCATTAATTACATCATCACCTTCAATACAAATGTCACCATCATCATCAACATCAGGTGCAACACCACTGACTCCAACTTCAACAGCTCCTAAACAATTTAATTCAAATTCAAATTTCCAATCACCACGTACACCACCAAGAATTCAAAAAGTTTTAAGTGTGGGGAGTCCAACAGATTCAAGAGATTCAACATTTACTTTTGAATTGTTAAATACTCCAGAATGTTTAAAAACAATGGATTTCACTATACCTGCACATCTTTTATCACCTCAAAATTTATCTTTAAAATTTGATAAAAGTCCATCATTAATTAAATATGATACAGATTTATTATTAGAAGATGGTGATAATAGTTCTGATGATAATGATTACGATGATGAAAATGATAATATGGATTTTTCAAATTTTGAAGATGATGATAAAATAGATGATGAATTCACAAATACTTTAATGTCTCTAAATGCTGCTAATATGACTAGATTTTCAAGACTGAGTCTTGTTGGTGAATTAGATAAATTAGCAGGTGGTTTTAAACCAAGTGAAAAAAGTTCAACTGTTTTAGATTTAGGTTGTTTTGATCAAGTTTTAGAAGAAGAAGAACTTTAGTAACACTTTTTAAAAATTAATATACTTATTTATTTTTTTCTGTTTTAAATCATTGGAGTCATGTTTTATTTCTTTTATTTTTTTTATTTTTTGCTTTTTTCCCCCTCTTTAAATCTTTCCTCTCTTTTATTGTTCCTGCTTTGATTTATTCCGTTAATTTAATCTTTGGGTTTAGATACCAGTATCCTCCCTTTCTTTCTTTTTTCTTTTCCATATTTTAAAGTGTGCTTTTGTAGTTTTTTCTTCATTGAACTAAACTCTATTTTCTCACCTTTTTTTTTTTATTTTCATTTTTCTTTTATATATTGTTGGGTGTTTTTGTTGCTGCTATTTTGTTTATTTATTTATTTTTTAACCTTATTTGATCTTGACTTTTTTTTCTCTTTATTTTATGTGTTTATGTTTTTTTTTCCATTTTTATTCTCAGTATTGGACATTTCAATTAACTAACCTATTTAACTATCTAACTATCTATCATCTCTTAAATCACGAATAATTTCCAGTTTCAGCCGACGGGAAAAAGCGCATACAGAAAAAAAAAAAACTCTAAAGAGAAATAGCACAGCCTTGATAATTGTAGATTTAAAAATTAAAATTACAAGAAAAATGTAAAAATAAAATGCCAATTTGTTATTATTTCTTGATGCAATCGATGAAAGTATGTTCAACAGGGTGTCAGTTATTATAAGTGGTCAATGAACACATGAAAAACTGAAAATGGGACATCTATAACTGCAATTGTGAACAGTTATTATAATTCAACGTTGGTAATCATAAGTAATGTAAATTTATAAAACGATTGGATGGGAAAATTAATGATTACCGATAGATAGATAGATATAATCTAACACACTATAATTTCAATGTGTGGTTATCACACCTCACAATAGTGCACCGTTCGCTACACTTGTATACAAATTACAATAGGCATATACAAGTAGGGTAATTCTGGTGGGGAAATCGACCATCTGCAGAATATCGATTACGTCATCTCTTACCATATATGAGGACCGGTTATAATTGTTTTCCATCCTCAATATTATATACAACTCTCTGTTTTTTACTTAACCAACCACTGACGGCCTATATTTTGGGTTTATCTGTATAATAAAAACTATTATTGTGATAACTGCATTGACATTATACTGTGAAATATATATTTATTGACAACAACTATTAATTTATTTTCCAATCTAGTCCTTATATAAATCGATGTGACTTAGGATAAATTATAATAACCGTTCACAATTACAATAATTGTATACGCCCCTTTACAATTTTCATCAGCCACTTATCATAACCGGCACTTGTCCAGCATACTTTGATCGACTGCACATGTAATTTATTCTATGTATCTATCTATCTATACTGTTTGTACATCTAGCCATCAAAGATTCACCGGTTACATTTCCCTCTATATCTCATGATCATGTCGGCAGGTTATCGAAATCCAACAGTTGATAAACGAGACACAGACACCGACAAAGACACAGTCACAAGTGACATAGACAATGAACCAGAATCACTACTCACATCATTCAATTTTAAGATACCCACAAACGACAATAACAATAATAATAATAATAATAATATTAATATCAATGCTAAACTTTTAGTTAAACATGAAATTTTATTGAATAAATTAAACGAATACATAAACTTAAACGAATTGATAAATAATAAATTAAGTGATGGATTCATATTATTGAAAAGAGCAAAATATGGAGATCGATACACTAATTTGAATTCAAATCTTGTCATTCCGAACATAGGAAGTGATTTAATAATGGATCCAATTAGAGTATTCCAAAATGATCATCTTGTGTCATTGAACAACAACACTAACAAGAACAAGAACGAGAATGAGAACGAAAACAGTAAAACCGATGATTTGAACAACAGTGAGAAAAAAGTGGAAAATGCGCTGAGGAACAGAACAAACAAACAAGAAAAAGAAAAAATAAGTCGAATTTTAGACACAACATTAGATAATTCTAATTCTAATTCTAATTCTAATTCAAACTTGAAAAAAATAAATGATCCAATAAGGTTATTCTCTGGTGGATTTGTGCCTGTTTCATTACGTCAATCACAAAGAAATTTCATTGAATTTTTAAATCATTTAAGTGATTTGAAAAAATTAAAATGTGAGTTGTTGGAATTGATTGATGAACTCGAAGAGCAATAGATAGATAAATAGAGAGATTCGTATATATTAATTTTAATTAATCGTTAATTCATTTAATTCATAATTCTAACTCGATATAATATGATATGATATGACGAAAACATTATATCTATTTGAAAGTAAAAACACTTAAAAAGAATATAAAAAATGAAAATGGAAATAAATCAAAAATTATTCATACACACAAAAATTAACAAAAATAAATAACAATAAAAATAATAATTAACATAAAAAAAATGAAAAATGAAAAATGAAAAATGAAAAATGAAAAATGAAATATATATAATAAAATCAATCTACAGAAATGAATATATATATATATATATATATATATATATTTAATAATAAAACTCCCTTTTTTGTTTTCTCTAATCAGTACTACTTCTCTTTAAAGCATCTTCAACTAATTTATCATAATCAGCAGTTAAAACATAATAGCATTGAACGAAACCAATAAGGAATAAAGCACAACCAACACCAATCCATAAACCAACTAAACCTAAAGGATGATCTTTAGGTAAATAAAAACTTAAAACAAAACCGAAAGGAATACCAACAACGTAATAACTGAATAAATTAATATAACCACCAATATGTTGTAAACCTTGACCACGTAAACAACCTGCACTTGTTGCATTTAAAGCATCAAAAATTTGAATAAATGCAACTAATGGCATAACTGAACAAACAGTTGAAATAACATCAGGTTCATTTGTAAACCAACCTGCAATCATTTCTCTACCAAATAATAAAAATGAAAAATTTAAAACTGAAACAATTGCAGTAAATGCAAATGTCATTTTAGCTGCAATACCTGCAGCTTTTGGTAATTGAGCTCCTAAGAAATTTGCAATTCTAGTTGATGCAGCAATTGAAACACCATATGGAATTTGATAAGTTAATGATGCCATTGTAGTAATAACAGATTGTGATGCTAATGCATTTGTACCAAGATATGATGATAATAAAGTTAAAATTTCAAATGAAAAAAATTCAGACATAATCATAATTAAATTTGGAATTGATAATTTAATAATTTCACCCCAATTTGAACAAGCTCTCTTTATATTTAAACCATCCCAACATTTCATTGGATTAATTTCAGATTTTGTCTTAATAGTATATAAACATAAACCAACAGCCATTAATGTATAACTTAAACTAACAGCAATTGGTGCACCAATAAATCCAAGTTTAAAAGTCCAAACAAACATATAATTCATTAAAGCATTTAATGGAGCACAAATAAATAATATATAAGTTGATGCATCAAATATACCTTGAGCTTGTAAAAATCTTTTACCAGTTTCAAATAATATATAACCAGGTATACCAAAAGTTAAAACTTTTAAATATAATGTTGCCAATCTTGCAGTTTCAGGATCAGGTAAAATTTTTAATAATAAAGATTCTGCACCAGTCCACCAAAATATACAAATGAAAAACATTATAACAAATATTAAAGCTGAACAACGTTGAAAAATTAATCCAACAACTTTATGTTTACCAGCACCATAAGCTTGAGGTAAAAAAGTATCTAATGAAGAAGCTAAACCTGCAATAACAGCCATTGCAGAAATATTTGAACTCATTGTACCTAAAGTTATAGCAGCTAAAGCTTCACTTGAAATTTTACCAACAGCAAAGACAGAACAGACACCTAAAGAATTTTGTAATAAAAATGTAATAACTAATGGAATTGAAGATCTAGTTAAAGATTTTAATTCAAAAGAATTTGTTGTTGATATTTTACCTGATTTTAAAGCTTCATCCCATGATTCTAATATAGCTTCAGGATCTTCAGGATCTATCGATCCATAATTACTATTATCAGATGATGGTGCAATTGGTTCCACAATTGAATATCTTCTAATTGGAACTTTATTAACTTGTAATAATTTAGCTTCTTCAGTTAAAATTGGTTTTGAAGAAGCTAATTTTAAATTTGGAGATCCAGGTATTAATGGTGAAGAATCATTAATTTCTGAACTAATATCATCATCCTCACCAGTATCCTCATTTTGTATCACATTATTTATCTCGGCAGTATTTGATTTAATGAAATCTTGAGGCACATATAAACCACCTCTACCAACAGAACCGAAAACGGTAACAGAAGCTCTTCTTTCTGAAGTTGTATGAGTGAATTGAGGAGCCATCCTTGATCTATATAGTAATAATAATAATGATAATAATGATGATAATAATAATAATAATAATAATAATTAAAACAAAAAATAAATCAAAAGTGACAGGGTAACTGAGAACTAGCTAGTAAAATGTGTAAAGGAAGCAATGAAGGAAGGAATGAAAGAAAAAAAAAGGAAAGAACAAAATAAAGTAAAATGAAAGAAGATAAAAAAAGAGACAAGAAATAATGGCACACACAATCAATATATGTATATAGATAAAAAAGAAAGAAAAAAACGATAAAAGAGAGAACTGTGTGAAGATTCAAGCGGTGTACCAAGTAAACAAAAGATATGTAAATAAAATAAAACTAAACTGAAAAAAAAGCCTGTTCTGCCACCAAAAACACCAAAAAACACCAAAAAGACAAAAAAGAAGCAGCAAAAAGAAGCAGCAAAAAAAACAAAAAAGAAAAAAAAAAAAGCCACTCGAGATAAGAAGATCCGCGGGGATGATTTGATACAGTTTTTATGTAATTGATTGGATAATTGGTTGGTGTCTCTGTTACAGCTTCCTGAAGAGGAAGGTGCAAACCATTGGTCCCCGTGCTTGCAGTTTTTGTAGAGTCTTGTAGATTTTATGGTTACGTTACTGTTTTATCAGTTTGGCAATTTTAAGCTAAGTTGCCCCTTTGGTCTTATGATAGGGTAAATAAACAATTTGCTTCCTTCTCTATTATAGTTTTATATAAATGTTAGTGAAGGGATGTGAGTAATTAATGAGATCTATATATATTGTAAAGGATACTGGAAGGGCGGATATGTAGGCACTCAATTTGAGCTTTGTCGAATCGTCGAATTCTCCGCGTCGATTTGTCGTCGTCTCGTCGTCTCGTCGTCTTGCCGTCGTTTGATAGATTTAGCCGTGCCGTTTCCAATCTTAATCTTGGATCCGGGTCCTTTTTTTGTTTTTTGAGCTGTGAATGTTCAGAATTCTTATTCATAACTCAACGAGAACAAAAATAACTAAAGGGTACAGATGAGAAATTGGACGATACTAGTAATAGTAATAATAGTTCGATAACCAAGTAATTATCACCGACTCAGGATTAGAATTCCTCAATTCAGAATACATATATATATATATATATATATGCGAGGATTCCGCTTTGGGGAGGGACGCCGTATCTCTTGGGCGGATAGTTCTTGTTGGCAAGACATCTCCCAATTCCCCACACTCAGGAGCCAAGACTCAACAATCACTTGCGAGAGATACAATGTTGTTTTGTAGCTCAAGGTGTATTAATCATTTGTGGGTCATTATGCCTTGGTTTTATTAGAAGACAATGTTGGATCCTCACAAAGTTGATTTATCCCTCGTTTGATGGTGATGAATTGTGTGAGGACTGATAACTAGGAGTCTAATCTTCGGTGATCTGTCGAAGGATCTCCGTTGGAAGATCCAGAGCGAAGTGAGGTAGGTCGGTTTAGCTGTATGATCGTTGGATGGATGGTTTAGTGTATGCTTGAAAAACTCCTTGTTGAAGGTAACTAACTGTCAGATGTGTATGTGACTGTATCGGTACTATCAGAGCAAGACGATATGCTTTATTTGAGTAGGAAAGGAAGCTGAGTTGTGTACCAGGTATTATTCGTTGTAGATGACGTGTGTAATTGATCTGCCTGCAGGTCAGAGGAAGTGATTATGGGTGGTAGCCGTAGTAGGCTATCTTTGATGGTGAGATTGAGGTTCTTGGTGGTACCCAGAGGTTTGAAGTCTCTGGAGCAGGTGAATTAGTTAGTATGTATGTCAAAAAAAAAAAAAAAACAAAGATATAGCTTGTGCCATACTGTAAAAATCCAACGAATATGCCAGGGGTGAGTGTTTCTTGCTTTCTGCTGTCTATGTAACGCAATCCTCTAAGAAAATAAGTAGTCGATGAGGTAAATAAGAGTGCCGCTGGTGGGCTGCCTACGATTGAATGCAGGGAGATGTTATATTATAAAGACCCACATTTTTCAAAACTCCTGAAGAAACCAGATCGATTACAACCATTGATAATTCCAAATAGCCATTACACGAATCATACAAGCATAGATCTCAAGAAGCAGGTTACATTTACAGATCTCGTGTAGCTTCGGCTCCAGTGAAAGCTAGTCGTGCCGTTTCTAAAACACAGAACCCCGAATCTGGAACGGTGAGCGTGCGGTGCACCCGCATCCAAATGAACAATTTTACTTTGATTGATTTGGATTTCGCGGCGTGTTTGTGTGTTTTCTCATCTCTCGTTTCTTCCTGTGGCTGTTAATTCGCTCGTTTAACGTTATTTACTTATTTACAATTTTCCAGTGCCTGGCCCTTGAAGTTTTGTTGTTGTTTGCAAGTTGTAGAATGCTTCCCTAGCGAACATATACATAATAATGCTTGTATGATCCCTTAATTTTTTGAATTCTTTATTAGTTATATCCTCTCTCTCTCTCTCTGTCTCTCTGTCTCTTTTTTTTCTTAGTCACGGTTCACCTTTTCCTAATTCATTTTATTTTCCTTGATTGCTGTTGTAAATATATATATTCATATCTTGCTGCAATTAATTTAATCTAACTTTAATTATACTTTATTGGATCGGAATTTCAGATATGAGATACTGCCTTTAATTACACGCATAATACATAGTATATATACTTATAATTACACGATTTTCACGAATCACGAACCACCATGGCAAAAAAGACAAGATATGATTACTTTTCTGGGGATGGCTTAGTTTCAAACACTATACATAAATATATAAATAAACAAATATTTAACTTATATATTTATATCTATAAATCTATAAATCTACACATACTTTAATTAAGAGAGAAAAAACAAAAACCCACAAGTTAAAAGACTAAAATGGAACTCATGTGTGACGGGGTAATAACTACAAAGTATATACAAATAATAAGGGTAGCCTGCAAATCTCAGAGTTCTAAACTTCCAACAGCTGTGGAAACTGATTGCAGTGAAGGGGGTTCAATACGTTCCACGTAAATCAATATATAGAGGTAACATACGTATGTATTTGTATGTAGTGCACAGGCATCGAACACATAAATTTTATTATGCATGTGTGTAGGAATATATATTATACCATCGTCGATTTAAATACATGTAGATATACATATTATACATGTATACATACATATATTCCATAAATATTACGAATTTCAACTTTCTTCAAGTTATAGTTATAGTTATTACGTATATTTACAGTTACGATTACGGTTATAATTTACAGCCACCGTTACCCCACTTATATCACCGAAACAGCAATATATAGATACGAAAAGAAAACAGAAGAGAGAACAAATATTGAGGATATGGCTTGGTATGGTATGCCATATAAATCCTTATATGGAAAGGAATGGAACGTTTATACAAGCAAACAAACAAACATTTATTATATTTATAAGCTTAAAAACTTGTAAATAAAATAAATTTATTAAAAAATGTCAAAACTATATATAATATACGCCCAAAATTACAATATACTAATCACAATACCCTTCCTTTATATAAACTACAAAATAAACAATTACAAAAGAACGGTTTATCGGTCGCACACCACCCGATATTATAAATATACCCTTTGAAGGGTTCCTTTCTCTATCTCCTACCTCCCCCTCTCCTCCCCACTTTACCACATTCCAGAAACTATAAAAATTACATAACAATCAATGTATCCTCAAGTCAATTAGTTAAAAGATAGAAGGATATACGTAGACACACAAAAACGAATAAACACTCACTCTTCACCCTTCAAAAATAATAATTAGTTCAACTAGAAACAAGGCCCTGACACACTGTTGCAACTGTAAAATTAATAAAAAGCAAAGTATAATTCTACCACACAAACAACAAAACTATCAGAGCGAAGGAAAAAAAAAAAAAAAAAGGAAAATAGCACGTGTGCACAGCCTTATTATTAAACTGTCGATCGTTCTGGGTGGGGGGGAAAAAAAAGAAGGCCCGAAGGCTGAAGGCTGAAGGCTGGCTAGCAGGGGTGGGGGCATCGCTAGATTCTGGTAATTGCTGTATAACTTTTATACTGTTTTATATGAGAATTCAATACTTATCAGCATATATATATATATATGATTAGAATTTATATCAATAACCACTATTTAAAATTTACATATAAAATCTTGTTCTTCGTTTCCCTCTTTTCTTTTTAAAGAATCTCACTCGTTAATAACTTTATACATCCATAAATATAGACTATGGTCGTTTTAAAAATTTATACTACATATGAAAACTAAAAAAAAGTTTTTCAAATTGTGTAAATTGTTTAGTTTAACCGTTCTATATATATACACTATATCAATAATTAACACTTTAAACATACTCCATATACAAGTTATTTAATATTCACATTATACAATGTTAGTATGGCGATAAATCCAAGAATCAACTAAGAGTTCCATAATTGCACGCAGCACATCAGGATTGGCACGCACCGTGCACTCACGCAAGCACTGTGCACTCCGTGCTGTCTCCGGCCGCCTTGGCGTTTGCTGTAATAGCTTCTTTTACAGCACAGTACGTAGTACGTAGTACGTTACAGGTGTACACCGTACGATACACGGTACTAGAATTGCTCTTGCTGTTGAAACACAGCATGTCTTGCACGTACAACGGTACAACGGTACAACGGTACAAAATATATTATGCTGAAACTTACAATTCTTCCCACTACGGGAATCGGGATCGGCGTTGTGGTGGTGGTGGGCAGGACGGTATTTGGTATTTGGCGGTGGCTATATGGCTATTAATTGGAATTGAGTAGCACGGAGCGTACACGTACACGTACACGTACCGTAGACGTACGCCTTGCTGTTTACATACTCATAGTTAGTATACTTCAGCCAGTCCAATTTCCGTGCGATGGAAATGGAACGCTGTTACGTTGGCCTCTCTTAGTAGATGCATGCATACTGTATACTGTATACTGCTGTGTACAGCATCAGCTAGCTAATATTCCTTCTAAATAATATTTTATTTACACCAGATATGTATACATATATATATATATATATATATGTACGTACGTATCTACGTATCCATGTTACTACGAACAACTGATACCGCTATGTATACTCACGTTGTATCATCTGTTTTCTCCTTCTCTTCTTACTATTATCACTTTAGTACTAAATTATATTATTTTATTTTCCAGTCCTTTTCATAATTTTAATCTTTTACTCTTTTAATATTGTTGTATTATATTGCTCTCTTTTTTTTGTTTCTGTCTTTGCTACTGTCTTTATTATTCTTATTTTTTCTTTTATTTCATTTCTTTGCTTTTCTTTTTAAATCACAAGACCACTTTGGCTTATCTACTTATAATTTCATGAGGATTAGTAAGAGATTTATAGTAGTGTTATTAGCGTCCGCTGCAGCTAGTGTCTTTTTGACAATACTGTATGCTTATTCAGGAAGTGAAACATTACAAGATTATTCACAAAGATTATCAATACAAAAACTTTTAACAACATCACCAACAGCAACATCAACAATAACAGGTGTTGGTAAAAAGAAAACTTCTTTAACTAGAGATCAAGTTGAACGTTTATTAACTTTTACAGATGGTTTTTATTCTCCAGAGACACCAAAGGAGGAAATTGTTAAAGATCAAATGAAATTTCATGAACGTGTATTATCTAAAAAAATTGATGAACCTCAGGCAATGAAATTAACATATAAAGATGCAAAAGATGATAATTATCAATTAGCAAATGCAACTTTATTAGCATTAGTTAGAAATTCTGAATTAAATGGAATTATTGGTTCAATTCGTCAATTAGAAGAAAAATGGAATTGGAGATATCATTATCCATTTACATTTATTAATGATGAAGCATTTACTGATGAATTTAAAAAAACTGTTGAATCAATTTGTTCAGGTAAAGTTTATTATCAAATTATACCACCTGAAATTTGGAATAAACCAAGTAATATTGATCCTGAAAAGGAAAAAATTGGTACACAAAGATTATTAGATAATCTTGTTAATTATGCTGGTGTGGAAAGTTATCGTAATATGTGCAGATTTAATTCTGGTTATTTTTATCGTTTATCAATATTATCAAATTTTAAATATTATTGGAGAGTTGAACCTGATGTTAGTTATTATTGTAAGATTGATTATGATGTTTTCAAATTTATGAGTGATAATGAATTAACTTATGGATTTACAGTTTCGTTATATGATAATCCATTAACTGTTGAAACATTATGGAATACAACAATGGATTTTGTATTAGAGAATCCTCAATATGTTAATCCAAATGGTGCATTTAGATTTTTAACAGAAAATTTACAAAATCCAGAAAATACAAGAAAGGCAAATGGTTATTCAACATGTCATTTTTGGTCAAATTTTGAAATTGGTGATATGGATTTTTATCGTGGTGAAGCATATTCAAAATGGTTTGATGCTTTAGAAGAAGCTGGTGGATTTTATTATGAACGTTGGGGTGATGCGCCTGTTCATTCTGTGGGTGTTGGTTTATTTGAAGATACAAATAAAGTTTGGTGGTTTAGAGATATTGGTTATCGTCATACACCTTATTTTAATTCACCAAATTCTGATAAATGTGATGGTCTGACACCTGGTTATTTCTCACCTGAAGATGTGTATGATCAAAATTGTTTACCAAATTGGATAAAGTATGAAATGACTGATTATGTGTTATCGCAATATTAAGTGATTTACTACTAATACCACAAATAGATAAATCAGTTTTGGGACCGGGTGAAGATGAGGATAACCAATTGTAGAATATATATATATAAACGGAAGAAGAAAAGAAAAAGGGAAAGAAACAATAATTAATTTATTCAAAGATAATATTAATATTAATAATAATAATAATAACATGCATAACGTATACATATATTCATACATACATACATACATATATACATACAATATCTGCTATCTATCTATTATATATAATGTATATATCTAGAGAGTGAGACTCTTGTCAACGGCAGCTAATACAATATAATAATATATAATGTACTTGACACTAATTGATAAACATTAACTAAGCCACAAAGAGAGAGAAAGATAAAGAGAAATCAATTGACAATAACTAATAACTAATAACTAATAACTAATAACTAATAACTAATAACTAATAACTAATAACTAATAACTAATAACTAATAACAAATAAACCACTAACAAACCACCTAATAAACCACTGATAACCGCCCCGGGGAAATTAAAACTGATTATCGAGGCCGCTTTCAGCAATTTTGAATCGACGCGTCGGCGTACCGGATTTTGGTGCGCGCACTTTTTTTTTTCCTTCTTTTTTTTTTTTTTGTTAAAATTTTTTTTTTTTTGTTTTTCTGAATTTCCTTTGTCTGTGAGGCTGGCTGGGGGAGCTGGGAGCTGGAGAGGTTTCTGATTGATTTTTGTGCAACATGGATGGATGCCTTGTTCTCTGTTGTTTTTAACAGTTCCTCTTGTTCAGGTTCGTTTTTAGTAAGTACTCCTCCCAGTCTTCTTCTTTCTTCCCTCGTTGTCGTGTTAAACCACCCTCCGGTTTTGTCGTTGTTTAGTTCATTCATCCATTTTACTCAGGTTGACTCGTTATTCCCTCCTCCATCGCCTCCTCCTGTTGTTAAATCCCTCCTTTCCTCTTCCCCTAATAATACTATTAATACTATTAATAAAGAAATGAGAAAGTGTAAAGTGTTTGTTGGTAATTCTCATCCTGACTTGGGTAATTTGGTTTGTGAAAAGTTAGGTATCGAACCTGCTCCTGTCACTTTAAAGAACTTTGCTAATGGTGAAACTTGTGTTCAAATTGGTGTCTCTGTTAGAGATGAAGATGTTTATATTATTCAATCTGGTTCTCCTGAAACAAATGATCATATCATGGAATTATTGATTTTAATATCCGCTTGTAAAGGTGGTTCAGCTGCTAAGATTACTGCTGTTATTCCTCATTTCCCTTATTCAAAACAATCAAAGATGAAAAAACATAGAGGTGCAATTACTGCTAGAATGTTGGCAAATTTATTAATTATGGCTGGTGCAGATCATGTTGTTTCAATGGATTTACATGCTTCTCAAATGCAAGGTTTCTTTACTAAACCTGTCGATAATTTATATGCTGGTCCAACTTTAGCTAGATGGATTAGACATAATATTAAAGATTATCAAGATGCTGTTGTTGTTTCTAAAAATCCAGGTGGTACTAAAAGGGTAACAGCTTTAGCTGATCAATTAAAAGTTAATTTTGCAATGATACATACTGATAGAAGAAGAACTAAAGATGGTTTTACAGGTAAAAAAATTTTAAAACCTCAAAATTCTCAACCAAGTCCTTCTTTTAGTACAACTGAAGATGGTGAAATTGAAGAAGAAGATGTTATTGTTTCAACTGATATTCAAACTGCTAGAATTGTTCAAGGTCATGTTGTTGAAGATGATTCAAATATGACTGTTGTTTCTCCATCTGAAAAATCTTCAACTCCAGCTTTAAGTACAAATCAAGATTCTGATGTTGGTATAAATAATTCTGATGATGAAGATGAACCTGAATTTAATGCATCTGAAAAATTAATTACTTTAGTTGGTAACGTTCAAAATAAACCTGCCATTATAGTTGATGATATGATTGATAAACATACTTCTTTTATTGCTGCTGCTGAACATTTAAGAATGAATTGTGGTGCAAATGCTTGTTATATTATTGCTACACATGGTATATTCTCAAATGATTGTTTGGATGTTTTAAATTCTTGTCCTTATATTGATGGAATTATAGTGACAAATACTTATCCAGTTAGTAAAGATTGTGTTGAAAAATGCAAAAAATTAACAATTATTGATGTCAGTCCAATCTTTGCAGAATGTATTAGAAGAGATCATTTCGGTGAAAGTATTAGTGTTTTATTTGATTCTTTGGCCGTTATTGCTTGATTTTCTAATTTTTTTTTATTTCTCTCTTTCTTTCATTCAATAAACTACAATATTTATTTTTGTTTGTTAATTGTTTATCTTCCAACGAAATATCCCTTTTTGTTCATATCACCCTTATTGTTCACCGCCAAAACAACAAAGCTATATATATTAGCTTGCCTTTATTTTTTCTTTCTTTCTTAACTTTTTCCATTTTTGTTTTCTTGCTTTTTGTTCTGTTTGATTCTGATACATTCTTCTTTATTTATTATTTATAACCATTTTATCTGGTGTATATAGACCAATTAGCTCGACAAAAAATATACTTGTGATTTTTCTTTGTCCTGTTTTCCAAATTGCATTTCAAAATTATTCTTTTTATTTTTGAAATCAACCAGGATTTTGCTTTCAGATAAGGGAGAAAGAAAGAAAGAAATATTTTTTTTTCTAAAAGAAAAAACAAGGATGTTTTTGATATTTTCTTTCAAAATACAGTTCTCCCTTTATCTTAATATCTTTAAGCAAATAACCTGTTGTTATCTATCATATTTTCATTCATTTAACCAATGTTGCAGTCACTTTGGACTGCAGTACCTGATTCAAACGGTTTTATTATTTATTTTAATTTCCGTTATTCGAATCTGTGTATTAACGGAGTATTGGGAAATCAAAAATTATCAAAGTGTTTTTTTTAACCATATCGAATCAACTACACGTCGTTTGCTATTTCTTTTCTCTATGAATAGTGAATGATAATGATCGATATTAATTTAAAGAATACTTACATTTCGTACTTACTTTACTTTACTTTATCTCTACTTTACTTCCTCTTCTGCCTCTTTGTGAAAGAGTTCACTTGTTTCTATTAAAAGGGGGTAAAAAAAAGGACAACAAACAAACGTAAAGGAATCTAAATTTAATTAAAAATAATTAACAGTAAAAAAAAAGAGAGAGAAACTATAAAGGAAATCACAAAAACTAATGATAATAATAATAATAATAACTATGATCTGGGGTGAGGAGATGGTTCAATTACGGATTTGCTTCAGCTAAAGGACTTGAAATATTAACTGGAGTGAATTTCTTAGGTAAATTAACTCTAGTGAATCTAGATTTTAATTTCTGTTGAACCAAATCCATATCTAAATGTCTAGTTAAATTAATCCGTCTAATACAAGAAATATAATGTTTTTCATCTAATTGAACATCCAAAGGATCTTGTGTATGACAACCTGGAGACAATGACAATCTAATTGAATGTTTCTTATCGCCAACGTTATTTTCCGATTCATACAATTCGAAAACAATCTGTGAAAGATAATCTAATTCAGGTAGTGCATTTCTTGCAATCTTCATTGGAATCTTGGATTCGTATATGACATTCAGTAATGTGTAAATATGAGATTCTTTAGTGAAGTAAACTCTAGTACCTGCTTTATCAGTCTCTTTAATAGTTGATATATCATTTAAAATTTGTTTAGCTAATGGTAATGAAGTCAATAAACCAATATCTAATTTTTCATTATCTTCAATACCATATTCTTGAGGACATATGAAATCAAATAATACTTTAGCTAATCTGTATAATTCACGTAATAAATCGTATTTAGAATCATCAAATGGTGAATTTTTATCATCCCTTGATGATGGCTTGTATGAAGATGATAAAACCCAACCGATTGAACCAGCAGGATTAGATGAATTGGATGATGAACTTGTATCTAATGATGAATCACTAACTTTGAAATTATTCATTGCTAAAACGTTAATTGGATATTGACGCACTAATGATGATCCCAAAGTAGCTGCTGTCTCTTGTGTTTCTCCATCACATAAGAATATCTTTGCTAAGAAATCTCTATTATGTAAAGCATCGTATTTCATAGTATCGTACAATTCACTAATCTTTGAAGGATGAACTTTTTCAACAGATACAAATTCTTGGAATAATTTATCCCATCTTTCTTTAAATAACATTGGATCTTCACCACAACACCAATCATCTTGGAATGAATCAACATCTTTTGTCTCAAAATTCTTTTCCATAATCTTATGATGATGATTCATTAATTCAACAACTCTCTTTATTACAATGAATGGTTCTGGCATCTTCGGTGGCCATGCAAATTGTGGTGGTGCTTCTTTACCTTGTCTTAACAATGGTTTTAACTTCTTTTTAACTTTATCCATTAAATCTTTAGCTGCATTTGAATCATCCAATAGATCTTTTCTAACTTGTAAGAAATCATCAGGTAATTCATTCTCGGCAATGAATGATCTTGAAAATAATTGTGCTGATGCAACAACTCTTCTCTCAGATGATGTATAAACTTGAACATCTTTTAATGCATCTTTATTTAATAGTTGAATATCTTGTCTTAATTGTTCACCAACATCAGTTGCTTGATATCTTGCTGAATGAGTTGGTTCACCACCCCATTTAATAATTAATTGAACTTTTTCAATTTCTCCTTCTTCATTCAATGAAGGTTTCAATTGAACTTTTGTTCCAGGGAAATCCATTTTTTTCTCCAATGCACCAGATAATTGTCTCAATTTTTTAATATCTTCCAATTTTTGTTCTTCTGCAACTTTAACTGTTTGTAAAACAATCTTTAAATCACGAACTTCTCTAATAATAACTTCCTCTTTATAACCTTTTAATAAAGATATGAAAATTGGTGATTTGAAAGAATATTTAAATTTCTGTTTAGGCGTTCTATCTGCATGTCTAACAACGGAAACAAAACCTTTGAAAACCCATTTTTGTTTCTTTTCTTCAGGTTTAACTAATGCTGGTGTCATACTCTTCAAGTTCTTAGCTTTAATGAAAGCGGCTCTAATTATACTTGCACATCTATCATAATAATCAACATTATCCTTAACAAAAGAGAACCCATTAACATCGATGACATATGATTGTCCATTTGTTCTTAATAAATCAAATCCACAGATCGTTTGATCAAATGCAAGACAAACTTTTTTAGCCATTGTAACTTCCTCTTCTGATAATTCAGTTAAATATCTAACTTCTTTACCATGTGTATTTCTTCTCACAATACCATCAACAACAGGTGATTTTCTTGTCTCTGCATGACAATAATCAGGTCCCACTGTATAAGCTTTAACATCTTCGAAATTATCGGTATCTATAAATTTCTCATAAATATATGATCCTGTAGTTCTAATCATATTTAAATTAGGATCAAATTCTGATGATTTGTTACCAATTTTTCTAAATAAACGACGACCTCCACCTCCATTCTTTTTGGCATAATAAATATAAACGTTATGATCTTCACCATCAACTGGTTTTTCAACAAAAGGTTTCTTAATAACTTGACCATCAACAACTAATGTATCATCATCAGTCATTTCCCATTTTGGTTCAGGAACTTCTTCACATTTTATACCCATTGATTCCAGTTTAACTTTTAAATTATCATCAACAAAAGGTCCACCATCTCTTGAAATAACAAGTCTTTCGGGAGTTGGTACACCTGCATGTTGTAATATTTGTAAACATAATCTTCTATCCCATAAAACTTTTTGCATTGATAAATCATTCAACGTGTATGGATTACGCAATTTTTGATATGCTATAGCTTTATCCAATGGGAAACCATTTGAGAAAAATGAAACCAAAAAATCACAAGTTGGCCAATTTTCAATAGATTCATCCAAAATAACTTTATCTCCAAAGATAACAGTATCAAATTCACCATTTTCAATCAGTCTATTCAAAATTTGTCTACATGGTTTAGATAAAACTTTGTTATCCATGGCACAAACACCAATAGTACCAATCTTTGGTAATTTTGGACCAGAGACTTCACTAACGGATATAGATGATGATCTAAGTTTAGCATTGAAATTCGTCGTGGAACTCGATGTTGAACCAGGAGCAGAAGATTGTGTAGAATGTATTCTTGAATCTGAATCTGATAAGCCTGGGACTGGAACAGGAGAACTGTCAAGTGTAGATCTGTTAGAGATGGTTTGATCTAATGCTTCATCTTTTTCAGATTTCTGTTTCGAAGGTGTAGAATCTTTATTATTATTATTATTATTATTATGATAACCACCTGAATACTTAGAAGCACTAATACTCAAATCACTAATATTTGAAACTGTTCTGGATAAAGGATTTGGAGCAGGACTAACAACTTCAGATTTTGATAGCACTGGAACAAAATCTTGTAAAATTGGTGCAATCGTAGCAATGGCTCTCTTATGTTGTTCTAAAGATTCTTGAGTCAATGGAACAGGATCTTTATCATACTTTTCATCATCATCATCATCGTCTAAAATTGCATTGGAGTCAATGGAAGCGTTTGAATTTGTAGATAAGGATCTCGCAGCAGGTGTGGCAATATCCTTCACACTAGATGCTTCCACTGGAGATGTGCCCTCAGAATTCTCAATGTCGATCACATCCTCTTCAATAACAGTAGTTTCTTCACCAGAGTTAATCGCTAAATCCGATACCATTGTGATATTTAATTGTCGATATGGAAAACAACTGTGGGAAAAGGAAAAACACAAGGGGTAAGATGAAATACAGGCATATAAAATGAGGCAGTCAAAAATGACTTATAACCTCTAAGGATTATAAAATGACTTGCATAATAGGCGATCCACGTGGAAAAATGGACTAACGGATCGATCGACGGGTCTGTCGTCTCTTTCCTCCGGGAATCGACTCGTCGGATTTATATTGTCGTGCAGTTACCGATCTCTATTTTTTTTTTTTTTTAACAATTTTTACTTTTTAGAAAATTTTATTTAAATCATTCAAATAGAGGGATGGATTGTA
Organism: Ogataea ovalis; assembly: GCA_030556425.1. Lineage (NCBI taxonomy): Eukaryota > Fungi > Ascomycota > Pichiomycetes > Pichiales > Pichiaceae > Ogataea > Ogataea ovalis. The sequence continues at coordinate 210,933 of JAKTTZ010000003.1, forward strand.
TATGTACCTTGTTTGAAAAGGGGAAAAACAAGTAATCTTCTTACAATATTTGGTGATCATTTTTGGAATATAAACTAATTCAAAATGGTTGAAGCAATAAATCAGGAAAAGAGAAGAAAAATTCAAGATTTACAAGCAGTTAAAAAGACTGTAAGACAATCCAAGATCTTTTCACCTTTTAGAGTGATTGGACATGTCTCTAATGGCACTCCATTTGCAATTGGTACTTTAGGGTCATCATTTTATATTGCCACTGCAGTGGGGACCTCATTTCAAATTTATGATGCATCTACATTACATTTATTATTTGTATCAAATACACAAACACCAAGACCAATTTCTTCTATTACAGCCCATTTCCAATATATTTATTGTTCCTATGGGAATAAAGTTGGTATCTTTAGAAGAGGACGATTAGAACATGAATTGGTGATACCTGTTAATAACACGAATGAAGCAATCAATAAAGTGATTGTGTTTGGTAACTACTTAGTTGCTGCTACATCTTCATCTTTGTACATATATGAAAAGAAAGATTTGAAATATGCAACAGAATACTATACAACTATCAAAGTGAATTCATTAAACGGTGAAATTGTAGACTTAATCCATATGCCAGCATACATCAATAAAGTTGTCGTCGCTACAACTTCTCATTTAATGGTTTACAATGTTAGATCTACTAAATTATTATTCACATCTGAAGAATTTATCAATGGTATAACTTGCATAGAACCAGCACCTGCTTTAGATATACTAGCTGTTGGTAATGGAGAAGGTACATGTATAGTTTACAACATTAAGAAAGGTAAAACTTTGAGAACCATTCAAACAGGCTCTAATTCAAAAATTACTTCAGTGTCATTCAGAACTGATGGTTCACCTCACTTGGTTTGTTCTATGGTTAACGGTGATTTATTCTTTTACGATTTAAATAAAAAGGCAAGAGTTCATATCTTGAGAAATGCACATAAAGAAGTGTATGGAGGTGTCACCAAAGCACAATTCTTAAATGGACAACCTATAATTGTTACAACAGGTCCAGATAACAGTCTTAAAGAGTATGTGTTTGACCCAGTCTTGTCAACTACAAATAGTTCAGTTGTGTCTCCACCAAGACATTTGAGATCAAGAGGTGGCCATTCAGCACCACCAACAGCAATTACATTTGGAGATTCGAAATCACATTTCATTCAATCTGCATCTCAAGATAAATCATTCTGGACATTCTCATTAAGAAAAGATGCACAATCACAAGAGATGTCACAAAAACAATCAAAAGTTGATAAAAACGGTAAAAGATTGGCTGGTAAATCATCCAGTTTTAAAGATAAATTCCCAGCTATAACCATGATAGCACAAGAAAATTCAAGAGAAGGTGAATGGGATAACATTGTCACTGCTCATCAAGATGAAACTTTTGCAAGAACTTGGGATTCAAGAAATAAAAAAGTTGGTAAACATCAATTACCAACTATAGATAACGGTATTGTTAAATCTGTTGCAATTACTCAATGTGGTAACTTTGCCTTAGTTGGTTCCAGTCTTGGTGGTATTGGTGTCTACAACTTACAAAGTGGGAAATTAAGAAAGAATTATAAATTACATAAGAAAGCTGTTACAGGTATAGCGGTTGATGGAATGAATCGTAAGATGGTTTCTTGTGGATTAGATGGGTTAGTTGGGTTCTATGATTTTAGTAAGAGTCAATTTTTAGGGAAATTACGTTTAGATGCACCAATTACTCAACTAGTGTTTCACAGATCATCTGATCTTGTAGCATTAGCTTTAGATGATCTTTCTATAGTCATTGTCGATTCCGTCTCTCAAAAAGTGGTTAGACAATTAGTTGGTCATACAAATAGAATAACTTCATTAGATTTCTCACCAGATGGTAGATGGATCGTCTCAGCATCTTTAGATTCTACAATCAGAACATGGGATTTACCTACTGTTGGATGTATTGATGGTATTAAATTAGCATCTGTGGCTACATGTGTTAAATTTTCACCATTAGGTGATTATGTAGCAACCACACATGTCAATGGTGTTGGTATATCATTATGGACTAATAAATCTCAATTTAAACCAATTTCAACAAGACACGTTGAGGAAGAGGAGTTTGCTAATGTTACATTACCTAACGTTAGTGGTGATGGTGGTTCTTCTATGTTAGATGGAGCATTTGGATCTGAGTTGGAAGATGATGATGGGAATATTATCGAATCTGGTAATTATCAATCAGTGGATCAAATCAATGACGATTTATTGACATTGTCATTGTGTTCTAAGAATAAATTTAACACGTTATTGCATTTAGATACTATTAAAATGAGAAACAAACCTAAAGAGGCACCTAAGAAAGCTGAGAATTTACCATTCTTTTTAGAATTAACAGGTAAGTCAGTTGGTGATGATGCGAAGGAGAATGAACTAGGTAAGAGTGAAATGAAGAAAACGGAACAATCAGATAACGATTCAAAGTTATTTAGATTGGATGACACCAAGAACTATTCATTTGAATCTGAATTCACTAATTTATTAAGAACGTGTTCTCAAAATAAAGACTTTACTCAATTTATTACATTCTTAGTTGAGAATTCACCATCCAATATCGATTTGGAGATTCGTTCATTGACTACTGAACCACCATACACTGAATTAATATCATTTATAGATGCCATATCATTTGGATTGAAACAGAATACCAATTTTGAAATGTTGGTTGTATTCATACACTTACTTTTCTCAGTTCATGGTGATGTTATATTCAATGCTAAGAAACAACAAGTTGAAACAGGTGATAGAGAAGCAGGTAAGTTAATCAACGCTTTAAGTAAATGGGAAGAATTGAACAATACTAGAAATGAAAAATTGGATGCTTTGATTAAGTACTGTTCTGGTGTTATTAACTTTATAAGTACTGTATAATTAGATATAATAAAATGGAAATTAAAATAAACTTTTATTCACATATATATATATATATATATAATTAATTAATTAAAAAACAAAAATTAATGATAAATAAATAAATAAATAAAAAATAGTGCAAAAACATCTTTTTGTCTTTTTCGGGTTTGGAGAATTAATCATGAATAGTATTTCGAACAACCATAATGAATTGTTGTTCCATTTGGATAAAAACTCAAGATTGAATTTGCACTAAATGGTTTGTCACAGACAATACATTTAGAATCTGAATCCAATCTAATATTTTGCTTATCTTGTAACATCTTTTCTAATTTTAAATTAATCAATTTAACTTTCAGCAATTCACTAACGATGATTGAATTCTTCAAATTGGAATTTAATTCACGTAGATTAAAATTCAAGAAATTGTTCAATTTTTCAATCTCTAAATCATTAGGTAATTTTTGTAAAATTGTAATTGGATCCATGAATTTTAAATTTGAATTTAAAATTTCAATAACACTAAATCTATCATTATTTAATAAATGAATATCAATTAATTTATCAATCATTTTAATTCCTAAATCCTTATCGATTTCATATAAGCTTAAACAATGTTGAATGGCTAATAAATTATCTTTTAACTCATTTACTAAAATATTCAAAACTTCGTCATGTTTTTTTAATTGACTCAAAGGATGAATCAATAATTTCAAGACTGTTTTATTTCTATCCTCCATTGAATTCAATTTTTTGATTATTAAACTTGGGCTATACGTCATTAAATCATAAACTCGCGTCACTTTATCAAATATCAATTGTTGTTGTTGTGTGTCATCGTCGGCATCATCATCATCATCATCATCATTGTTATCATCATCGCTTTTTGATAAATTCATCATGTACAATTCGATTAATCTGTTACAAAACTTTCCATTTGAATCTCGTAATTCAAATATAACGTATTCTAAATAAGTGATTTGTAAACTGATCCAACCATTTTCATTTAAGAAATCCAAAACTTTATATTTATTTAAACTTTCACATTCAATGCTATCATTCATGAAAATCAATTGGAAATTTTCATCGTCGATTTCAATTAATCTCTTACTGAAAACAAAGATCAAATCTAATTCTGAATCACTCAATTTTTGTAAATATCGAATCATAAATTCAATCTTAAAGCCTTTATCTTCAAAGCATAAAGTATTTAATAATTCTAATGCATTGGAATGTTTTGAACGGCAGTAATAGAAATCAATCAATTCACTGTACATATGAAGTCTCAATAATGCCCTTTCTGTTTTTTCAAAGTTACAATAATTGGAAATACGCAGTAATGGACCCACCATTTTTTGATTTGTTGCGATATAACTTTGAAATAAATAATCATCTATCAATTCTAATGAGCTAAACAATTTCCCACTATCATCTTCATTGGAAGTATTTAGTTCGTACAGGTCTAATGAAATTTGAAATCCATGCCATTGAAACATGGGGGAATCAGGATCAAGTAATCTTGTTAACTTGCGTCTAGTATCGGTAAGATAAGTTATCAATAAACTTATTATTCTAGATTCATCATGGGTTGCTACCGTTGAAGGAGTCGAACTGAGAGTTTCTCTTGATGATTTAGTTCGAAGTTTTGATGGAGAAGATGGAACTGTTGAATTTTCTGAGCGTAATGGAGAAGGAGGTGGTATATAAGGTGTCAATTCATCGCTATTAAGTAATTGAGATAAAGTTTCTGGTAAATTTTTCAGAACCATATTTGGAGGTGCCATAAATTCAGTAAAAATATGAAATGCAGAATCAAATTTATGATGTTGTAAAAGTTCTATAGCTTTAAGTAATTGAAATTGTCGTAATTTAAGAAATTTAACTTGTTTAGGTGAATGATCATGATCATTATCATCACAACTTGTTGATAATAATAAAGGATTAACTTTCTCAATTAAATTTATTGCATTATTGTAATCTTTAGATTCTTCAAATTGTTTTAATTGAGACTCATAATCTGATTTAACAAATTTTTTAACTTTTGATGCAGTGACAATCAATAAAAATTTAGTTGTAAATTTGAGTCCAATCAGGCCATTCAAATTTATTGGAATTTGTTGAACTATAGAACCATTTTCTAAGTTTCTTAATTCAATTGCATTTGAATATATTAATACCAAATAAGGAAACCAATATCTTAATATTAAGATTTTATTTGATAATGGGATTGGGTTTTTAAAATCAATTGAATGAAATGATTTTCTTTTATAATTAACTAATTCTAAATCATTATTTAATTTAATTAAATTGTTATCTTTAAATATAACTAATTGTTGATCATTATTAGCTTTAAATATTTCAATTGGTGAATTATTAGAAGTACTGAAAAAGAAAGATCTTTGATTATTATTATTTTGTGATTGAGGATTTAAAAATTGAATTTGTATATTATTAATTTGAGAATTCAGTAAATTTAATCTAACAACATCACCATTTTTCAAACCAATTATTAAATTATCAAAAGTTAAAAATTCAATAGATTGAATTCTATCATTTAATTTAAATTCATATTTTTGATTGAATTTTTTACCAAACCATCGTAATACAACTAAATTTCTCTTTGATACAAGGCAAATAAAATTATAATTAGACCTCACTTTAATAAATTTATAATTTCCTGAATCACCACCATTCTTATCGAAATGAACGGTAGCCAAACTAATTGAATCATTATCGTTATCATTCATATATTCAGTATCTTGTTCATTAATAACATCAAGTTGTAAACCTTTACTATCATCTGATTCTTCATCTGTATCACACCAAGTTGTTATTAAATTGAATTTAAATTCATCAAATTTATCAATCATTTTAAAATCATCCAAATTGTAAACTTCAACAATATAATTATTCAGCAATAATATCAGATAATTTAAAGATTCTAAAAATTCAATCTGTGAAATGGAACTTGATAATTGTAAATTTTGAATCAAATTCAAATCTTCTAATTCTAATCCTTCTTCATCGTTAGCTACCACTGTTCCATTCAATTGATATACTAATAGTTGTTGATTACTCGTACCTACGAAAAGCAAGTCATTCAATACATTACAAGCAGTGATCTTGCCATTGGATAGCCCGCTCTCCAAATTAACAGAAGAGTGTGGACTGATTATCACAGCCATTGAATAATTGTGCTGATCTCAACTGGTACCCCTCAAGGAATGATAAGTTAATTGTCAAAGGAACTGAACAACAAGAGTAACCTACTCCCAGTTCAAGACAAAGACAAAGTCACAAAACAATGTGCCCCGTTAAAAAAAAAGGCTGAAAAGAAACCCACTCCGCGTGCAGGCCTTCAAAACTGAGCCGTGAGACTGTGACTCCTCGTGGCATCGTGCCCTCCTTATATGTCTCTCTTCAAGTTGACTATACGTTAACCTCTCTTGTTAAGAACTGTATTGTGACAATTAATGATATAGTGTTAATTATGGTAGATGTCCCTCTTCAACAGCAGCAAGCTCAAACTAAACAAATCAAGGTGAATAACCAGGTGCTGTCAAACAAGTATAACAAATACTTAACAAAGACTTTACATACATTAACTACATCACCATCACTGGAGACTCCACTTCTGACAAAGATCAACAATATTTACAGCAATCAAGATGCAATTGGTAAACAAGTTACAAATTTAACTAAATTAGATGAGAAACTTAGTTTAAAAGAGGCTGAACTAGATGGGAAATTAAAGAAAAGTTGTGGGAAATTAATTAAAGCAAAGCTGTTTGAAGGTATACAAGAACAGCAGAGGCAGCAACAACAGCAACAGCAACAGCAGCAGCAAATTAATGAGGAACTCCAGCATACGGATATCACACATAATTTAGGCTCAAATGCCGTTCAAGAGAGAATGGAAAAGCTTGATCAGAGTATACGTATATTAGAGAACTGCGCTAAATTGATAGAAACTAACAATTCCAAACCAATAGTAAAAATGAAACGTGGACTATTTAGCTGAAACACAGTGTGTTTTTTTTTCACGTAAATGCATTTACGTATTTATTTGTTGTATATATAAAAAATCCTCTGTATAATAATCGACGAACCGACATTCATTAAATAAATAGACGTTAAAAAAGGTAACAAAAAGAAAAGAAAATTATAAGAATGAAGTAGAAAGGGGGCAAAAAATGCTAGTAATACCAAAAACAATAAAAATAAAAACAAAAACAAAACAACACAACACAACACATACACTAAAGATATATAGGAATAAAAGAAAAGTAAAGTAAAGTAAAGTAAAGTAAATAAAAAGTTGCCAGTATTTGCAACATTCAAGATAAAAAAAAATCATTAGTTATTGGAAACAATAATGCCAATATAAGTAGAAGGGATATAAAAGAAAAAAAAAAAAAAAAAGAGATTCATTAAAGACCCATTAAAGATCCATTATTAGTCAACTCATTCATTTAAGCAACACCTTGAGATGCTCTTTCAAAAACTTTACTCCAGTTCCAACCGGCTTCTACAACTTTCAACAAATCTTTCAAATTCATAGGTTTTTTCAAGCTCTTACCATTAATAACTAGATTCTTGTAAACAATATGATAGTGGCTTGTCAGGACATGATGCTTTAATTCCTGATCTTTCAGCCTTCTCTGTAACTTTAATTTACCTTCCAGTGTGGCATTTTCAGGGGATGGTTCAAGCCATGCTTTATTTAACTCATTCCATAATTGCTCACCTCCGCAGAAAGGTTCATCTTCAGCTTGAGAGTTTTTCTTTGGTGTTTGCTTTCCGTCTTCTTCTCCGTCAACTTCTTCATCATCTGCTTCTTCATCAGCATGATTTTCTTCATCGACAGTTATACCATCTGATAACACTTGCTTTAAAGATCTTTTAGGTGATGTCTCAGTTGGTACAGTGATGGAAGTATTTTGCTGAGATTCTATTGAAGTTGCCGTTGTATGATCATCATTTGATATTTTATCTTCTAAAGATTTATTCTTTAAGATTAATGGATTTCTAATAACTGGTAATTGCTTTGGTGGTATTGCAATCATCATATCAGTATCGGAGTTCATAGAAGATGATGAGTTGTCATCAAATAATTGATCAGTAATCTCGTCTGATTCCAGGCACGCTTCAGAGATTAGTTTCAGCCTATGAATAAAATTTGAACAGTTATAACTGAACTTCAGGAAAGTTTTCCTCAACTTTGTGAGTTCCTTTTTATCGGTATTTGCAGATTTCGGCACGTCTTGTTGTTGTTGTTGTTGCTGTTGTTGTTGTTGCAGAGATTGCTGTTGTTGTTGCTGTTGATTAAGGTCAGTTTTAGATCGTTGTTGAAGCCTTTGAGAACTAGAAGACGATGAAGAAAGTTGTTTCTTGTGATTATACTGTTCTTGCATCGTCACGGTGACTATATATATAATTATAAAACCTTTTGAAGAGAGAAAAGGGAAAGGGCAAAAAAGAACAAAAAGAATAAAATGGTGTCACATGGCCAACCAAGAAGGCTCGCTAAACGATTTTGTAAAATTAAAGGTTTTCGCTCTTAACAATTCTATATATACTGAAACTGTATATAAGCACGTACATACATAAATTATTATTACAGCTGGCTGGCTAGTTGGGTTTTCATTGTGTGTGGATATTAAGTCGCCGCTGCGTTGCGTTGCCGCTCTGCGATTTCTGTGTCGTTCGATCTGGGCTGCGCCATAATTATAGATATATCGGGTATACGTCGGGGTCGGGGGTGGACCACTGGGCAGGTTTGTGGCTGAGTTTATCCATGTTCATAGCGTAATACATATAGATTCGGTGGTTCACGGTGGTTCACCGCCACAAAAACTGACGGGATCTCTCTCTCCCTCTTTTCCAGGCTCATAGTAGAGGTCAGAGAGCGTCTGGGTCTTCTGGGCAAGGAAGGTTTGAAATTTTGAGTTTGATTTAACAGTTGAAGCGGTGGAGCATGTATTATAATAGGGCGGTAGTAATAATTACGTGTATATGGGGTGTCTGTGACGTCGGGGATGCCTTGTGTGCCTTGTATTCCTGGGAATTTGGTTGACTTGGAAGTTGGATGAGTCTTGGAAGGGCAGAGCTGGACCGTTGATGTTGGTTGGTCGGCACTGGCAGTGAACAGTGGGCAGGCGGTTGGCTGTTTGCGGAGATCGTTGTTCTGCTACTTCGTTATTGGATTTGGAGTTTTGCATGTTTTGAGTGAGTTGAAATTAAGATTTTGGGGGTGAGGTTGTTTGGGTGTGACTCTCTCATTAGACTCCGGTTCGGTGATGCTCATTGCTCATTGCAGGGCGGGACTGGGAGTCTGCGAACCTGCGAGTGCTGCGAGCCTGCGAGTGCTGCGAGCCTGCGAGTGCTGCGAGCCTGCGAGTGCTGCGAGCCTGCGAGCCTGCGAGTGGGGGGCGGGAGGGAGTGCGAAGTGGGTGGGTAGCTGGCTATCCAGCTAGCTTCTCTTGTCATATTAGTAATGTTTACTTTGTAGCTTTAGATTCTCATTCTTATTTGTAGATTCGATTTGTTCCCTTATTCGGAAAATGGGGTTTGTTTTCACTAATTCTTCGTTAAATCTCATATATATTTTATATATATTTACTATATGTATCTTATTCATATCTTATTCATATCTTATTAAGTAAATCTCTTCTTGAGTCAACTTCTTGGAATGTCCATATTTCTAGAATTCCCTACTTTTCCCGCTCTTTCTAAATTCTCTCCCCCACCTCTCCCCCATTTCCCTCCTCTTTCCTCCTCCTATTCCCTCCTCTTTCCTCACTTTCCCTTGCTCCTTATTGTGAATTTGTCAATTTTCTGAGATTGTTCTTATTTTCCGATAAGCTCGGTAATTTGGAAATTTGTCTTTCTTTGTTTCTTTGTTTCTTTTTCCTTTTTCCTTTTTCCTTTTTCCTTTTTTATTCTCTACAATTAATTCCCGGTAAAAATCAACGGCTATTTAGAATTAATCAACATTCATTGATATACATTAAATTAAAAATACGAACTGTAATATTATGAAAACACATAGAGTGAGAAGATAAGTAAAATAAAACAAAAAAGAAAGTACAAAAATAACAAATAAACGATTAAAACAAAAAAGAGAAAAACCAAAATTGAAAAAAAATATACAATATATATATAATAACACACTAGATTTAAAACTACTAAAGATAATAATAATAATAAAAGAAAAAAAAATAAAGTAAAAAAGTAAAAAAACAACATAAAATATATAAATATTACAAAAAAAAAAATTAAAAGATTAAAAAATTAAACAGAAAACTAATTAAATAACACACCATCTACCATCATTATTACTAATTTTTCCCTCTATTTTTTTAACATCATCTTGTTTATTTTTATCATCTTCATATTTCCTATTACAGCATCTTTTAAAAACTTCTAACCTTTCATTTAATATTCTTTTTCTTAATCCACCTGAATTACCCATTACATTCATTGAATGATTATAAACTTCACCTAATTTACACCATTTAACTTCAGTGATTGAAATTGAATAACCATCATGTGTTGCATTAGATGGATGAATTTCATCACTATTAGTATTTAATTTATAATTATCTCCAACCACTACAACTGATGATGTTGATGCTGATGAACCATTTAATCTATCTAAATTACCATTATTAATCTTTGAACTACCACCGTTATTATTATTATTATTGTTACCCCAAGTGCGCGAATTGTATCCATTTCGATAACAACCTTGATAATGTGTTAGTTTTGGTAATACCACTAAAGTAACAATTAATTCATCACCTGAATTACCTGTACCAACGGTTGTTTTAATATTTTGTGAATTATTTAAATTACCTGGTGTAACAGCAATAACTAAATCATTAATACTTTTCTTAATTATTGAAGGTGATGATTTAGATTTTGATGATTTTGATGATGTTGATGAGGATGATGAATTAATTATAGAATCTATTGGATCAATTGATTTTAATATACCACAATGATATAATATACCAACAATATCACTATCATCCGTATAAACATCTGTACCCCAAACTCTTCTATCATAAACATTTTCATTATCGTAAATACAATCATATGGAATATTAATTTGAATAGTTGAATTAATATAATTTGATAGTAATGCAGGTAATAATTCAACTCTTGAATGAGGTTTATTAGGTATTGAATAATAAGGATCATTTATATTTGAATATTGATGATCAAGTAATTCAATATCTGTTTTGGATAAATTTCTTAAAAATCTTGTTGATTTAACAGATGAAAGTGTTGGATATATTTGATATACAATTGATCCTAATTCTAATCTTGGAAATCTTGATGCTTCCATTATTGGATCTTTTGATGTTATAGTTAATCTTTTTGCCTTGTTATCAGAAATTTCCATAATAACAACATCTTGTTGTAGTGATTGCTGTTGATGCTGATGTTGATGTGATAGAACATTTTGATTATGTGATGGTGGTATTTCAGATTGATCTTGAGTCATATTTGGATCAATTATAGTTGAATCATTATTTTGAATAATAGTCGTATCATTACCGGGTATTTCCTTCTTCTTAGATTTCTTTTGTTGTTTTTGAAGTTTCAATTTTCTATCTTTTTCTTTATCTAAATTATTAGTAATATTATTGATATTGTTACTAATATTATTATTATCAACTTCAGCAGGATTATGAACTAAAACTTTATGATGATGATGATCTCCATGTGGTTGATGAACAACATGAATATGACCACCATTTTTCAATTTTTTTTGTGCTTCTTTTAATCTATTATTTAAATCATCATCGTGATGATGATGATGATGATGATGATGGAAATGATGTTGATGTGATGGTGATAGTTGTTGATGTGATGGTGATAGTTGTTGATGTGATGGTGATAGTTGTTGATGTGGTGGTGATAGTTGCTGATGTGGTGGTGATAGTTGCTGATGTGGTGGTGATAGTTGCTGATGTGGTGGTGATAGTTGTTGTTGCTGTTGCTGTTGCTGTTCTAACTGTGAAACTTTAATTGGCTCATCTTTTGGTGATTCAGGTAAAGGATTCTGTCTTCTTAAATCAACATCTAATTTTGAAGGCGTTGGTAAATTAAAACTAGGTAATTGAGTATTTGTAGCTGTAGTAGTAGTTGTAGTTGTAGTTGTAGTTATTTGTGTATGATCTTGTTGTTGTTGTTGTGGAGTTGTCAATTGACGTGGTGGTTCATTTATCGTTATTGAAGATTGAGGAGGTGAAATTGCTTTAATTGAAGAAGAAGAAGGTGGAGATATTGAACCCAAAGATGAAATTTTAGGCAATTGATGTTTTTGATCAAGTTTATTTATTGGATTTAAATTTAATGAAGGTAATTTAATTGATTCACCAGGTAATCTTGATGTAAATGATGATATTGAAGGTAATTGAAAATCAGATGTTTGAAAAGAAGGTAACGTTGTTTGATTTGAAGATTGAATATTATTATTAAGACTATTTGAACTAACACTTGAATTATTGCTACTATTATTAAGATTGTTATTCTTATTATCAACACCTATACTATTGTTGTTATTATTATTATTATTGTTGTTGTTGTTGTTATTCCCGTTGTTATTAAATGAACTTGATAGGAAAGATATAGGAGGTAATTTAACTTGTTGAGGTAAACTAAATTGATCATTTTTATTTAATAATTTATCATTATTATCTTTAATATCGTTATTTGTTGTATATGACATGATGATGAATGTGTCTCTTTTTTAATGTCCGAATATGAGTGACAGATTTTGAGTAGTGGGATTGATTAATTGATATATTGATAGATTGTATATATATGTATATAAATATATATATAGATATATGATAAAGAAAAAAAAACAAACTAGGCACCACCTGTTAAAGAAAACAATTATTGGCCAAAGTTTTTATATTACACTTGTAACATATACATATATAATATATATAGTATATATATATATATAATGATATGAAAGATGCTATAAGGAAAATAAGCAAGTAATTAACTAATAAATGAAATAAATAAATAAATATAGCTAATTAAATAAAGCACACCGAGATGTGTGTACATATATAAATAATGTGCATATGTATGTAAAGCCTGTAAAGTTAAACTCCCAGCAGGGAGAAACCGACCCTGTGAGTCTTTGAGACGTGAGACGTGAGACGTGAGTCTGTCAGTGTCAGTGTCTGTCTCTCGCGGAAGCCCTCTCGAATCTCGATTCCAGCTGCTCTCAAGTTACAAGAAGGCCCGCCCGCCCGCCATTCCAACTCCAGAGTTCAGAGTCCACCTTCCACACGCGGCCACAATCACCACTACACCACCCACTCTACGCCCAGCATGGCAGCCCGCCCAGCCCGCCCAGCTTGCTAACAACCAGCCCAGCCCGCCCAGCTTGCTAACAACCAGCAATTCTGGCAACGATAGAAAGCCCGCCTGCAGCCATTATAATTCCTCCCACAGGCTATGAGTTCCCTGCCAGCTGCACGCGCCCCAATAATCACCAATCAGCCAAACAAAAAAAACTTATACAAAGATCAAAATCAAAGCCAATCAATCAACAAAAAGATAAAACTGCAAACAACTATAAAAGAAAAGCACACACACAAAAGAAGAATAAATCAAAACGTAACACACAAAATAATACACTATTAACCACTCTACGCAAAGTGCCGGAATTCAGGGAGACTCACACAGAGACTCAAATCACATTATCACACACTAGTAATAATAACTATATATAGTCTATATATATATATATTGTATATATAGATCTCTTCTTCTTCGATTACATAATCATAGGGCGCCTTCTCCGTTACACTCACATATATATACATATATTTCTATATAGAGGTTTGTAACATGCATTGATCGTTTATACATAGCATAGCTTATGGTACCCCTGATACCCTGATATCCGTACATTTATTTCTTTTTCACATTAATTGCCTGTTGATATAATAATCATTTTGAACACAATGTTACAAGCTAAATATTCTTCTTTAATAAATACAAGCAATTTTTTATCATTACCTCAATTTGAATCACAATTCTCTGATCAACAAATTAATTTAAATAATTTATATCATCTGATTAATTTGTTAGATAATGCTACTGATGATAAGGACAATAATAATAACACAACCGATAATGATGAATTACCTAATATATTCCGTCCTGATTATTATGAATTTAAATTACAATTATATTTAAATATTGCAGCATATTGTAAATTAATTATTTTAGCTCCAAATTTATCAAATTTAGATATTTCATTATCTGATATATACAAACTTTGGGAGATAAGGATAAATTGTTTATTAATGTCAATTAATCTGAAAATTCCAAATAGTAAATCATTAATTCCAATTATGCCTAATTCAACTTATTTAAAAAATGAAGTTAATCCATTGTTGAAGAATCTATCAAAAATTGTTGAGATCAATAATAATAGTACTAATAGTAATGCCACTCAAACTACATCAAATAGAGAAATTTTACCACAAGAATTAAATTGGTCATTTAAGATAACTTTAAATAGAATAAAATATGGTTCAAGTTTACTATTAGTAAATTATCTTTATAATGATTTAATTCAAATGCGTTCCAATTATAGATTAGATAATAATAATAATGATAATGATGATATTTTAAATAAGAGAATGATAATATTATTTAATATTTCAGCAATTATGATAGCTAGACAAGAATATTTAACGATTTCAAATTTATTAATTCAAACAAAATCAGCAATTAAAAACAATTCATATCAAACTGCACAAATAAATCTTTTAACTACATTAATATTATCATTAATGATTTATAAAGATTCAAATAATTTTAAATCACATCCAAATTATGAATCTTTATTAAATTCATTCACAGATTTTGAAAATTCATCAGATTATTTAAATTGTAATTTAAAATTAATTAAAGTTTTAAATGAAATTGAACCAATTTATAATGATAATACTTCATTACCTTTATCTTTATCAAATGATTTTACTTTTAATTTAGAAACTATAATTGATTTTACTCAAGATTTAAAAATAACAGGTAGAATATTATGTTGTTTATGTGGTGTATTTGAAATTGAATTACATGATCAAGAAAAAATAGAAAATGTTAATTCATTAGATGATTGTTTAAGTGCATTAAATAAAGAATGGTATCAAAACGTTAACAATCTATATTCATTTGAATAGCCTCGGCATATATATATATACTAGATAGATAGATAGATAGATAGAATAATTATTATATAATGAATTACGCAAACTATAGAAAAGCAATATCACACTCCACGTGACACAACACAAATAACCCTCAAAACCCTAATCACTACCTACTCACACCTCACACCACAGTCATAAAAAAAGACAACCAACCAAAGAAAACCCACGTGATCATCCACCAAATAGTAGTGCACCAACCGCACCCAAAACAGGCGAAAAACGCAAAAAAAAAAATTGCCAAACTGCGAAACGAAAACTGCAAAATTCACACTCACAGCGCCCACACCAAACTGTGAGGTTGTTGCTCACACCGATTCCAAGCAAGCAATTCTCAGTTCAGTCCTAGTGTGAGGAAAGGAAAGAAAGAAAAAAAAAAGTGTTTTGAAATTTCAAAGTTATATACAAAGTATACTACAGTCTTTTTATTATAATATTTTACTTGTTAAAGTTTAATTATCCTTTCTATATCTATACAAAATGGCTAAATCTGACTTAAAGGACGTTGTCACTAGAGAATACACCGTTAACTTACACAAAAGAGTATGCATATATTTCATTTATTCAAAGAGATTTTCAAGAGAGTTTTTTATAAAGCTTTTTGAAATGATGAATAGTATCTTATTGAAAAACAAACAGGTTGTTGAATTATAATGATATATACATTTTAAAGAAGTTTGAAGAGATTTGTTTTTAAATTATTCAAGAGATTTTTATCAACACATCATAACAATTCATTAGACCTCAATAAGAAGATCATCAAATGAAATATGAGGTTGAAAAATAATACAAAAGGCAATAATACCAGACAATCTACTTAGTTTCATTTATTACGGAATTTTAAGAATGAAAAAGCAAGTTGACAACAGAATCAAAAACAACAACAACGACAACAAACTACAACAATAACCATAATCCGACAAAATTCAATTATGAAATATTTCAGTTTTTTCAAAACGTCAATTCTTCACTATAAAACATTTACTTTTCAAGATATTAAAGAACTAGAAAAGTCAATGAAAGATGATTCAACAACCTATAATTTTTCATTAGATATTATTCACAAACAGAATACCCTACATATTTAATTAACCTACAAGAATATAATTTTACTAACATATATTTTTCTTTTATTAATTTAGTTACACGGTGTTCAATTCAAGAAGAGAGCTCCAAGAGCAGTTAGAGAAATCAAGAAGTTCGCCAAATTACACATGGGTACCTCAGATGTGAGATTAGATCCAAAATTAAATGTTGAATTATGGAAAAGAGGTATTCAAGGTGTCCCATTCAGAATGAGATTAAGAATTTCAAGAAAGAGAAATGAAGAAGAAGATGCTAGAGAAAAAATGTTCTCATTTGTTGAACACGTTAACGTTGCCGATGTTAAAGGTTTACATACCGTTGTTGTCGAAGACGAAGAATAAATTTTTTAAATATTATTAGATCATCATCATCAATAAAATAATATAATAAAATAAAAAATTAAAAAATCTTGTTGTATAACTTTATTATTATAATTTTCTTTTAATCTTTTGATAACTACTTCACCTCTCTTTTTTTTAATAAAAAAAATATTAAAATAAAAAAAACCACCCCCCTTGTTTTCACTTTTTAAAGAAATAAGAGATTAAAATACAGAAGTAACATTAAGTAACGTCTACATTGATTTCATGATTACAACAATTATGTCAATTAAAAATATATCATAAGATTCATTAAATTAAAAGTATATATAATTATACAGCTCACACTGTACTCTCTATATATTAGACATGACTAATGAAGCACTCCATCTTCATAATAAATGATTAAATGGTTTTCATATAAATTCAACGCCTTCATGTATTCCTCGATGCTCTAAAAGTCTACAACACCAATACAGCGCACATCTAAAGATTCACAATAAAGATACATGGAGATGAAAAATCATTAACCGTGTCCAAATCAGCTAGGTTCAATGAAGAACTAACCCCAATCAGTAATAATAATACCTATAGTAAACAATGGAAAACTAGTTAGTATAACATAAATCTCTTTGGATACTATTACAGCTTTATGACAAAGAAACTCAAAGTCAAATAAATGCTAGTTAGCTAGCTAGCTAGTTATTAACAAATACAAAGAGGACAAATAAAAAACAAGATTTCATTCAGTGTAACTATGACTAAAAAAAGCATACCAATCATAACTGACCTTTTTTCAAAGGACACGATGAAAAACGAATCGATTCGATCAATTCAAAACGAAAATCCGGAATCAACACCTAATCCATCTTTTCAGATCCATCTTGCGGATGAGATCCTGTTCACTAATGGTATAAATTGGTTGTTATCATCATTTAAAATCTTGAAATTGAATATTATTATATTTGTCGTTCTTTGTTTTTCGTTTTGCTTCTTTGAAATTGGAAAATTTCCCCAATTATACGGGTGTATAGAAATTAAAAAAACATACCTATTCAAATTCAAACATCTGAATTCACATATACGGTATCATCAATAAGCTGATTGCAACAAAAGTGTTTTAATTTTTTATAGTTAATTGTCGAACTTAAAAACAAGACAAGTATAAAAAGCTATGAAGGAGAAAAGATTCATTGAGTGTCTGAAAATTTGCACGGAAGTGTAGATTGTGCGTGTGCACGACTAGCATTGAGGGTTAACAAATTGGCATTCAACTCATCTCTTTTATAACAGTATAAGTCAAAAGTTGTTAATAAATAAATAAATGAATAAATTAATTAATTAACAATTAAATAAATAAATAAATAAATAAATAAATATATGAATAAATAGTAAAGTTATATACGTGCATTAAGTTCTCTACGTTGTCTATATTGAACAGCAACAGATTCTCCAAATCCTGCATCACTTGGTCTCTTTAAACTAAAATTTAAATCAAACCATTCTAATAATTCAATAAGACTAGTTGTTGAATTTAATTCAATATGTAATTTCTTATTTATCTGTCCATCTAACATACAACTTAAATGATGTTGAATTAATCTAAATGGTAAACCATATGAAGTACTTAAATTCCAAAATTTTTCAACTGCACCCCATGGAGTCATTTCAAATCCAGCAAACATTGCAGGATTATGTAAAACTCCACGAACTGCCATAACTCCATCACAACCTGTTATTTCTTGAATCTTGAAAGCATCTTTTAAAGATTTACAATCACCGTTCGCTATCACTGGTACATTAACACTTTGTTTAATTATTTTAATCTTTTCGTAATCAGCAGGTTGACTTGATCTAGTTGTCTTTGTTCTACCATGAACTGTAATGAAATCAACACCTGCTTCTTCAACACATTTAACAAATTCAATAGTTTCATTAATATCATTATGAACTCTAATCTTAGTCTCTATCACAATTTTATCACCAAATTTATCTTTAACTGCTTTAACCATACTTGCAACTAATTCTTTCTTTGACATTAAAGCTGCACCTATACCTTCTCTAACTTGTTCTTTTATAGGGCATCCACAATTTAATCCAATACCATCAACGTATGGACTCACCATTTCAACCATACGTAATAAATCAGTAACATTATTTGAACCAATTTGAACAATCAATGATCTATCTTTATCATTAGTTGTAAAATCACTAACTCTCGCATTTTCATTCCTCACAAATTCTCTAGCTAAAATCATAGGTGAATAAACAATATCAACATTATAATCTCTTAATAATTCACGAAATGGTAATTTCGAATATCTAACCATAGGTCCAGCTATTAAAACTGGTCTATTCTGCTCACGACATGCTTTTATTATATTAAGTGGATTATGCTTTGGATCCCGTGGTTTTAACGTGCTTGTGTTTGGTATGCTACTCACAGTCATATTTAGCAACTTTAGCAAATCTTTTCTAAGTATTTGCAGGTCTAACAACGTGTATAAATAAGTATATAATGTTGGAAAAAAAAGACAAAGTGTCGTCGCCTCCCTTCACTGATAAGATAACAGAGGAGATTCAAATATAAATTTATAGAAAGCAAAACAGGAACGTTGTGAATCTTAAAATTTTCCGAGATTCCTTCGGCACGTGACTCAAAACTCCGGTTTTCTTCGTGCTTCGAGTTTCGAGTTTCCTGATTCGGAAGTATATTGCGGGAGGGACGTTTTCTGGTTTTTTTGCTTTCCCTGCATCAATTACGTGATTGTTTATGTAATTGTTGATAATGACATAATGTATTACTCTATCAGATCATCTCTGATTTGGAAAATTTTCCAAATTTATTTAATTTTTTTTTTTATCTCGTTAATTACGGTATACAAACAAAGGGGATATAATTGTGTGTTGTAGAAAGATCTGTTTTTTTTTCATTATTCATCTACTTTCTTTTTCTCTCTCTGTAAACTATGACTGAAGAAACGAATAACAAGAGATCAGCTGAAGATCAAATTAGTGAGCAAGTTACCAAACAACCTCAGCTCAATTCAGTTGCTCAAGAGGATAGAGCTTTGAAAGGTATTGCACCAATCAAACCAGAATATATCATTTCTGCATCTGTTACTGAATCGTATAATGATGATGAAGCGGAAGCATCAAAAGGTGATAATGATAAATCAAATGGAGGACAGCAAAATGATGGTGGTAAAAAAAAGAGAAGAGGACAAAATAAGAAGAGAGAATTAAGACAATCTCATGAAACTATTAAATTATGCCCATCTATAGTTGATCCATCAAATAAAAATGCTGTTTGCAAATTTGGTCCTGAACAGTGTAGATTTTCTCATGATATTGAAGAATATTTCAAGAGTAAACCAATTGATATTGAAGGGACCTGTCCTGTTTTTGAGGCTATTGGATATTGTCCTGCAGGTTTAAAATGTAGATGGTTATCATCTCATTATATTAAAGAATCAAATACTTTAATTGAAAAGGAAGGTGTTGTTAAGAGTCAGCATTTTGGAGAAGTGAATTGGATTCCAGCACAAACTAAGAATGAACTTCAAAGAAAAAAATTCCCAATGAAATTATCAGATGCTGTTATTAAATATGTTGATTCATCCGTTACTAAAAATGATGAAGAATCAATTGCAACAAATGAAGAAAAAGATAAAATTAAACAAAGAAAATTAAATGCATCTGAATATATTGAAGCACCTTATAAACCATGTGAAAAGAAAAAATTAAATTTGAAAAATGCTAAAATTGTTTCACCTTTAACTACAGTTGGTAACTTGCCTTATAGAAGATTAATGAAAACTTTAGGTGCTGATGTTACATATTCTGAGATGGCATTTGGATTGCCTTTAATTCAAGGTTCTAATTCTGAATGGGCATTACCAAAAGCTCATGAATCTGAATATCCTGGCTTTGGTGTTCAATTAGCAACTGCAAAACATTGGCAAGCTGCTAAAGCAGCTGATGTAATTAATCAATTATGTCCAAGTGTTAGTGAATTAAATTTAAATTGTGGTTGTCCAATAGATTTACTTTATAGAAAAGGTGAAGGTTCAGCATTAATGGAAAATCCAGCAAGATTATTACGTATATTAAAATCAATGAGATATTCATCTGGTGAGATTCCAGTTACTTTAAAGATTAGAATGGGTGTTAAAGATGATAAACCATTAGCTGAAAATTTAGTTAGTAGAGTATTAAATGAAGGTGATGTTGCAGCAATTACATTACATGGTAGATCAAGACAACAAAGATATACAAAAGAAGCAAATTGGTCATATATTGCAAAAGTTGGATCAATTGTTCATGAATATAATGAAAATCAAAAAGAAGATAAAGATAATTATGATAAAGATCCAGTTTATCTAATAGGTAATGGAGATTGTTATACACATGAAGATTGGTATTCAGCTGTTTCAAATGAAGGTATTGATTCAGTTATGGTTGCAAGAGGTGCATTAATTAAACCTTGGATTTTTGAAGAAATTGAAAGTCAACAATATTTAGATAAATCTGCCACTGAAAGATTATCAATCTTAGAAAAATATTCTAAATTTGCATTGGAACATTGGGGATCTGATGAATTTGGTGTTAATTCAGCTAGAAGATTCATGTGTGAATTTATTTCTTTTACTCATAGATATATTCCTGTTGGTTTATTAGAAAGATTACCACCAAAATTAAATCAAAGACCTCCTTTATATAAAGGTAGAAATGAATTAGAAACGTTGTTAGCTTCAACTGATTATAAAGATTGGATTAAAATTACTGAGATGTTCTTAGGTAAAGCTGGTGATGGTTTCTCATTTGTTCCAAAGCACAAGAGTAATTCATTCGAACCTGCACCATCATCTTCATCTTCATAGATTAATAATAATGTATATGTATAAATTTTAAAAATTTTAAATTATAGATTTCTGTTTTTTCTTTTTTTTTTTTGAAAAAAAATCAAAGTAAAATAAAGAGGGAAACTAAAACTAAACTAAAAGAAATGCAATACACTCATAAAATAACCAAATCAAAAAAACCAAAAAAAAAAGCATAAATAAAAAGCTTTCTTTCTTTAAATCTTTTCATAATCTTCACTCAAGCCAGCAGCTTGACCTTTCAAAGAAGCAATCAATTCATCTTGTTCCTCAATCTTCTTCTTCAAACTAGCAACTTCCTTCTCATCAACTGTATTCAACTTATCTAATTTACCATCAGTTGTATTAGCTTTAATTTCCTCTTTAATAGCAAGCAATTCGAAAACCAATGTATAAGTTCTATTCAAAATCAAAGTTAAAAACAAAGTGAATCCACATAAATATGTATTTCTTTGTGCATAAAATCTTCTAGCTTGAACTTCACTACGTGATTGACCACTGGTTAAACCTGCTGGGAATCCAGGTGGAATTTTACCATCTGAAAATTCAACCAATTCAGCATTAACTTTATTCATACGATTAATTGAATCAATAAATAAAACTAATATAAATCCAAATATACATTTCAATACAATTTGAAATTGTTGGGTATGAAACGGAATAGATAATGTCTTTAATAAAGGTTTACGAAATTTCGTTGGAATAGGTAATGAAATAACTGCAAAGGCAATCATCTCAAGGATGAGAAGAGTAAAGACTAATCCATAATAAAGTGCCATCTTGTGTAATTATATATTTTTTGGTGCAACCGACTAACAAATTAATAAAAAATCACAATTGATTAATTGATATCTTTTCAACTCCAATGAATTGAATAAAAACATATGAAACATGTAGCAAAAAAGGACTAAAAACTAACTAGCAAGCAAAGCTCGTTAAAACGCCTTCTAGCTATAAGCCTATATGTACAAATTTACGTAACAACTTAAATAAGCAAAGCCCCATTCTCGAATTTGCCGTTTCAGTTCAGATCCAGCTCTACGTCTGCCACGATTCAGCACGGGCGCACAGCTAAATAGGGTATAGTTGACAGTTTATTCAGATATAGATAGATTGATAGATCGATATGTAACGGATCATGATGGTGTCTCTCTCAGTAACGAAGGAGAAACCACCAAGAATAAAATAACAAAAATAGTACTAATAAAAACAATAAAAAATAAAACATTAGGATATTTGAATTTTCCAGATCTGATTTGCGTCCAGATACTGGGATCAAATAACTATGCTAAAAACACTCAACTAATTAGTATATTAGCCAACTCTCAACCATTTGGAAGCAATACTCTCTCTAACTTCTATTTAAAAGATTCCGAAAAAAAGAAAGCATAAAGGGAAATAATATAGTAGGTATAATAATTGTCCAGTCTTATCTCTTAAAATATTTTCGCTTGATCTATTAAATGATTGTAAAAAAAAAAGAAATGGAAGGAAAGGGAAATAAGTCTAAAAGAAATGAACACAATAAAAATAGGCAAAAGGAAGAGCAAAAGAAAAAAAATAAAAGATATAAAAAAAGCGTTCGGAAACAAGTAAAAAACTTCAGATTGAGCAGTCGTTCTAGAACCTTTACTTGAATAAAGTAAACACACATTAGTTAATTAGCATCGTCGATGAAGTAAAATCTGTTAAAAATAAGAAAAATGGAAAAAATAAAAAAAAAACGATATCGAAACAAAAAAAAAAGAAAAAAGCATGCACCAGAACTATCAAAAAGAAATAACAACTAGACCGATCTAGGAATCAAATTGAACAGGCATAAAACTTTTCGTAAGAGCGCCAAAGAAAACAACAGGGAATATTAACAGATGATTATACATGGATTAAATGGGAAATGTATACGTTAATTCAAATCAATGAGTAGAGTGGCCTCTGTGATATTTCAAACCATTCAAGTTCTTGTATCTCTTACCACAAACTTCACATCTATAAGGCTTATCCTTTTCCATTCCCATACCATCCGGATATGGAGCATCACTTTCAGGATCAATGACAGAATAAGTACCATCAGGATTGGCTCTCAAAGTTTGATTTTGATGACCATGTAATCTGTGATATTTCAAACCGTTTTGATTCTTGTAATTTTTATCACACCCAATAACAGGACACTTGAATGGTCTGTTCTCACCTTGTTCCATAACATATAAACGACGTGATGGATCATCAATACACACTTCTTCATCTTCTTCCATATCTTCATCTTCATCCATTGGGAACTGTTGTGGTGATCTCTGAGATTGTGATCTAGATTGTGATACTAGTTCAGAATTAATATGTGATGGGGTACCGGAATTAGACAACGGAGATTGCGTTTGTTGTCTCAATTGAGGATTAACACTTTGGAAAAGACGTGAAGGTTGAGATTGCTGAGGTGTTTGTGGCGTTTGAAATTGTTGTTGATTAAATGGTTGTTGTTGCTGCTGTTGCTGCTGATATTGATATTGTTGTTGCTGTTGTTGTTGGCCAGATTGTTGTTGACCAAAGTCATGAGATTGCATCTGATGTTGCTGATTATCTTGTTGTTGTTGTGAACTTTGGCTCTGACCAAAACTAAAGTTATTCAGGGTAGAGTTTAAGTTATTCTGATTACTCGGTATCTGTTGTTGCTGCATTAAGCCGGAATTCATCTGGTTATATGAAGTGTTGTTATTCGAAACATTGGATCTAATACCAGATTGTGACTGTTGCAATTGTTGTTGTATCTGTTGTTGTAACTGTTGTTGTTGCAATTGCTGTTGTTGTTGCTGCTGCTGTTGTTGTTGTTGCTGCTGTTGCTGCTGTTGTTGTTGCTGCTGTAATTGTTGTTGTTGTTGTTGTTGCTGTTGTTGTTGTGCAGTTTGAGGTGTCAAGAAGACTTCGTTAGTAGATACAGTATCCATAGCAGTATTAATAGGTCTAGCTCTTGGAGCTTCAAGTGTTGGTTCTTGTTGAATATGCATTTCTTCATAGTGTCTTAATAAATCATGTAATGTTGGTAATAATTGACCACAACAAGAATAATCTTTACAATAATTGGCTTCTAAATCCGCCAAATATGAAGAATTGTTTAAAGCAGGAGATATACCCATACTCATACTATCGGTTCTAAGGAAATTATTTGAAATACTCCCACTGTGGGCGTTAGCCATCATATGACTATTCACATTTTGATTAGAATTAGTACCCATAAAAGGTGAAAAATGACTATTACTATGTTGCTGATGTTGCTGTTGATTATGAAGCATAACTTCATCTTTTAACCAAGAACCAATAGTGACGGAACCCCAAGAAATACCACCCATACCTTGAGAATGAGCGATACTTTCTCTTCTTAATCTAGGGTTTTGATAGACGGAATTGCCTCTTGAAAAACTAATATTAATGGGCTGTGTTGAATCACCATTGTTGGCATTTGGTATTGCCATTGCTGTAGATTGAGCAAACATTGGGTTATTTGGATTGTGATTCATCTATCCTAAGATGAGGTTATTTGACGGATATGAAATAATAACGAAATTTTAAAAAGAAATGGTTTGAAAACAAGAACTTGATGAACACAAAAAATAATCAAGGGTGTATAATTAAAGTCTTGTTAATAACTCTATTTAAACTGTAAAAGTTTGAAAATGTTGAGTAATAAAATGATGTATGATGCAAGATACTATTAATAAAGCTAGCTTAATACAGCAGTTTATAGAAACAGAAAATAAGAGAGTGAGGTTATTATTTGAACAGTAACCGGGTATGGATAAAATCTCTCTTTGAATAATTATCTGAAAATCAATGAATAATTAATAGCAGTATCTATGTGAGAATGAAAATGAGTCCCACTTGTGATTATTTGAAGTAATTGCAACGGAGCCTGACTTTAAGGGTTAAAGTGGGAATAATAATCAGATAAGCTTAGAAATATTGCAATAGCTCTGGTATATAAATTAAAAAATTGTGGTTAAATGATATGAATATTTCAAATATGAAATCAATATCTTTTGCCACCAATGATTTAGAGTTCTTTTAAAGGAAAATAAAAGGGAATTTCAAGTATAAAGTAAAAGGAGGAAAGAAAGTAATAAAGTAAAGAGATAGGCAACAAAAACAAAAAGGACGATTATTCATCACTAGTTGTACGCTACACTACGGTAATTTATTTATTTACTATGTGAGTCCCACTCAGTGCTCAGTGCCTGTCTTGTTTGTCTGTCGCTGTCTCCCGCTCGTTCGCTCGCTCGCCTGCCTGCCTGCCTGCCTGATTGCCCGCCTGCCGGCTCGCCTATGTGTGGCCTGTGGCCTGTATTTGCGGCCTCTGATTCCTGAGTCTGTGGCCCTCCAGCTGCCAGCTGCTCCTCCTCCTCCTTTATAATTTGTGTTTCGCCGTCGCGGCGTCAGTGGCAAGTGCCGGGGCTGGAAGGCGAGCCGCGCGTGCACCGGCGGGCATGCCGGTGGACTACTGCCATCTTTGGAGTTGGAACTTTGGACTTTGAAGTTTGGACTAGCTGCACGGTGGGGGGCAAACGTATACTGGCTGATGCTTGATAATACTATTATTATAAGTTGCAAGTGTTATAATTATGGTGGGCCGGTGGCTGTTCGCGGCCTGCCGTCAGATTCCAGCACAATGCCAGCGCAATACCTGGTGGCGCTAGGCATAACTCTAGGGCACGGGAGATATGGCTCCCGGTAGCGCGCCATTCCGAGGGGCCAATCCTAACGGGCTTATTTGCAAACAATCTACATCTTCTGGATTCTGGGCTGGGAACTTGGAAGTAGGTACTAGTTTGTTGAAGGTTCTAACTTCTGGGTACCTGTTCAACCTGCTGATACTTTCCAATATCCTTGGCGGTTAATATATCCTGAATCCCGAACTTTTAGATATTTTTACTATTTCTATTAAATTTAAAACTTTTCTTTATTTATATCATATATTCAATTCTAATTCCTGAAAATTAGAGGGTGATTTGCCATCCAAGGGAGCTAATTTCACCGTGCCACTTAATTATCAGCCACTGTTGGCCGCTACCTAGTACCGCCTAAACATTGAACAATTCGCCCCCATCAGCCACATTAAAAGTGGTAAGTGCCGGGTAATATTATAACGGCTTTCTGTTAATCACACGCCCCAAATCGGCATGCTTTGCTAAAACTGTCTAATTGTGCTTAAATTTCGATTGTTAATATTAACTTATTGTCTGTCTCTCTTTGGAATATAAACTATACCACTCAACAAGAATTGTTTCTATTATACCAATTATCAACTACTCTAGTAATAATTAAATACACGTCACACTACTAACATTAAACATACATGCTTCTATTTCCGTTGCCGTTCCGATCCAGAACATTTACTTCCAAGTTCCACTAGAAAAGCATGTATATATGGCTCGATACAGCATTAAAACGATACAAAACTAAACTAATGTGCAGTACCAAAAAGACACATGGAGCATTGGAGAGAGTAAATAATATAATTAAGTAGCCTGGCTTGTGTCGGACATCACATCCATTTCAATCTCCAAACGATGCGTTCTCTTTTGGCACACCCCCTTGTCTAGCTAGTGTCACCGCCCTGTTTATTCACGGGTGATGCCTTTGGTGTTTAATTAAGAAGGTTGCGTGAATATAATTGCGTATTATGGTAATATATACGTTTATATCTATATTTTGGGTTTAGACGTCTGCGTATATATTCAGTATAATCTATATGGAGTTCCAATTTACGAGCTCTGTCTAATTGACCCTTCTTTATATTATCTAGATCGTATATAAATCTATATATACTTGCAATGCTTAATTAATGCTAATGGAATTTGTATGCTTATAATTCATTCATCCATATTGAAGGATCGCCATATGCTACGTTGCATGCACTGAGAAACTCATATATTCTAAAAGGCCCATGTCCCTCCCTTTTGATTTTTACCCTCTCGCTCTTCCCACAGTTTTATAATTGCTGAATTACGGATTATTGAAAACAATAGTTAGTTACCATGTGAATATAATTACCATATTTACTTATCGACATGTGTTTTTTTGCACATGGAATACTTTCTTCTTTAGTTATGGAAGAAACAGATAAGAAGTGAAATTCAGGCACAGGCGACAACTAGCAATTGCGTTTTCCGCTTCTCCTTTTGATACAGCCGATCCTTTCTATATGGCGTTGGTTGTCTGATCCTGATTCTTAATGTGGCTACTGGCCACATTTCATTACAAGTTATATAAATATGTATAGTGGCAAGCCCCAAATTGGGTGTTAACTTGTAACTTGTCAACGAGAAGACTATATATATGCTTATTGTTAATCATATATATGGTAATTAAATATACAGATCTAATTGTGCGGAAATAGAAAAAAGGAAAGAGAAAAAGAAAAAAAAAAGCAGATTGAAAATTGACAGCTTTTTGATTGTCAGATTTGGGTTTACTGCACTGGCCTTGTTTAGCCCGTGTCTGGAAACTGAGAGCTAATTTCATCTATGTACCCTGTACAGTGATGCAACATCATAACTGTATCTGATTTAAAGCCTATTGGAGGCGAGAACGATGACAAGGTTTCATTTCGTCATTTACTTATTTGTTACGACTCAGGGAAAGAATATCTTAAACTAAAAACATATAACATAAAACAATAAGACTTTCTTGGATGTGTGCGTAACCTATAAATTTTAACTATAATATAACGAATGTTATTTTTTGATTAATATTGTTTCCCAATTTAAAAAGTTGCATGTATACAGTATAATTTAATTAGCTTTAATGTACCTTTTGTCTGGCTGATTTTTTTTTTTTTTCTGTTCAACGGTTTTTATACTGTCTTTTGACCTTTTTAACAATTGCCGTACTTTTTAACAATAACCTATACGTTCTTCATTATTATTTACACCACTTTGCCACGGCTTCTTTTGTTACTTCTACCGAAACTCCAACTAAATATATATTCATATATATAACGTTTTTTTAATCTCACAAAGACGGTGCTACTGCAGTACAGATCACTCAGATCTTGGTCCATATGTATTTCGGAGGTTGTGCTGAGAAAGCGATTCAAATTTAAGGTGAGGTACATTGATGGGTCTTAAATATCATTGGAACCCTTCTCATTCCTGAGTCCCTGACTCCTGAGATTAACAGGAAAGCCGTGTAATTCTATCAATTATTATGTAACTATTATAACTATTAACTTGTCTTAAGTATAAAGTTAACCCAAGTATAAAAAAATAGAATGTATCCAAAAAGAGAAGAATACTAGAATATGGTTTAGGCTGCTGGCAAAAAAAACTAGGTTGGCAGTGGCATAGACTGTATTAGTTGCACCGCCGTACTTGGTAATAACTAGTATTTTATAATAGATTACGTTATTGATTATGAGATTTTTTTGACGATAAATGGCTGAATCTCCCACTAATACCCTATTTTTCTACAATTTCCCAAAATTCAGCAACTTCCTTGGTTTAACCTTTATAATTAGACTTAACCCAATACTTGTACAATCGTTATATATACATATATATGGCCAGATTGAAGTTTTCGAATCTCCAATCACCAGATAATAGACAACTTTTAAAAATGTAATTACTAATAAATGGTTCTTGGGCTGGTTATGTACAAGGAACACTACACATACTCTGTCATAATATGAACACATGTTTTTTTTTATTCGTAAATATTAAATTGAATATTTAAAACTATATAATAACTAATATACATTTCTATATAACTCAATTGACATGTACTCTAAATCAAATATTGACTGTATCAACTGGGACTACAAAACCAAAAGGTCTGCTTCGATTCTGCTACTGATGATCTACATTAGGTGGATATAATGTATAATCATTCATGCCCTGCAACGTCCGTTTATGTGCCAACCAAATCTTCTTCTATTGAACAGGGTGGTAAACTGTATCAAATGTATAGAATTAGAAGGAGGTTTTTCTATATGCTTACAATTTTCTTACGATTGGTAGCAGTCTTCGATCATTTCAATAAAAATTTAAATCGTTTGGCTCATAAAGGTGTTGCTAAGTCTATCAGTAATAGGCTTCGCATTCAGTCAATCATGTGATCTTGATTTAATTTACCACCAAAGTGCAAGTTATTCCTTTTTTATGATCATTGACATGCAATCCCAGTTCTGAAGCAACAAAAACTTAACCTGCTGTATATACAATTATTGTAAGGATCTGTTGTTATGTGGTACGATTTTCGATCTTGTGAACTGGACGACAAATTCTTACAAATGTAACAAACGGGATGCTTTATCACATGCTAATGACTTGATAGATTTCATTAATATGTTATAAGCTTTCGTTTCGTTACACTTGGTAGCATTTTTTGTGCACCTCATCAGAAAGCGAAATCGTTTAACTAACGAACCTTCTAAACCATCGACTACCATGAATCTTGGTAAAGCGAGCTTGAATAAATACTATCTTGTTGATCATATATTTCCTCCAATAACTGCTCTACTAAACACTAAAAGTGTCTTACAACACCATTTTGAAGCACCTAAAACAAGTAGCAGAGATGACATAACTTATTAAAGCATTCAATGTCTCTGAGCCTCGTATTCCGCTGCCATCGTACATTCAACACTATTGAACATGTGGAAAGATCTCAATTAATGCGAGACAATTCAACAGCCTTCATTTCTGACTTGAATACTTGTACATCTAAAACGTACAGTCTAACAGTGTATATGAAATACTATGGTATTCCTTGAATAATGAAAACTTACACTAAAGAAGCTTCAAGAAAGAAACAACCTGATCTAAGAACAGAAAAAGGAGTTGCAATCGAGAGAATCAAATCACAAGGTGCCCCGGAAGCAGTAAGAAGCCTGGGTTTGAAGCCCCGCGCTACCACCTGGCCGGCCCCACGACGCACGTAGTCTACAGTATTATCTAATCGTTTACCAAGGAAGAAGATGTAGCCGTCCTTTTTATATTGATATCATATTTGATCTTCTCTACCGAAACATCCATTTCATTACCCCCCCCTCAATGGAACTGGAAGATCTAACGAACAAGAAATAAGTCAATTGAATTAAACAAACATGTCTGAATATCAATACGGAAAATTTTTAATGTTCGGTGATTCAATCACTGAATTTGCTTTTAATCAACAGCCACCAAGTTGCTCAGATCTACAATTCTCTTTAGGAGCAGAATTGACTAACGTTTACACTAGAAAACTACAAATTACTCAACGAGGTTTTTCAGGTTATACATCAGAATGGGGGGTTTACATGTTACCAAAGATACTTCAATATGAACACGATAATAGCCCAGCAAAGGTGAAAATTGGCTATATATTCTTAGGTACAAACGATGCTAGATATAAAGGTACATCTTCTAAAAATACCCAAACTGTTCCTATTGAAAAATATATCAAGAACATGGAAACTTTAATTTTAGAATTTACAAATAGATCTATCCCAATTGTAGTCATTTCACCTGGTTTACATGATCAAGCCAAATGGGATGAAGTCCACCCTGAAGATTTAGTCACTGGAGATTTTAGAACCAATGAACTTAATGAAACATATACATTAGAATTATTAAAGCTCTGTAACAGATTAGATGTGCCAATGGTGAACCTTTACGAGACTATGAGTAGTAAGTCTTGCCCTTACACGATAGACGAGCTGTTGACAGATGGAATACACTATTCAGGTAAAGGTTACAAAGTGTTCTATGATGCTTTAATGAACACCATCATAAACAGATACCCACTCTGCCATCCTGATAACATCACGCTCAAACTACCACTTTGGGGAGATGTCACGGTGGAGAAGCTAGAGAAAATAGAGTGAATGAGTTTCCAGAGGGGCATAGAAAGGAGGAACCAGAAATATAATAAATACGGCAGCAAAACTCCACAAATTACAGCCGCGAAGCCCTTATTTATTCACATTATTAACATATTGGTATTGTTTGATACATTCTAACACTCTTAGCAATGGTTAGATCGATTTGAATATAATAATTAGCTTAATATTGAGTTTACATTTATTTAATTGTATCAAGTAATCTTCCCGTTGTGGTGGACTGTCCTCCGTGGTTAACATTTTCGGTTCTATCTTTTTTTTGCGTAAATAAAACATTAAACTGCTAATATATAAATTGTAAATGGTATGATCATCATTATAAATAAACAAAACATAAATATATACAACAGACAACACCACTACAATAATCACTATCTAGCATACACAAAATTAAAACAATATATCCATATATAAATAGCTGAAACCAGGCGGCCAGACTGACTGGCTCCCCCCACCAAAAAGCAGGCGACCAGATTGCATTTGCGCCACTTTCCTTTTCCCGCATCGCCACAAAACTACGGAGTTCTTCGCAACGCACAAACTTTTTTTTATCACCCATTTTTCTGTGCTTTTTTTTGCAATAATTGGTACTAGATTAAAATCACTCTTAGTCACTCTAAGCGGAGGAATACAAGATTCAGGGTGTAGAAAAAAAAACACCGCAGTTGAAACATCATAGCTAAGACTTGATTTTTTTTGTTTTTGATCTTTTTGTCTTTCTTGTTCACTGTAACTGTTGTTTTTACCGATGCATATATACACCACATGAGCAATGTCAACTGTTTCACTAGGTAGCGTCATATACATAGCGGTGAAACCGATTTTCAAGATCTATATGATCATCGGAGTTGGTTTCTATTTATCACGGAAAAATATTCTTACTGTTGATACATCTAGAAACATTAGTACTCTGGCTATCTTAGTTTTAATCCCTTGTCTAGCATTTACCAAGATTGTGACAAATATTGGTAATAACGATATTGCAGAGATTGGTACAATAGTGATCATTGCTTTCACTATCATGTTTGGTGCAGGTGCTCTTACTTTTATCGTTGGTATCTTAGCTGGATGCCCAAAGAGTTGGTATGGTGGATTGTTAAGTGTTGGATTATTACCAAATATCTCTGATTTACCAATCGCTTATATCCAAAGTATGGAAAACTCTGGTATATTTTCAGATGTCGATAAAGGTGTTTCATATATTTGTATTTACATGGTTTTGCAAATGTTTGTCCAATTTAATTTCGGTGGTTTTAAATTAGTTGAATTTGATTTTAGACATGCCATTAAAGAGGCAAAGAGAAACACTG
The DNA here is from genome assembly GCA_030556425.1 of Ogataea ovalis. NCBI lineage: Eukaryota > Fungi > Ascomycota > Pichiomycetes > Pichiales > Pichiaceae > Ogataea > Ogataea ovalis. The sequence continues at coordinate 243,564 of JAKTTZ010000003.1, forward strand.
CTACCAAAGTCATATCAACTGATGAAGAGGCAGTTATTGAGTCATCTTCAAGTAGCGTTAAGCAACACCATTCTGCTAATGAAAGAACAACAAGAACAACCGATCCAATAAATGAATTACATAATAATAATGATGATGATTTGTGTTCAATAAATTCATCTGAGATGGACCTTGATGATCAGAACAGTAGTTCGAATGCTGATGGGTCACTGAGAGATTCTCCAACCGATGAGCATACACAGCACATGAAATTCTTACAACAAAGATCACCATCTGCTCTAGATTATAGAAATCAGCAACTACAACTACAACAACAACAACAGCAATCACAATCAGAATCTCAATCACAACAGCAACCGCAACAGCAGCAACCGCAGCAGCAGCAACCACAGCAGCAACCACTACAACCAACCGTGAGGAAGATCAACTCAAGTAGAAGATCAAGTATGACATCTGATTTATCAAGACAACAAAGTTACCATGATTCTATATACAGTAGAGATTTAAGACAACTTCCATCACAAACAATGGGCGATGTTGTTAGATTATATTCACGTTTTGATGAATTAGTCATTGGTGGTGTTCAAGTTGAAGATCCAGCGGAGATTAAGTTACGTCAAAAGAATGGATCACCGATACCTTCTGATTCACATCATGGCGATGATTACAGAACTCAGACAAAACTAGAAACTCCATCTGATGAAGACGATAATGAAGAAGATAAAGATGACGAATATGAAGATTTCAATATAAAGAAAACGATAAAAGAAATGACATGGGCTAAATTTGGTAAATATATAAAATCATTTTTCAAGATGTTATATACGACAACTTTAAAACCTGTTTCAATCACAGTCATTATTTCTTTAATTGTTTGTATGGTTCCTTGGTTAAAAGCATTATTTGTTGAAACTTCTCAAGCATCACTACCATCAGCACCTGATGGTCAACCACCGCTTTCTTTCATTATGGATTTTACCTCTTATATCGCTAACGCTCAAGTGCCCATTGGTTTGCTATTACTAGGAGGTACAATCGGTAGATTAGAAGTTAAAAATCTACCAGATGGACTGTGGAAGACACCTGTTGCATTAACTATTGTACGTCTTTGTATCTTCCCTGTCATTGGTTGTGCATTGAATTATAAGATTCATAAAGATGGGTTATTTTACGGTGACGATATCTTATATTTTGTCTCCAATATTAACTTTTGTTTACCTCCAGCTACATCACTAATCTATATAACTGCTTTTTATACACCTGTTGATTCTGAGGACCATATCCAGATTGACTGTTTGGCATTGTGTTATATCTGTCATTATATCTTGTTGGTCATTTGTTTACCAATTACAACCGCTTATACTATGAAAGTATCATTAGGTTATTAATTATACTGACACAATCATCAAAAATAGGAAAATAAAAAAAATAGACAGCTTACAGGTTTAATATACCATTTTATTAATATTAATCAACCTGTGTTTGTTTCTTCTTCTTCTTTTTCCGTTTTCTTCCCCCGCTTTCGTTTGCTTTTTTTTTTGTTTTAATATCCTTGCATCGTCTGCCTTTGAAAAGGTGACTATCGTACTCCTTCCGCTTCTTTTCCGTCCTTGTTTTTTTTTCCATCTAACTTCTTCTAAGTAGTCTTAATAGAATATAATAAAACATTTTAATTAATTGTACTCCCACTTGTACTTGTACCTTTATTTTTATTTTTACTTTTACTGTTCTTCACTGGGAAACGAAATCAATAGTAAACATAGAAATAGTAAAGTCGCTTACTTTTATCTATCTATAAAAGGTTCTTCCATTTTTTTCTTTTTAAACTTAATTCTCCAACAATCTATCCAAATTCTTCAAAGCTAGCATCATATCTGGATCTTCCTTCTTAACCAAATCATAATTCAATTCATCTTCATCCAAATGACTTTTTTCCAATTTAACTTTTGTATCTGTATTATTATTATTATTAGTATTATTATAATCACCATTACCGTTATTGTCTGATGTAACGTACCAAAACAACAACAAACTAACTATCAAACAAGCACTTGAACTAATTAGCCAACACATAGAAACTCCAACCAAGAAACTCAATTTTGGATAATTATAAACGATCCATCTAAATCCTTTAAATTCTCTCACGATTTCCAATTCAACTTCTTTGAAAAAAACAAAAGGTCTATTGAATTCAATAATAACTTTCATATGCCTTGCTATTTGTTCATTCACTCTCTTATCTCCAGATTTACCAAATATCGTACTTGGTAATTGTAAATTGACTAACGTTAACCTTTTTAAAAAATCATAATCTAAATGTTCTGTTATTATAGGTGGTAAGAAATACGTCATTAAAGGTGGTATTAATTTACTCTTCATTGGATGATGTCCTTGATTAGGACATGGTAATGGGAAATATTGTGTCTTTGTGTAATAAACTCCATTACTGTATTGTAGAATCTCTCCACCTCCACCATTATTGCTTGGAGTTTCCTTTGTGTTATGTTTGAAAGTGGACCAGAATTTCCAAATATGGAAACTAGAAAGTTTTGAAGGATCTTGCTCTACATCATTTTCACTCTGCTGTTGTTGCTGTTGCTGTTGTTGTCGTTGCTGTTGTTGTTGTGATTGCGCAGTATGTTGTTGTTGTTGCTGCTGCTGATGATGTGATTGATGTTGTAAGTGTGGTGATGATGGATGACCCTGTTTCAACTCAGATTCAGACCCATCAATGGATCTTTCCTTAGGCCAATACCAAATTGTGTCTTCTCCACTCAGATAATTTGAATTTTCATCAAATAATACAGATCTCTTTAAATTATCTGTAATTGGCCATAGATTAACATACTTACTCTTCAAATCAACATGCTTTAAATCCAATTCCCATGGCTTTAATTGATAATTCAAGACTGAATCATCCAATAATGAAAATCTTGAAGCCATTAACGAATTCCCACCACCAACATCATTCAAATTTAAGTTAAAGTCTCCATTTGTGTTCAAACATTCCCATTTGAATTTCAAATTAACTACAAAACTAGATAAATTGTCTTCTAAACCTAAAGCGCCTGCTCGTATCACTGGTTCCTTATGGTTCCCGCTCTTATCATCATTAACACTACCACCACTAAAACCACTGTAACCAGTCAATTTAGAATATAATTCCCAACCGTTAAGTACTGCATATGGACCTCTATCTCGAAATTCATAATTTAAAATTAAAGATTTTTTGAAAATTGGTGTAGGTATTATAGTTGAATGAAACCTTATATACGTTATTATAGACCATGGTAAAAGTATACAATATATTGATGTTATAGCTATCAAAAAATGAATCCACGTTCGTGTTACTTTAAGTGGGATTGATATATTTATCTGCATTATATTGATTTTAAACCTTCTAAACTATATATTTCTAAATTCGTTTCAATTAAATAGTAATGAAGATATATTACAATGATTGATCACCATATTTTAATAGCTAGGTAGAAATTGTGGAGCAAAAAGTCAAACTATCTTTAAGGAAATAGTCGCGTCGATAGTAATCATTACATATGCATGTGTCTGTTAGCAGTGAGCACTATCTATTTAGCGTCACTATAGTCGCCGTTTATTACTACATTCAATGTCTGTATAAAAGAAACAAATGCAAAAATTGGATTAACTATTAATGAAAATAGAATGAAAAATAAGCAAAGAGAATAGTGTATATAACAAACAAGGAGGATAAATGCAAAATGTAACAAACATACCGGTTGAGATCCACTTTTATGCTGCTTGATGAAAGTATATTTCAAAAAGGGAAAAAATAGAAAACAGAGCCGCAATGAGGTGAAATTCCATAGCAAGAAAAAAAAGTAACAAAAGCAGAACCAAAACAAAAAATGAAAGGACAAACCTGTATAACTATGAACTGGGAGATAAAACAAGTTGAAAAAAAAAAAATAATAACAACAATAACTAGAAAAAAAAAACAAAAAAGAACAACAAAATGAAAATTTATACCCAAAAATGAAACTAAAGCAAAAAAAAAAATTAAAACCGCACTAAAACACGCAAAAACCGAATAAAAAAATGTAATAATCGAAAGAAAAACCGTAAACAAAAATAAATAAAAAATGTAATTTGGAAAAATTTAGTTTTGGTTTATAAACCATTAAACTTTTCAGGAGCTTCAGGAACTAAAATTGGAACCATCTCAGATAGTTTAAACTTCTTTCCATCAACATTGCCGAGACCGTTAATTTTATTTTCGTCCTGCTTGAGTTCATTCAGTTTACCTTGAATAAAAGTTTCAAACTCTTGGACAATAATGTTGTATTCATACAAACCATTTGATAGATTAACTTTATTTCTCAACTGTTGATCAGTGAATTTCGAACTTATATCTGATTGAGATGATACACTTAGCAGTTTCTCAGTAAGCGTCAGACGTCCATTTGAATTAGTTGGAGATAAATCAGGTGAGTCATCTGACTCTATATTTAATCCTTCCAATTGCAAATCCCCAATAAACTCAGATTCAAAATCTAATTGGATGCCCTCATATCCATCGCTTAGATCAATTTCATCATCGTCATCATCTTCGTCGTCGTCATTATCATCATTATCATCACTGTCTTCTTCATCTTCATCATTCATGCCTGAATTTTGGCTTGAAAGCCTATTTCTTCTATTAAGAGTAGGTAACGATGGCTTGGAAATTAAAATCAGATTTTCATTCTTGATAAATTTGTTTAAATTTATTTCATTCAGATTTTCATAATTTGATTGAATCTTTGAGTCATTGTTAACCAATTGAAATTTGAAATATGGCTTGGATAGCTCTCTTGGTTTTAAATTCAATTCAGGAGGCAAAAAAGTATCATGTGTATGAACAACAGCAGAGTTTGTTGATTTGTCAATAAATTCGAATGAAGACATTGAAGATTGTGGAGAAGAAAATGTTGTTATAGATGATAATAAACTTGGTGATGACGATTTAGAAGATAATGAAAGTGATGGCGATGAATTAAACACTTTTGGTGGAGTTTTAAGTAATTCAGCATACTGTTGTTGTTCATCATCAGGAGATAATAAACCAAATGGTGATGAGAGTAATTGAAATGGAGGTGCCAGGTTAGGAACAGACGCATCAGTATTAGACGACTTTGCTTCAGTTGTACCTACCGTTGTTACATCGCTTGAAGTTGTTGTTATGGTTGGAGCTGCTGTTTGTGCTTGCTGCGTTTGATTGTCTTGTTCATCATCTTTTTTCTTGAAAAATTTAGAGACCCATGTACTTGTAAATTTTGATGACAATCTTTGATGGGATGATGAAGGAGTCAAAGAAGTTGATGAAGATGGTGAAGAAGTTGCTGATGTGGTAGATAATGATAAATTAGCACAAGAATAAACAGCATCATCTAAAATCTCATAAGGATGAGTTCTAATGGTTTCCTTCTTTCCAGAGTCCTCGACATAAGAGTTGATAGATGAAATGACAAATTTCTTGTTTAAAATAGGATCAACAGGAATGACTTTGGAATCTTTACATAATTCAAAGGATGTTGACAAATTTTTGGTAATAATTTGACTCATTCTCTTTAAATGAATAGAATCCTTAAAGTCCAAACGTTTAGTTGTATCTAATGAATCAACACCAATCAATCTCCAAACTAAAAATCTAATATAGAAAGATCTAACCAATCCTAAATAATGACCAAAAAATCTATTCCAATTGGTTGAATTAACTAAATAATAACCTAAATTGAACTTTAAATTTTCATTTGGGTCAATTATCCAAGAATAATTGTTACTATGGTTAGCAAGATAAATATCGGTTGGTAAATATTCCCAAACTTGGAACAAAATTGAAATAGATCTTAATTCAACATTAATGTTTCTGGAATCCAATAATTTAATTTGAACATCTAACCAGAATTCCCAGTCAATCATATCATTATCAGAAGGTAAACTTTCCTTTTGTGATTGAACAAATTTGATCCAAAACTCAAAAATAATATCAATTTTATTGATTTCAAAAATTGAAGTTCTATAAACCAATAGTTTCAAAACACATTCAATGTTTTTAATAACTCCAATTTTCATACCTGGTTCAAAATCATGTCTACAATTTGTTAGGAAATCTCTTAGCAGCTTCATAATCTTATCAATTTGTGATTCCAGTGGAGTAACAACAGGTGTTGCACTGAGTTGAGATTGACGAGACTGTTGTTGTTGCTGTTGTCTTGTTTGTTGAATAATTTGGAAATCTAAAATTTCAAACAAATGTGTCAATAAATAGGAAAAACCTGGTAATCCAAAGACTTCCAAAGTACTGGATGTGGAGCCGCGACTATTTGTACGTTTTAGATAGAATGATGATAATGTTAAATAATGTCTCATAAAGGAACAGAATAAATCAATTTGATCTAAAGAAGCCCATCTATAACACCATAGACCTTTGGTATCTTCGATACCTTTGATCTTATCTAATGGAGGGTACATGGAATTTAAAAAATTCTTCTCAACTTTAAATCTAGTCTGTCTTGGCTTACTCGCAGATTTGATAAGATATGATAAATGAGATGGGAATTTGCTTGACAATTCGTTCAGCACATTGTTATACTTAGTTAAATTGGTTATATTTGGTGTGAATTTGTCACAAGGATTCTTATTTAGTACAATCATGTTGTATAATTGTTCATGATTCTTAACTTTTGAAGTTAATAGAAATAATAAACCTTTTGAAAGTTGAGGAAGCTTTAAAAAAGAATAAGCAAAGACTTTACCGATGAATGCATTGATTGATAAAGAAATTCCTTTAATGTTCAACCTAGAGATTGCAAATTCAAAAGTTTCTAATAATAATTCATTATGCCTTTCTAAAATATCATGATAAATAGCTTTCCGTTCAATGTACAACCATTCAAATCTAGACATTATTCTAGAAATGGATTCCAAATAGCAATTCTTGTCCAGAGAAGCTGTATGCTGAATATCTTTAGCAGAGCTTAACAATGAGACCCACCATTTAAAGAAAACACTTGTTGAAAGTTTGATATATCTATCAGAATAGGTGGTAGTATTAGTTTTGCCCTGTTGTTGCAATTGTGTTGGAGGTGACTCTAATGGCCATGGTACAGTATTTGATCTCAAATATGGTAATATCGCAAGTCTCAATATATTTGTTTTAGTTGTACTATTCTTCTTGTATGAATTGAATTTTGTTAAAGTTTGTTCCAGTCTTTTAAAATCTTGAAATTCATCTACCAGTGGAGTTATTGTGGAATTATTAGAACAAATTGTTTTGCCAGATGATACTGACATGGATCTAGTTGGGGTAGATGATGGTTTCATTATTATTATTCAAAGGAAATGGAAATGGAAATGGAAATGGAATGGAATAGAATAGAAATAGAAACAGAAACAAAGAATGGAAACTAAAACAATTAAATAAACAAATAAATAAAAAAACTAAAATATGAAATTAGTATGCAATTATTAAATAAATATGGTTTATTTGAAGGAAATATTGGGAGAAAGTAACAGATAATGAAGTAAATGCAATCGGTATATTTAGGGGTGTACCTACTTCTAAAAAAAATTGCTAGAAAAAGAGTCTGTTGTCAAATTAAATTAATGTGAAGGATTTGATGTAAATAAATAATAATACATGTAAATATAATTCAAAATGAGTGAATGAAAATAACTAGAGAGTGATAAATAAATAATTTAAATCGATCAATTTCCAAAAACAGTGGGCAGGTAATGTAAAATATGGGATGGGTAGGTGTAGAGGAGGGTACAAAACAAAACAGACAACAGATAGATGACAGGTGTGTGGTTGCCAAACGGAAGGGATATATTATAATATGCAGGTGAATTCGCAGTCAAAAATTGAATCAAATTGTATGCGATAAAAAAGAAAAAAACAAAAATCTGTGCTGTTTATTTGGAAAGGGATGAGAAGGAAAAGAATCGACCTATATAAAGAAAGGAGAGAGAGAGAGAGAGTAAAATGTAAGTGATGAATGAATATGAACCAAGTAATATATATGTAAAGCTAAGCAAAAGACCTGTTATAACTTCAGACCAACGGGGAAGAAGAAAGGAAATAAAACAAGAGTAAAAAAGACAAGACAACAACTCAAACAATAAAGCAAAGCAAAGCACAGCTCGCAAACAAAATTTATAAATAAAAAAAAAAAAAAAGAAGCAATTCACAATTTTTGTATACCGAAAACTTGAAATCGCACCTGGTCTAAAATTGGTAGTCGCGTCGATTTATATAAATATAAAATAAATATGTTTTATATTGAGACAAAAGAGAGATGGAGAATTTGAGAATTTGGGATTTGATGGGAATTTGAGATTCGCGGCAGCGGCAGCGGCGGCGGCAGCGGCGTCGCTATTCACAAATCACGTTTCAGTGCCAAATTTTAATTGTTTTTCCTGCTTCCGCGGGCTTCTTTTTCGTTCCATTTTTTGGGTTTTAATTTTTTACTTGGTTTTTTTTCCTTGTTTTACGATATGATTTTCAGTTTTTGGGTTTTTGGGTTTCAGTTTTCAGCCAGCTCTGCCTGCCTGTCTGCCTCTGAACTGGAGTCGGCTTGCTCTTTATGTTTACTTGTTTACTATTTTATAAATTTGTTTATACACTGTAATCTGTCGATCATTTAGTTGCTTTGGAAATTGCCTTTGTCAGCCTTGGTCTTGGTTTTGGTTTTAATTTTAGTTTTAATTCTAATTCTAATTCTAATTTTGTGCTCGACCTTTTCTTTTCTTTTTCTTCTCTTTTTACGTTTTTCTGCCTATTAGTCCCTCCCTTCCCCCTTGGCCTTGGACCTTCGAACCATGGCTTCTCCCCGACCCCTCGCCTGTTCCTACTATATGTTACCGGGGGAGCGATCCCTCCCCATCTTTTTTGACTCCAAAGCGGCTGGAATCGCACTGCGGTCGGTTGTTTTTTTGGGTTTTTGGGTTTTTTTTTTGGCTTGAGAGCATAATAGTAATTACGTACAGATACGATTATAGTAAATATAAATATATATAATTAGAAGTATAAATAAAATATAAGAAATTATATGGTGGAAAATTAACTATATAATGTTGTATATTTATATATACTATATAGTATATATATATATATATTATAACCGCTTAGCTCAGTTAAATTAGATTACTTAGCCTTTTATTTATTGTAATTTAGTATAGTTTTCTTTCCCAGTGAGTGCCGACTATGGACCGATAACAACCCATTGCTCATTTTACTCAGAGAGGAATCTGAATAGACTGATGATTGTTCCCCATTATAGGAACGATGCAGAGAACTGCTACTATCATTTGTTCCATTTCCAATTCCTGAACTATAATAACTTCCAGGGTATCCACTACTAACTCCATTAGCACCACCAATACTACTAGTATTACTACTTTGTAATTTGGTTAATCCTGGAATTGTATTACCACTTATAATTGCATTAACATCTAATTTCAATTCTTCAATCTCTGATTTGAAATTCTTACTGAATAATTCCATCAATGTATCATGACTGACTTTCATTGAATTAGGAATTAATAATCCATGCAATCTTAGTAATCCACACAGCAATCTAATTAAATCCAAAAATTTAACTCTCAATAATTCTCCATCTTCTGTTGATTCACCATCATTTTCAAAGAAAACACGATATTGACCAACACCACCATTAACAGGTGAATCAACAGTTCCTGATAAACTTCTTGATAATGAATCAAACATTGCTGATCCACTAATACTCTTAAATTCACCAGATGAATTCTTAATTGCTGCATTTAAATTATATTCTAATGTACTCAATTCTTCATTCTTATCCATTAAACTTCTAATTGCATTTTCAATAGGCGATCTCTTAACCACTGATATACTCTTAATTTCAGAACGATTCATCAAAGTTGGGAAAGTTAAATTTGTATCATAAGTAATCTCTTCTGTCCATAGATTTGTTATACTATTTGATCCTGGTAAACGACGAACACTAACAAAAGTCTTCAAATCTTTATTATCAACATATTGTTTGGTCATATATGATAATGAATTCTTTGTAATCTCTTTCAATGGTGACACTAATTTTATATGAAGGTATTTACCAAATGGTGTATCTTGTAACATACGTTTGGCTTCCTCCTCATTACTTATAATTCTAGAACCTGGATAAATACGTGATAATCTTTGGTTCATAGATGTAATATGTTCGAAAGGTAAACCTTCATAGATAAATTCTTTACCTCTAATTGAATCAGGGAAACCAAAACCGATAAATGAAATCTTAAAAAAGTTGGAATCTAGTCTATCAACACTTTCTAAACCAGAATAAATCTTTGATAATTCTCCATGACAATAACTTAAACCAGTTAAATCAAAGTTAAACTTATAATAAGCATCTAATAAACGTTGATAAACTTCAACAGCTTGTTCCAATTTATTACCTTCAATGAAATTCTTAGCAATTAACTTATACAATTCTTCTTTTCTCTTAAATGCCGATTGTGATGGCAACTTTGGTTTAGTACATTGTGGTACAATACTTTCCATATCCCAGTCATAAGTATCTGCTAATAACTCTAAAGATAATGCAGCTTGAATATAGTTCTTTTTCAATAGATTGTTTTCATACATTTCATTAATAAATGATTGGAATAATTCTGGTTTATTAACTCTTAATAAGAAAGATGAAATACTCAATTGATGGAAAGTTCTATCATCATCAAATTCTTCACCAGCTGGAATATTCTTCAAATTGGATAAGATATTTAAAAATTCGCTTAAAACATCAACAAGTTTCATAATTGGTCTATAAGCTTCATCTTCAACATCTAATTTTATCACTTTTTGTAATCTGTCAACAAAATTCTTAATCTCAAATAATTCAGGTGAATATCTACTTTCATTATGGAAAATATCATACAATGAAATAATGCATTCTCTTTCAATTTCAAATAAATTCTCACTGATGACCCATTCGGAAACTATTGTTGACCATAACATATCAACACCAACTTCTAAACACTTATCATTACGTTGTAAACAAAAGAGTAATAAATCTTCAATAATACTATATTCTGTATTATTCACAAATTCAACTTGATAACCACCAAATTTAGTCAATTGGAAACGTGTCACGTCTTCATCCAGGGCATACCAACCTAATTTACTCCAAATATCTTGAGCTAAAAATGCTGATCTAGTTCTAATATCACCTGTAATTTGATAACAACACTTTTTAGGCATTTCAATCAAATGTTCAAATGATGATGTTTGAGCAGTTGCACAACGTAAAATACACTTCATATAATTGGTGAATAACACTTTATCAAAAGTGATAGATTTCTCAACTGATGGCATCAACTTTGAAGTTGCAGGTAATAAGAGTTCTAAATAAGTTTGCATAGATTCAGTAATCATCGATTTCAAAGAGAACCACTTACTATTTGGATAAAATCTTGATTGAATTAAACTTCTAATGGAGGTGATTATATCCAAGTTTTGTTCAAGAGACTCTAAGATGGTTCCAAAGTTAGAGAATGTACCATTTAACAACTCATATTGGAAGGAAACAGCAGAAGGATTCAAGAAATTATTAGCAGAATCAGGTAGGAAAATACCAATCTTAGAAATGTAAACCAAAATTATTGCCATTTCAATTAAAATTTCAGCAAATGATTCATCGTTAACCAATGAGTCCATAGTAAACTCCACGAATGGGAAAGTTGTTGGGAAGAGTTGCGTGAAAGTTCTCTTTGGTTTTAGCAATCCTGTTACCTTACAATGCTTGAAATATCTATTGAAAACGTTACAAAGTAATGGTAAAGCCCTGACTAATGATAAATACAACTGATCAGATTCATCAGTGTACATTTTATCCTTCCCGAAACTTGTTGTGATAATCGATAATAAAATACCAGTTGCTAATCTTGAAGCATCGAGATCAATTGTAGGGTTAGTTAAAATTTCCAGTGACCATGATAATGAATGAACAACTAACTTTTCTCTTGCCCCTGGAGATTTAGAATTCGAACACCATGAATAAACCAGCCTTCTAATAAATACTAGCTTTGTAATGATGATACGATGCTCTTTATTCTTCTTTTTATTTACCAATGCATTATTGGATGCATCTTCAATGGAGCCCAAACCTCTTAAACCAATGCAGTCGAGCCATCTAACAATAAAACCTAACAACACATCTTCTTCATAATATTTACTTAATATATCAGTCCATAATTCTAACACTTCTAACAACAACAATTGATCAGCGACAATAGTCTCTTTTGATGAACTTAAAAATAATGAAATTGAATCAACAAAAGAATATCCATGTTCAATGAATTGACTCTTGTCGTAAGTTCCAGCATCACATAACTGTAAGACTAAAATTGAAACACGACATAAAGCTCTTCCAGTTGAATTCCACTCAGTTTCAGACTTATCAAAATATGATGCCATCATTGATAGCATACTTCCACCAAACCCAGGCAATTTATAGCCTTCATTAGTATACTTGGCCATAAAATCTGTAAACAGATATGTGTATTGATCATGCCTAGCAATTGAAACATCCAACAGATGAACTATACTCTGGAAAGAAGCAACTTTCAATTGTTCCAGTTTTTTAACATTTGCAACATTAAAAATTTCAATCAATTTTAATAGCAACTCACCAAAATGTTTGATAACAAGTAGCACATCAACCTTATTAAACTTAGCTAAACTTGAAATTAGGTTCTTTTCAGCAGCTTCGATACTCTTTTCATAAATTTTACTCCAACTTAGAATAGTTTCTATATATGTATCAACATTATAGTTTTTACCAACGAAATCCAATTCCAGTTGAACAGAGCCAAGATTTTGAGATGTTGATCCATTGGTGAGTTCCACTGTTTTTATCTTCTTCGCAGTGTCATTGATATGGTTATAAGACCTTAAAAGATACTTACCTTCACCTAAATATTCTCCATTTAGATAGACTGTTATTAATAGATAATCGTTATCATTAGTAACCTTACCATCGAATCCAACAATTTGAACAGTTTCGCCAACAGATTCATTCATAGAAACTGATAAAAATTGCCACTCACTCGTTGGTATTTCATTTGTCCCTTTACTGAACTTTAAATTAGGGTTCGATGCTTTGATATGGACAGTCGTAAATGATCTATCTTTATTTTCTGTGTTGACATTAGCAGTCTTAACAACTTTCAGGTAGACACGATCATAATCAGGTTCTAATGAATTGAAGTTCATCGTTCTTATTGGTGAAATAGCGGTACTAGCAATTCCTTCTTTTTTGACAGAAGTATTCGTGTCAAAATGACTCTTCAAAAAAGATTCATTTCTTAATTCTTTGACACTTAACGTTAGTTTTTCAGCACGAGGGTTGACTGCAACACCTTTACTTGAACCAAAGATAATTCTGTCAACCAATTCACCCCAACCGTTGTTACTCATTGTCAAAGAAGTTGCCAACATTGGATTCATGCCTGGTGTCAATTGAACAGGTTGTTGATTAGCAGTCATATATGAACCAAACAGTTTTATTGAAAAGTGATGTGCTTCACCACTAGTTAAGTGTCCTTTTCTTCTTGAGAAAATTCTTGAAATGTCTGCAACACCAGCAGATATACCTTTTCTGACATATTTCAAGCCAGTTTTTGATGTGGAATCATTAGCTAATTTGATATTCTCAGTTAGTAAAGCAACTAAATAGATTCTACCGCTATCAACTTCAGATGCTGGAATATTTCTGAACAGTGCTGCAGATATATTATCCAAAAATAAATCCTGATCTGGTTTAATTGAGATAGCAAATGCTTCAGTCAATCTCTTCTTGGAATTTCTTAGATACATATATGCTGTCATCCCATCGTAACCATTAGGTAATACAGTTGATGATCCACTAACAGATTTGAAGTCAATTAAAACATGAGATGGTGGAACTTTTTCAAATTTAGTGTTTTTATCAGGGATAAGAGATATATCTGAGTGACTAACAGGGTAATTTGGTGATAATGCTGAAAATAATTGATTTTGTGCAACTGTAGCTAAATTAACTAAATTATTTTGTGGATCAGGAACATTACTTGAATAAATTTCTGCAGTAGAATCATCTCTCGAAAAAATGGCCTCATATCCACCGATATCCTTTCTCTTCTGACGTCTATTGTAACCAATTTGCCCACTTGAAGCTAACAATTTAGCAACTCTATTCAACAATAAAACAGCTTGCTTTTTTGAAATACGTAGTTCATATTTGGTTAATAGGTCATGTGACAGGTTGAGGCGGATATAATCTAGTTCATGATAAATATCAATCAATTTTCTGAATAAATTAAAATCGTTCAGTGCGTACATTGCGTAAACATGAACAGCAATTGATTTCAGTGTGGAAACAATTTCTTCCAACAAATTCGTGGACTCCAAGCTATCATTCACAGGTAAAGATGGTTTAACAATTTTCTTATGCTCAGAAGTCAGGACACTATAGTTATCATCCAGTTCATCGACCATAATTGTTTCATCAATGATCAGATTAGGATTAACAAGATCGTCATTGGTTGGAATGGCAATTTCATTAATAATTTTAATGCATTCCAGTGGAACAACACTAACTGTAACTCTTGATTCAGGTAATTTCTCTAAATTGACACTAGCAGATGAAAAATCAGAGGGAATTGGTAATGAGACGATATAACCTCTAGCCCACTTAGAGGATGATTCTGATTCGAATAAATAAACTAAATCACCAGGATAGATATTTCTGAAATTTTTCAGTAATTGCTTGTTTGTTTTATCTTGTGCATTTTCAAGAGGTAGAAAAGGTTTAATGACTCTACCATAGAGTAATTTTGGTAAAGGGGTCCAAGAAGACATTGATAAAAAATAAATAAATTAAAAGGAAAACGAAACGAAAGGTGATAAAATAAAATAAGAAAAGGGGAAAAATAAATAGCAAATCAGTCAAGAGACAAAAAGAAAAAAAGGGGAAAATTGTCAATGGAAAACAAAAGCAAAAGAAAGCAAAAACGATTATAGATAAGCAAAAAGGAAAAACAAGATATATTTGAACTTGTAGTTGAAATGTCCTAAGAAACGAGTAATTGATGGTTCAATTGAAGAAAATCAGGAAGATAAAAAAGAAAAAGAAATACCATATAACAAGAACAAACCGTCTTGGTACAAACAAATGAAAAGAAAAGAAAAGAAAAAGCTTGATCCACTCGATCACCAAATTCACCCAACTTTGAATCAACAAAAGATCGACGCAATAGTGGTGTGTGCGATGCTATTGTGAAAATTACAATTTGATTGGAATGTCAAAATAAGCAATACATTTTTATTGTATAGATAGATCGATCGACGTTACAATCAACGATGGCAGAGTCTGCCAGGCAGGTACGCGCTTCCAATGCAGGTAATTAATTCTGAAAGAGGAAATATACCGCCTTTCTCTTATTACGCGTTGAGAATGCAAGGATGTTTTCAATTACCTTTTTCGTTTGGAAATTTGATAATATATTATATAATCTTTTTTGTTTACATTATATATATTTTTTTTTTTTTTTTTTCTTCCTTGCACCTTTTTCTTGTTAGCAATTTGCTGTTGTACGTGACGGCATTTTCTCGAAATTGATTTCATATGTATATATCTGATTTGTTGTACGTGTGTTTCATAATAGTTCCTTCTTTTTTTACTCATTCTTATTAGTTTATCAACTTTTATTTTGTTGATTGATTATTTTAAGTTTGTTTTATCACATACATACATATATTTTACTTTTCAGATAAACAATGCAAGTTTTTAAGAAAGCCAATTGTAATTCTTTTTCACAGGAGTCACAACAACCGGTTGATCCAGTCAGAGAAAGACTTCAAACTCTGGGCATGAGAATCAGAAAAAGTGTCAATGATGGTTACATGCTACCAGCAGATGATTCTCAAAGTCGATTCCAAACTAATACTTATCCATCACAAAATTCACATCTGTCCAATTTCCAAGAACAGCACCTATCAAACATTAAAAGAGCTCCTCTACCTTCTCATTTACAGAATCAACCTCCACCTTTGCTTTATAATGGATCAACTGCTTCTTCTTTAGCAGGTTGGGAAGATGAAGTTGAAAATCATTCAAGACCTATGCAAACTTTACAAGGTGGAATGTTCAATGTCTCCCCAGCAAAGCGTAGAAGAGATGAAGAAGATATTCTCAACTATCAATCTTCTAATCTAAAGGTGAATCAAGATCACAACAAGGTTCGTGAATATGCTGATTACGTTTCTCAGTATGGTCAACTAAGCTTTGAAGAAGAATTTTAGAGTGCCGTCTTCTTTATGTTAGAGATGTACTAAGATTTATGATTCATGACCCATATAATTGAGTTAAGTGTTTCAATTATTATTTTCATTCACTCTTTTTTCTCATCATTTTATTTGTATTTCTTTTATTATTATTGTTTCATTATGTTCTTGTGTTGATTTTTTTTTTAGTTTTCTTCTTTCTCTGTTTCGAGTCTTCCTCCAATTTCGCCATGTTTGTTTCGCCATTTTATATTTATCTCTTGCGGTTTCGTTAATTGAATCTACTTTATAGATAGACACAATTTAGCTTCGTCTACTATTTTATAGTTTAACCTTCAAGTTATTTATGATTTTCAAATTATAAACCCACCAATTTGTACAGCTGGAACCGCTACATTACAGAAACTGATCAATATCTGCAGTCTGTAGAGCCAACAATACGCTACGTGCTTTATCGCCTGCATTCGCTCGACCTGGATTGTCTGTTCTGCCACGGCGAAAAATTCAAATTTTAAAAAGCGTAGAAGCCGAATAAAATTCAAACACTACTATAGACTGGCTTATCCATTTTTTTACCTTATACAACACATTTAGTTGATTGGACCGATAGTAACTTCAATTAAGGTGATCGTCGTTTGGGAAGAGTATTCCAATCAGGTTTATAAGAGTATATAACCTACATTGTCAATCGTTACCGACGTACCCTATCATTGATCGTTACAGAAAAGAAATCTCTTTTTCTTTTTTTTCTTTTTTTTTTTTTTTTTCTGTCTAAATTACAGCAAATAATCAAAAACAAAAGATACAACTTTTATTTCTAAGTGTGATATCCATTTCTCCAATCTAAGATAAAGAAACAATTACAATCAATTGCTATTGAGAGCCACATTTTGAAAGATGGGCTCGGCAGACTCCAAGTTAAAGTTCAAGAACCATGTTTTTCGTTTAGCTGACACTTCAAAGGATATCCCATTGAACGATCCATATTGGAAAGCATTCTGGACAGAGCCAGAATCAGTTAATGATGTCTTTAACCTTCTGACAGCCGCAGATATTAGATCTATAAGAGATACAAATATCAAAGGATTTTGTATATTATTGCAACGTATATCACAAAGACTATTGGAATTAACCAGAGGTAACACTACCAACCCAAGATTTCCAACATTGGAACTATTAAATTGCATTAGACTTCTCACCAAACTACTTCCATTCTTGTATGAAAGACCTGATTATCAAGGTATTGAAAGATCTATTTTTTGGTCGCTTAGTACAAGTTTAGATCTTCAATCCCCTATATCACAAGAATCAACTACTGCCAAAAGTAGTGTTAATTCACCAGGGTCTTTACTTTCAAATAAAAATCCAATTGCAGATAGTTTGAAGGCAGTAATTGATTCTGTGGATAGTGATTCAGCATCAATGAAGGTTAATTTTGATGATGGTGGACTAAATTCAAAGTTGAATTTACCTTTAGGAGCAAGGTTGATCTTTGTTGCAGTTAACTTACTATTTACAACTGGATTTACAATTCCAATAACCAATGACGATACTGATCGATCAACATCGGCTAAACAGGATAATTCTCCAAACATAAAATTTTCGATTTGGGAGCCAGGTATTGGATTATCTGGCACTCCACAACAACCAGACATATATCTAGACTCTAATAGATTAGAAGTACTAAGGTTTATCATATCTTTATGTTCTCAATGTTTATATAAACAAATGACAACTGTTGTACCACATGGATCGAGATTCTTAACTGTTTTGGTTACAGCTATCCCTAAATTGCAAATGCTCACATTAATTTCATCATTGGTGAATCTCACATGTAGATCAACAAGGGAATCTAATGGGCCCATCGACAACGGTTTGGACAATCTTACGAACAGTTCACTGAAAGAAGTCAGAATTTTAATGATAACCAACGCTATTCATCTATTATCATTGATGATTGTTTATCCACTACCAAAATCAGACTTGGAGTTTTTAAAGAAACAGAACATCCTAGCCGAACAACCAAATAATCTTGTTAGATTTTATTGTGGAAGACTTTACAAACCTCACGAACTGAGCTTACTAGAGAGTGGATTGATCGAGCCTCTATTTAGACCAATGAGAGCTAATGCAGGTGGTTTAAATGGGGCTGCATCAGCTGCTGGGATTTCAATGCTTATAAAGGGTAAATCGTTTAGTAATAACGAGCCATCGATTTGGTGTACAGAATTAGTGATATTGTTTTGGGAATTTTATCAATGCAATAAAAAATTCAGAATGTACGTGGCTACAAGTCAAGGACCCAAGATAATGATCCATTTGTTTTATTATATCTCAACATATAAGACAGTTGAAAAATATAGAAACTTTTTGAGAACTTGTTCATACCTATTTCTGTTTTTAACTTGTGATCCAACCATTTCCTCTACATTAGCTTCTCCAATGGATAAGGACTTCTATGCAACTTTTCCGAACACTTATAGAATAACAACCCCGATAACGACATACCGAGACTTCTTAATTATTCAGGCTTGTAATGCTTTGCTGCTGGAATGTCCTCAAATTTTATTCCCAACTCTGGTTGAATGTATCTACAATTTAGTTCCATTAACGCCATCTACAGATGGTAAAAAACAAGATCCTCCAACTTTTAACAGAAGAATGTCAGCAAAAGAGCTACTTAATCCTTCACCAACATCTTCTGATTCAACTGACCTTTCATACGGTGCTGCCAATTCATTAACTCAATTAATTTATAAATTTTCTAATGTTCATTTCTTATCTGATAACAACATTAATTTAGATTTATTAGCATTGTTATTGAGATCAATATGCCATCATATTTATCGGAATCCTCAAAACTCTAACATAATTCTATACATTTTAACTCGTCATAACGATGCATTTGAAGCCATTCTGAAATCAATAACCAAACTGTCACAAGCAATGGAAGATGACTTAAACGATGAGTCTGACATCACATCACCCAATAAAGCTTCTATAGATTCGGACGCGGTTTTCTCTCCATACCAACCACCACCCCCTCCACAGCAGCCCCAATCTCCACAGAGACAAATGTCACAAGTTTCACAAATATCAATTTTATCAAACAAATCAACTTCTACCTTAAGAAGTTCATATTCAGCTGACGATGGAATTGAGACAGTTATGCTTGATTCCATAATTGAAGGCGAGGTTGTAGAAGAACCAATCATAAGACCTAAATTACCAGTTGGAATGTCAATGAAAGCTAAAAGCAAACAACCGTTATATGCTACTTTGAATGAAACCTGGTCTGGTGCACATGCACTGAAGCTAATTCTGGAATTGATAAAATACATTAGAGCACAAGTGACAATAAATGCATCCTCTGATGCAGCTACAGCCATCAATAGGATTTCAGGTTTACGCATAAATGAATTCTTACAAACTCAAAAGGTCCCCAATGAATACAGACTAGCCAAGAGCAAATTCGAACCGTTGAAATTTACTTGGTCAAACTTATCCCTCGGTTGGTATGAATCCATCTTATGGAATTCCATTTATAACAGCAACGACATACTTAAGAGTAAAAATTTCCTTGGAGAGATTTCATCTTCCATTTCTGCATTCAAAAAAGTTGGATCTGATTGGGGATTTGGAAATTGGGGGACATCGAACTCGAATGCAAGCTCATCCAGTAAAAATTCTTTAAAAAAATCAGAGCCAGAAATACTCGAAAGAGCTACAAAGTCATTGAGCACATTTAGCTTATGGAATAGAACAGCAATTAGATTAATTTCGATTAAGGGAAAACCAAGAGAACAACCTTCATTCTTACAGCAAAATGGATCGCAAGATACTGTAGCTGATTCATTAATTAGAAGATTTGGATCCGTTAGCTTCAACAAGAGAAAATCAAGCACTGCATCGCTGCACAGCATCATTACTTCACCTCCCATTGGCTACTTACAGACTGATTCTCTTCTAGCTCAATCCAATCCAAATAGTCCACTGTTGACGCAACCGCCAAACAATATCTTCCAAAATCAGAATCCATTCTCACCATCGTCTCCTAGTCCTGTTTCGCCCGCATTAGGATTTGGTTCTGTTCCTCCAGCTCTGGCACAGAATGAAACTGAAAATGGTGGAGCTTATTCAAACTTGGGTCGCGGATTAAGTCAATCTGATTTCTCTCAAATTCAATTACGTCTCACTCCTAGAAACTCCTTCACGGCAAACAGCCCTGCAAGAGTCTCTGTGAGTGGTCGAAGCACACCGACAACTGTATCTGCACAAAATACACCATTATTTGGTCCCCAATCATGAGGAAACGATAAAAAAAACGAAAAAGCACTCGAAAAGGCGCACACATCTAACTTTTCTTTTACTTCAAGTCGTTTGGCCAAAATATACCAAATTTTAATTTTCTTCCCTTTATTCTTTTTAGTTTGATAGCTTACTTTCTTTTAATTTTTTTATATTTCAGTGACTACAAATAATATTATGATGTGCTTTTCTTTTATATCTTTTCGTATTCTTTTGTGTTTCATGTCTTTTTGTTCTTCTCTTATTCCTCCAAGTCATTTGATATTCGCATTTTGTTCATATACTAATAATCCCACCTTATGCTGTTTTCCAAACAAAATTAAAATACAACTTAATTAAAACTAAAAAGATGCGAGTAAATCCATAAACTAATAATAAAACTACAGAATAAAAAAATATCAACGTCTACCTTTCTTAACAACCATCGTAAAACCATCATCATCCACAATTGGTTCATTCTTTTTAACTTGTTCATGTACCACATTTTCCATATCGACATCCATGCTATCATCTCCATATTCTGCTTCTTCGTCACCTGATTCACTTTCCTCGTCATCTGGATTATTAGGATCTTCAATCACTTGCACAGTCTTTTTAATTCCATTTCTGGAGCGATATTCTTCTTTCTCTTGCCATCTTTGATACATGCTGTGGACTCTTGCAAATTTGCCTTCTATGCATTCTTTATAAACTTCAATAATTCCTTGAGCCACGACAACTGTAGAATCATCTTGCACTAAAACGTCAAATTCATCTTCCATTGAGTTAAATAGAAGTTCATGAAGCATAATGGTATCCAATTCCTTGCTGGATGAAAATAATTCAATGACAATACCTGTAATCCAATCTCTTTTCTCTGATGATTGTGGTCCACCCCATAAATTATCCACAGCTGTAGTTAATGTATCCCATTTATGAATTAACATAGACACTCCAAGTTCAAAATTAGCCTGTGCTTGTTCATTAGGAATGAGTAGCGTAGTTTGCGGAGGTTGGGCAGAGATGTAGCCTGAATCTTCTAACAGAATTTCCATTTTTATTGTGATAATTCAAATTGGTGGTTTCTCAAGAAAAATATATTTTCTTCTGTACGGACAGTTCTATGTTTTTCTATTTAGTCCTTCATTAAAGATACACAAACTAGAAGATTAAATTTTTCATGAAATGAAAAAAAAAAAAAAAAAGTGTGCGGCTTCACTCAAGGCACTTTACGTTTTTGGTATAGAAGCGAGCTGTTCGGGCTGTGCAACACTGGCCCCTTATCTAAGAATCAGCAATGCCTACCTTAAAATTTTGCAATTACCAATATTGAAAAATTATGTGAACATAACAAGTGATCACATACTGGATTAAGGAACCGTGTTTTTTACTTCGGGAAAATAGCTAGCTACTGGTTCACAACTCTGTTCCACTTCATTTTACTTATAATTGGGCAGCGCAACATCAAAACTGCCACTTTTATGGTGAGTCGATTCGTGCTGCGTGCGAGGAGACCGAGAATGTAACAGGATAAATAGGAATAAATTACAATAATTTAAATTAGAAAAAACATATATGAAAAACTTAATGCGAAAAATGACGAATTGTAAAATGTGCATTGTTATTGTTCACGACGAGGTAATGCTTCGTTTGCCAAGTCAGCTAATCTGATTTCTTCAAAACTGGATAATTTTTTATCCAAAGCATCTGAGCCATTAAGTAGGACTCCCTTCGGTAAATTAGTTCCACCAGATAAAGATCTTAGTTGCTCCACTTTTTCAGCTTCTTGTCTCAACATGTTAAACATTCTTGAAACTCTTCCAATTGCCAATATTTTGTTACGTAATGAATCTCTAGCTAACGATGGGCCATCCACTTTTGTTTCGTCGGTTCCCTTTGACAAACTTGATAGATCCGTAGTTGAAACAGTACTATGTAGCATTGATAGTGCAGATCCATCACTAGCCTTCTTACCAGAGAGAATATTCTTTTCTTTGTGTCCAAAGTCCTCCAGACTATTAACTAATTCTCTAGCAATAGGGGTATCTCTTTCCAATTCTTCATCGGTACAAATATTCAAAACACTGAATAGTATATCTGCTGTTCTTTCCGCAACAAATGGGATTGACCATGTGAAAACATCAAGTAATCTTGGTAAGTGATATGGTTCTTTCTGTGCTGAGAATTGTCTGATATTCATAACAGATTTTTCATATCTAAGCACAGCAGCCTTATTACCATATGTGCCACAATAGTCAGGTGCTGAAAATAAAGTTATGACTGAGGGGAACTGTTGTGGCTCTGTTTTCTTGTACATTCTATAACCAGCGTCCTGTGCTTGATGCGCACGGATCATACATAATAAATTGTTTTTTTGTAAGAAATTACAAACGGCTTTATGTGTAAACATAAATGAACAACCTCTTTCATGATTTGGGCGAAACATCGATTGAATACTATTATCATGAGCTGTGTTTTCTGTATCATAATCAGTAGATGGGTCAGCCCACATTAAATCACAATATAATCCAGAGGTTGGGAAATCAACAAGAAATCTATCAATTCTAGTTATATCATCAAGTGTACGTAGATCCTTGGATATTCCACCATGAACACAAAAAAATTGTTTGTTCATGATCGCAGCAATTGGTAATGCTTTAAACGACTCCAAAGAGGCTCTATAAATTTCTACTGAATATTTCATTAAACATTCTGATTTAAAAGTGAAATGTGATGTCATCTGCTTCGTTTCATGATTACCTCTAAGCATAAAAAAGGTATTCGGATGGTTAATTTTCATAGCATATAATAATAGCAGGCATTCTAAGGAATTATTGCCACGATCAACATAATCACCTAAAAATAAGAAAGATGCTTGGTCTGGATTCCCACAAATCTCAAACAACTTGCAAAGGTCATAAAATTGACCATGAATATCACCACAAACAGTGACAGGAGCTGCTACCGTTAGCATATTTGGCTCCAAAGAGAAAATAACAGTTGCCATACTTATTATTTTGATAACTTGAAGTTGACTAAGTTTGCCTTCTCTTTTAAAGTGTTCTTTTAAAAATTTATAATTAGGCAAACCACCTGGATTACTGAATACTTTTTCATCCGATGGCTTTTCTGATGTCGGTGGTATCACCTCTTGAATAATTCTGTCTGTTGTTTTGAAACTGTTGCCATTATCATCTATATAAATTGTTGGGTCAGATCTTGTCAAATCCAAGTCTGTATCCCTGTTTTTAATCTGTTTTAGAGCATTTTCAATTTTCAGTGAGTTTTCATGAGCCACCAGTTTATGTTGAGCTGACATTATCCAAGGGGTACTATATGATTAAATTTCTGGAGATCAATAGATGTGTTTTATATAGCACACAGTACAGATATATAACTATTGAAAATATGAATGGTTATGATGGAAAATGTGGAACTATGGCTGTGTTTTAAAGAATGTCTATCGAGATTAAGCTCTGTTCAATGAGCTAGCTACTATATATAAAATAGAACTCAGGACTTAGGAAGAAATCTTGATCAAGGGAAAAAAGCTATATGTATAAAAAAAAAGGAAAATTACTACACCATTCAAAGTGGAGAAACAAACATTAAAGTACCTCAAGGGATCAATAACATCGATGAGAGTCGTTGGCACACAATGGAATAGGGTTAAACACTGAGATACGTACGGTACGTGTCTCATCTTTGTTCAGGTGGAAAATTGCATATATATCCTGAACATAGTGTCGTACATAGATGACAATAGACGGGGAGGCACGTCACAGGCTGCGGAAAAATTTTAGAACGGCGACCGCGAACTAGAACTTATAGTTCGACATTAGGCTGGTAGACCGGGAGTGACCGCCCTTCCCTAGCTTCTCTAAGCCATGGAATTTGGACATGGGGAACTGGCGGACGGCCTGGCCGGCTGGTTGGACCGGCTGCGTCTCACGACTCTCACCGGGAGACTGACTAGTGACTGGCCAGCAGGGGCAAATGTGGGGTGGGTGAAAGAGGAGACGTCCAAGGAAGTTGGAACAGGTCGAGAAGACTAGAGATCTGTAGGTGTTGATCTTCCAAAGCAGAATGTACTCTGTAAGAAATGGTTAACGAGCTGAGTTGTAACTTGTAGGTACCCACGTCTCAATAGAGACTAGAGTATATCTATCTAATACATAACTTTATATACATTATATGGTATATTTTGTACGTATAAATATTAAGCTTGTGTGGAAAATGCGTACAAACAAGTCAGATCGGCCCCCGGGGGAGGTAAAGCATATGCAACGACACTGTCAATAGTAATACAGATGCCCCTCAATAATAAAACAACAATAAACGGGCCTCAATAATAAGTGCCGCTGCTACTCGCGAGACGATGCCAAGGCTGGCCGTTGGCTGCCGCTGCTAAAAATAAAAACCTAGTTAATAGTAGGGGAATTGAATTATTCAAATGATTCAGCCTTGGTAAAGCAAGCGACTGTGCTCAGCCTTGTTAGAGCGTATATATTTAGGGCCTGGAGTGTTCGTGTAGTGGAGGTGTCTCGCTACTGGTGTAACAGTTACTGAATGGGAGACTTTTAAGATTCACATCGTTTCAAATCCGATTGTTTTTTACGTTGAGTGTCTGAGCCGCCGAAAGAATAAACTAGGAATTCATATCGTGAATCTGATGGCCCATAGAGATAAGTGATAAGTACCAATCGATAGACTTTCGCCAGACTCCAATCTAAAAAATTTACGTCAATGAAAAACAAGAAAAAATAAAACTGTCACGTGTATTTACTCCACGTGATAACTCTGGATTGTAAACCAAAACAACGCTTTCCTGGGCTTGAAAGTCTAAAAATGGGAGGCATGTAAGTGGGCCTTGCAGATAGACAAGAAATGATACCCAATAAAACACTTTAAAACATATCTTATATATCAAAACATACGGATTGATTGATCTATCTTATCATATAATACTTCAACTTTTTTCAACCTAAAAATGTTGCAAAGATTCAAAAAGAAAGCTCGCAACACGTTTAACAAAAGGGAACTCTCTGAACCCAGTTCATTAAGGCCAAAAGCTGGGCTCTCCCAACAGTCACCAATTAAGAAAACCCCATTGATTTCGCTTGAGCATGTTAGCAGATCATGTGAATCATTTAGTCGAACGTTAACAAATGTGACAAACACATCTGCTTCGTCCGCAACATCTGTAACATCAATATCTATATCAGGAATTACCCAACAACAGATGACGAGGCGTGAATCTCTTTTTTCCACACAATCAGCATCATGTATGTCTTTAGAAGTATACGATGTTCATGACCAATTTGAGATTGAATACGATCCCGATGATGCAACTCACTATCTTGATGAAGATGGACGGTTATACCTGACAACCAGTCGTGCGATCACGTCTGCCATCCAGCCTCACATGGCTATACCACAGGATAGCGAAGTATTCAAAGATGATTGTCATAGTGATATACCAAATTTAAGTTTCATTGCAAAATTATTTATAAATCAGGGTAAACTTACGGAGGAACAGGCATGCAGAATATTAAAGGCCTCAAGAAATCATTTATCTGGGGAACCAAATTTAATTACACCTGCATCCAATCCTTATCTACCTTGGGTTATTGTTGGCAACTTGAATGGTAACTTAAGTGACATTCTTTACTGTTTGAAAAAATATCCTCCTACTTCTAGTAAACTAGTTTTTTTAGGAAATTATGTCAACGTTGGACCACATGGTATTGAGGTATTTTTATTAGTCTGTTGCATGAAATTAAATTACCCTGATAATGTGTATATATTACGTGGAAGTTCAGAGACAACTAAGGAAACAAATCCTTATGCCGATCAGAAACTAAAATCAAGAGATATCATCAAGAGAACACATTGTTCCTTTTGGAAGGAATGTATATACAAATATTCACCATCTATCTACAAAGAATTCTTAGATACTTTTGCATGCCTTCCCTTGGCGGTGGTATTTAACAGTTCATTTTTCTGCATATCAGGTGGAATTTCTCACTATGTCTCAAAACTCAATGACATTAATACTTTAATAAATAGATTTCATATCGATTCAGCTAGTGATCCAATATTGAACGATTTGTTGAATAGTATGCCCATAGAGAGATTTGAAGCTGATAGTTTGTTTGGGGACAGCTTTAAAACATATTACAGACAAACAGAATCGGGATCATTCGAATTCACATCTAAGGCTGCCAGGAAGTTTCTTGCTGACAACAACCTTACTACAATAATCAAATCAAGAGGAACAAAATTTGGAACCTATCGAATCTCATCAGAACCCGTGATTCAATATAAAAGAGATAATGAAGTATTGGCCTATTCTGTGATTTCTGCTTCTAATTTTAATTTTGGTAAGAATTCAAACTATGCAGCTTTTTTAGTTTATCCAGCAACATTACATTCAGGCAATTTAAGTGCTCCTAATTCATTACATTATACTCTCAGTAACAACTCTTCGTGCTCCATTCAGAGTTTTTCCAATTCAAAGAAGATCCAACCAAACGAGCCCCAATTCTACAGTCAATTGCAAGCTTCAAGTCATAATAATCGTCGCAGCAGTACGGCAAGTACGATGTGCAGCTTGAAACTTTCCAACAGTGCAAACTCTGCTTCATTTTCAAATGCCAACGGTTTAAAATTTAAAAAATTCAGAAATCAACCTTCTGCCTATCATTTACCAGAGTTCATTGACATATTTACTGCTTCCATACCCATTGTGACACATGAAGTGCTCCATATTATTGATTGCTTACTGTCGGATATCCCTAAACACGAGAAAACCCACCGTGAAAGATACGATGCGAGTTAGGCCACCAAATCATTGATTATTCCTTTCTTTTACCTTTTGCAATAACTGCCATATGAGAGTTAAACCGCGATTTTTCTTCCGTTCTAAATTGGGCAAATTGTATCACATTTTCGAAGTATCCAAAATTCCAACGAGTTAATTGTGTCTAATTATTCCTATTCATGCCGACGTAAAAACTAAAACTGCAAGTGTTGATCTGTAGCCTGGGGCATACGCAAGTTTGTATCTGTAGCACGTGGACAGTAGTCAGCTGACATGCCCACAGAAAGACGTAACTGCAGCTGGGAGGAGTCGCAGATGGAAATTCAGCTTTGTGCCGCTCCAAGTGAGAGGAGCCCATCCCAGATTTTATTTTGGTATTGCGACTGGGGATGCCTGTGAGCGTATTTAAGCAATCACAAGTTTGTCCCCTAGGTTGTCCATTCGTATACATAAGAAATAATAGTCTAAGTTACAAGTGTTTATAGTATCTAGCATTATCAATTGCATCCAATTTTGAAACCTTGGAAGTAGAAATAGTTATAAGCACCGTATCTCTTCTTTTTTCGTTATTTTATTCAATAAATATTCACCGTGGATCCCGGGTTTAATACATCAAACAACTATATATTTCCTTTAGAGCACAATGAGCTCTGACCCACCTGATAGACTGAGAGCATATGAGAATACTGTCAAGATAGAAAATGCATTGAGACAAGTGAAAAATAGAGAAGAAAATGAGAACACACGAGATCCAACTATTTTTATCGATGACAGTGGTCAACGATTTGTGACTACCGAGAGAGCAATTGAGTCAGTTAAACCCCCTTCATCTAAGATCCCCACCGATAGACAAGTGTTTGGTGATAATCAAATGCCGGATTACAAATTCTTGATGAACCACTTTCTGAGAGAAGGTAAACTATCAGAGTATCAATTGGTAACTATTCTGCAACAAGCCACCGAAGTATTTGAAAAGGAACCAAATTTGTTACAAGTTCCATGCCCTGCCACGGTGGTTGGTGATATACACGGTCAATATTATGATTTATGTAAAATGTTTGATATGTGTGGTGACCCTAAAAAGACTACATACCTTTTTTTGGGTGACTACGTTGATAGAGGTGATTATTCCACAGAAGTGTTAATTTTGTTGTATGCCATGAAGATCAACTTTCCTACTACATTTTGGTTATTAAGAGGTAATCATGAAACTAAAAGAATGACAGACTACTTCACCTTTAAGCGAGAATGTGAAGTAAAATATTCAATGAAGATCTATAGGGAAGCTATGAATTCATTTAAAGCTCTGCCCTTATGTGCGGTGTTAAACGATCAATTCTTCTGCTGCCATGGTGGTATCTCAAAAGAACTGGTCTATGTAACCGATGTTAATAATATAAATCGGTTCCGTTATGACTTCCCATCTAAAGGTTTATATTGTGATATCATGTGGGCGGATCCATCACCTGATTACGATACTGAGACTTTTGATTCCGATGATGCCAGTACTTATTTTAGAGACAACTACGAAAGACACTGTTCATATTATTTCACTCATAAGGCTGCCTGCAGATTCCTCAAAAATAACAATCTATTAAGTATAATTAGAGCCCATCAAGCTCAAGATGCTGGTTATAGAATGTATCGTACAAACGAAGCTAATGGATTCCCTGCAGTGATCACTTTATTCTCTGCTCCTAATTATTGCGGAACCTATAGAAATAAGGCAGCCACGTTAATTTATGATGGATCTACTTTCAATATTAAGCAGTTCGTCTCTAGCCCTGCTCCATATCATCTACCTAACTTTATGGATGTTTTTGAATGGTCAATTCCGTTTGTTTCTGAAAAGGTTGTCGATATTCTATTATCTGTTTTAAATATCTGCACAGATGATGAATTAGTTGAAAAGACACCATTAGCAAGAGATGTGGTAAAGTCGTTACAAGACGTTCCAGAATCAGTCACTGCATCACAACTGGACCAGCAACAACTAGTCAACGTCAACGCAGGTCAAAAATTGACACCAGGCGAAATTCGTGCATCTTTAAGAAAAAAATTGTTATCTATTGGCCGTATGTCTCGTATGTTTACTATCTTAAGAGAAGAGGCTGAAAAGGTGGAACATTTAAGATCTGCAGCTGGTGGTATTTTGCCGAAAGGTATTTTGGTGGATGGCCGTGAAGAGTTACACAACAGATTAAAATCATTTAGTGAAGCTCGTCAAGCCGATTTAGAAAACGAAGGTTTACCTCCAAGTGAAGAAGAGATAGAGCATATGGAAGAGGTTAAAAGGGAGAAACTTCGGAAGTACATTGAAGATGGTGACATGGATGTAGATGGCTGAAAAGTATTCTTTACACTATTCTCCTGTTTTTGTTTTGTTTTTTTCTCGACACATAATTATTTGTTTTTGCTATTAACGATCTTCTCTTTTTATTTGCGTCTTTTATAATTTTATTCTCTATAGTTACTTATGATTTTTAACAGTAATTGTTTTTTCTTGTTTTAGTTAGTTTTTTTTCGATTTCATTTGACGCCCGTTTTTAAAAATTTTGTTCTATGTATCTACAGATGAACAGATCTTCTAGTTACGTTTTAATGTATGTTATTCTCACTATTATTTTCATTATTGTACAAGATAAAAAAAAGGAAATCGATATTTCATGATTACAGAGCGTAGCACTTCTCCACATTGTTCGGATCGTTTCCCCACCAATGTGGGAATGACTTGTTTGCGCCTTCGTTTGAAAACCATAAAAACAAAACTACGCAACATAAATTAAACCCGGTATCAAATGCAGCGGCCAAGACATAATTGAATTTCTTAAATAATTCCCTCTTGTAGTTGAACATATAGTACATTGTACCAGTACCCAATAAAAACTGTGTGAAATATCCAGTACTTATGTTACCATAAAAGTGGCTCATTGTTGAAAAAATGATGGTTACATTACACCATTTCATCAAACTTCCAAAAATGTTTTTCTTCCAACATAAAAACACAATAATTGGAGCTATAATACCAAATAAAAATCCAAACGGAAGTACAGGATACAATTCAAATAACCTCTTAGGACCCAATAATACATATTGCACAGCATTACTGTTATATGAAGCCAAAGACTGGCCACTCCATTGTTTCAAAATATCCTGTTTTTCACCTCTCAAATACTCAATCTTGTTAGCAAGTACCCACCTCAGTGCCAGATAGTTAAATGGCACACCTATTAAGTCTCCGAAAATCTGAGAAAAGAAAACAGCTTTCGGTGGGATCTGGTTGTAAATTCCTATTTTCTGATCTTGAAGCAAGTATTGAGCACGGTACCAAGCATTACCGGAAATAGCCCCGTATATGGCAGCACCACAAGGATGCTTTCTAGTACTTGAAAATGCATTTTCTCCTGAATTTTGTAAAGGAGGTGCAAATATTGGTGATTGAATCATAAGACCATATAGAAGTTCATTGACAGTTCCTATTGCTAATTGAAAATTTGAGCTAGCAAAGAGATAGGACATTGGAGTCACAATAACAGCTCCGATGGATAAGGCTACAAGGTATGTTTTGAAAGGAATGTACAACTGTGTTGTGAATAGTAAAATAGATGATAGAATGATGAAAGAGGCAAAGAATAACGTCAAAAACCATGATATGGGGACATCTTGATATATAGAATACGCCTTATTGATTCTATCATCGAACTGGGATGCAATTGTGTGCTTTGCACGTCTGAATTCTGGCTCAGCTATTAAAGGTGAATCTTCGTTATCATCATTCTTTGCTGGACTGTAATTACTTTTTGACATTAGCCTATCAGTTGTTCTCTTCCATGTCTTCTTCAAGTCATTCCACCCAAAAAAGAGGATCCAAGAAATTGCACTAGTATAAGCTGCGTAATCAAAGAAAATATTAATCACTCTTTGATATCCCAAGTGAATTGGTCCATGCAGTGCATAAGCAGTTTCATTGAGTGCTAAATCCTTTGTTATGAGATCCAAAGTGGGATAGATAGTACCATTTGCTAAAAGTAGACGATTTTCCATTAGTCCCATAGAATATTTACCACCATCGAACCATTTAAAAAATGGCAATATTATCCAACAAATTGTAACAAAACCTATAAACTGCAAAACAATCGTCCAATAAGGAGATAACATTACAGTTGATGTGATATTACTCCAATCCAAGGAAACATTTAAAAATCCTAAACCGCCTAACCCGGATCCTAGAAAATTCAAATTCTTATTATAAGGTGCCATATAGCAAACTATTGCAAGTGATGAAGTCATAGGAAAGACAAATTCGGGTAAAATTTCCCATAAAAACATTCCAATTAAACCGATCCAGAAAACATGCATCTGTGTGATTCCATTCTTTTTAACATCTTCTGTAACTTCACCATCAACATCAGCTTCCGTCTGGTCACACGAACGGTTTCCGGAGTCGGAATCGGTGTCCTTTTGTAGTTTAAACAAGGATGTCTGCATTAAAGCCTGTGGCCACACAAATTGAGGATCATAAAGTACCACATTACGTGCAATAGCAGCAAATGAATATCCTGTCCAAACAATGCTATACATAAATAATAAAGCAATTACCGGATGAACTGTTTCATTGTAATATACCTCAGCTAAGGAAATACCAGATGTACCCTGATTCCCTGTAGCGCCTGAAGCGGCAGTCAAAGTTATCAACACTGACTCTTTCACAGACCAAGGATGTGGATTTAAATTAAACTCAAAAACTCCAGGTATAAGTCTTATTTTCCTATTCGGAAGAACTCTCGCTAAGAACTTACCCAATGGATACGCCAAAAACTGAACAAAAATGATGGAATATGGAGCTGATGTTGTTCTATAACTATTCATGGTATCTATGAAAGCACCAGGGATTACAAAAAGTGTACTTAGCAGAAAGTATCTGAATGTCAATAAATTTTGATCGGTCTCATGTTCTTGTTGTGATATGGGAATGTGGGCTTTCTTATCCAATCGCAATTGTTCTATGACTGTTGTGGGAATATCTTTAAGATCATCATCCTTTTTTAAGGAGATATCTTCGGTGTAATATCTAGACATGATGAAATTATTTGTATTACTATATGAACATTAGTTGTGCCTTCCAATGAAATTGAATTTTAATAGAGATCATCATTCGAACCTTAAGAGTACACCACCTACTTGATTTGTAATGAACTGTGCCTTCAGAAAACTATTTAGATCTGCGGCTGGAACCAAATCTGAGATCTCAGGAATTGAGGCAGTGCAGTGACGCCTTATCACGAGAAATTTTACTCTCTCACTAGTCATGGCATGTGATGTGAAGCGGTGTAGCTTGTAACTCTATATGTGCAAGCGTTATATCTGTAGCTCTTGGTCGTCACCTGTTGGTAACAATTAGGATAAATTAGGATAGTTCTTTTTTCAATCAGTTCAAGAAACACCACCAAGAAATGTCTGAAACACAAGAAAAGGTGTTGGCAAAACCAAAAATACTATACATTCCTTGGGAGAATCCTATCCATGATGAAGCAGCCTGGAAGAAATTGAATGATAATTTTGAACTAATCTACTATGATTGTAAGACACCAGAAGAATGGATTGAAGAAAATAGCAAACCAGATGGTGGTAAATATGCTGGTATCAGGGCCATTTGTAGATCTACTTGGTTAAAGGGTCAACCATACTTAAATCACTACCTATTTAGAGGTGAGGCAGCTAAATATATTCCTGAATCTGTTGAAATAATTGTACAGTCAGGACATGGATATGACATCGTTGATGTTCCTTACCTGACATCAAAGAATATTATCTTCTGTAATTCTCCAAACACTTGTTCTGTGGCTACTGCCGATGTTGGTACCTATTTGGTGTTGCAAAGTTTCAGATATTTGACTTATGCAGAGCATTGTGTTCGTACCGGTGATTATTATGGTGCCAAACCATTGACCTACTGGGGCTCCAATCCCCGTGGACACACACTAGGGGTTATTGGCCTAGGAAATATTGGTTTCTTGACAGCAAAAGCTTGTAAAGCATTGGGTATGAACATCGCCTATTATGGAAGAAACAGAAAAGTGGAATATGAGAAGGAGATTGAAGGTTTGACTTTTTACTCTGATTTAAACGAAATGTTAGCTGTTACTGATTGTATATACATTGCATGCCCATACACAGAAGAAACTAGACATTTGATCAACTTTGAAAGGTTTAAATATATGAAAAACGAAGTCAGATTAGTCAACGTTGCGAGAGGACCAATCGTTGAGCAAGCTGCTGTAGTGGATGCTTTAGAAAGAGGCCAACTAGTAGGAGCAGGATTTGATGTTCATGAATTTGAACCCCAGATTGACAAAAGATTATTGGATAATTACAAAATAACTTTGTTACCACATATTGGAGTTTCATCTAGATCATCATTCGAAGCTTTTGAAGCAAAGTGTGTTGACAACCTCATGAAGTATTTTTATGGAGGTGGAGAGCCAGAAGCAGTCAACAGAAAATTGTTGGAAGGACGTAAAAGGGCCTAGAGAGAACGTGTAACATGTAACAGATAGTGTGTAACATGCAAGACGTAGCATATAGAATTATAGAGTATAGAGTGTATAGCATAAAGTATAGAATACAGGTTCCAATAGATTCATGAGTTATTAATATTGATCACTCCTAAACTCTCAGACGGGGGCTGTGCCGGGGCGCGTTCACTGTAGATGTACTTGGCTCGCCAGCTAGGTGTTCACATGAATCACAAGTTACTAGCTAGTTAGTAGTAGCCGGCTAGTTGTTAGTAGCGCTCCGCTCAGTGCTCTGCGCATCTTCGCGACGGTCGAGTCGAAGCTACTGATTGAAACGCGTCGTTGCAACTTTCAAATTCACACAAGGCGCTGCCACGGTGCTTCAGCTCAGCTACCAGATCTGCGATCTACGCATGACGCCAGAGAATCAACTCTTTAACACAGGGTTTCTTTGATGTTGGAACTTTGGGAGGTGAATCATGTATGTCTTCTCAAGATCTGAAAGCTTGTTTAAGTCATCAATAGCTACTTTGCCTCTTTCTTAGTTTTGGCAAATAATTAATTTTTGTTTTGACAGCCATAAAGAATTAAGACAAACACGCTTGGCGTGGCATTCTGCTCCACAAATTTTCTTCTGTATCTATATATAGACTGCGCATTCCTAGTTTTGGCATCCTCCCCTACTCTTATACATAAGCTACCTACCTGCTTTTCTCATTTTTATATACATTTTAGACATATCTATCCAACGGGTGTTATTGATCTACCGTTAATATGTCTTTTTACAGAAATGATCCACGTCAATCAAGGTCTAATGAAAATCCATTTAATTTTGAAGATGATGATGAAGAGCCTGATCTAGAGTTTGGTACAGAGCCACAACCCACTGCCAGCTTTGATAACAGGGCATCAGCTCCATTTCAGGAAGAGGGTTATGAATTAGAGGAAAATATTAGCCAAAGCTACAGGCCAATGTCTCCTTCATTCGGTCGTTATAGTCCGCAACAGAACAATTATCCTGCATTCCCACATAGCCCACCAATGAACTCAACTGCTGACTTGCTGAATAACAGCTCCCGTTTACAGCCTCCTCTATCTAGCTTCAATAATTTAAATCGCAGTTCGGAGTCAAGTATAGATGATCCATTTGATGACAAAAGATCGGAACAGCAATATACAAATAATCTTGGAGCTAGTAGCGGTTACTATAGTAACAGAAATTCTTCTTATTCAGGAGAGATTCAAAATCCTATGCCTTATCAACAGTTTTCTACGAATGATCTTATCTTTCAAAGCTTCAACAGAGATTTTGATGAACCTGTGATTCAAAATCAAACTGTGAATTTTGGAAGTTTTGAACAACAAGCGGAGAATAATGCCGCTCCAACAGGTGCTACAACTGTTAGATTGCTTGATGGACAGCATTTTAGTTTTGATTATCCTGTTCCTAAATTATTGCTGAAAAATATCCCATTTGAAGAAGCTAAACAATTTACCGAGTTTTCGCACTTAAGATATCATGCTATCACATGTGATCCAAAAGATTATGATACGGGTGATGGAGCCAAAAGAGCGGAAATTGAAAATTATCCACTTAGACCAAAATTGTATGCTGAAATGAGAGAAACAGAACTTATGATTGTTTGTACTATGTACAATGAGGATGAAGTTTTACTTGGTCGTACATTGAAAGGTGTTTTTAAAAATATCAAACACATGTATAATTTACCAAACGATGAACGTGATGTGCACCCATTTGGTACTGAAGCATGGAAAAAGATCGTAGTTGTTATTGTTTCCGATGGTCGTTCCAAGATTCATGAACGTTCCAAGGCCTTGCTTTCATTACTTGGTTGTTTCCAAGAAGGTATTATGCAGGAGAAGGTTAATGATGAAGATGTCAATGCCCACTTGTTTGAGTACACTGCCAGTTTTGGAATTGGTACATTTGATTTTCATCAACATAACGAAACTAAGGGTTTCACTGTTCCATTGGTCACCGATGAGACTGTTCCAGTTCAAATGATGTTTTTATTGAAAGAGCAGAACAAACAAAAAATTAATTCTCACAGATGGGCCTTCAACTTCTTATGTCCTAATTTAAAACCTAAGGTGATTTGTTTACTTGACGTGGGTACGGAGCCAGGTCCAGATTCTATTTACAAGTTATATGAAGCATTTAAAGATAATAGAGTTGGTGGTGCTTGTGGAGAGATTCGTGCTATGCTTGGAACTAAGTCGTCTCCAAACGATGATAAAAGTCTTATTGGTAAGTTAGGTTCATGGTTTACAAACACCGCATCCGATTCCTGGGCTGTCCTAAAAAATCCTTTGGTTGCTGCACAAAACTTTGAATATAAGATATCGAATATTTTGGATAAACCAATGGAATCAGCATTTGGATTTGTTACAGTGCTACCGGGTGCATTTTCAGCCTATCGTTATTCCTCTCTACAAGGTGCCCCCCTAAGAGCATATTTCCATGGTGAAGATATGAAATCAAATACAGAAAAGCCCGCCGGTGTCTTAGAATCCAACATGTATTTGGCTGAAGATCGTATCTTATGTTTTGAGTTAGTTGCTAAGCAAACTGGGGGGATGTTATTACGTTATGTTCATGATTCGTTTGCTGTCACTGATGTTCCTTCTACTGTCAACGAGTTCATTAACCAGAGAAGAAGATGGCTTAACGGTTCTTTCTTTGCTGCATTATATGCTATTATTCATTGCTACCGTTTATCAAGATCTAACCACAGTGTCTTCAGAGTTTTGTTTTTGTATTTGGAAATTCTTTATCAGACCGTCAATATTGGTTTATCATGGTTATCAATTTCGTTCTATTTCCTAGTCTTCCGTATTCTAACCTTGGGAGCAGCAGAGAGCTCGATTGGTTTTGCTGCTGGTAATATTTTAGCTGTTATATTCTTATGGGTATATATATTGGCGCTGGCGTTGACATTTGTGATTTCATTCGGTAATAAACCTAATGATGCTAAAAGATTGTATGTGATAGCTTTCGGCTTATTTAGTGTTGTTATGTGCTATATGATTGTGTGTGTTATTCTTGAAACAATAGCTTCCATTAATAGTATCAAAGACGAAATATCGTCTGAAACACATGTCACAATCTTGACATACTTGAAGAATTCAAAGTTTAGGGACTTGTGTGTTGCATTAGCTGCTACCTATGCATTGTACATCCTTGGTTCTTTGATGTTCTTTGATATGTTCCACATATTTACTTGCACCATCCAATACTTACTTCTATCGCCAGCTTACATCAATGTTTTATCAATCTTTGCATTCTGTAACATACATGATATCTCTTGGGGAACGAAAGGTGCTGTAGCAGTTGCTGGCTCGGGACCAGCAAAGAAGGAAGCCAATACTACACAAGGTGCCACAAATGAATTAACTTTATCAGAAGCGTTACAGGACCCTGACGAAGTTTACTTAATCGCAAACAAAGAAATTTCCAAGCCTGAGGCCAATTCTAAACAGAATGTCATTAAGACGTCTGAAAGAAACTACGCAATGGGTAGAACTTACACGGTTTTGTTATGGTTGGTTTCAAATTTCATTATTATTGTTGTGGTTTTGAGAACAGGTGGTCTTGACGACTACAGCGATATCAACAGCAGTGATGATAGTACATCCACAACTTCTTCATCATCTTCAACTACTACAAGTACTTCAACCAAAAAATTGATGAAGAGACTTGTTCTCTCCAAAAGAACGTATGATTCTACCAATTCGAACAAATTTATGACTTTCATTTTGTGGGCCGTGGCTGTTTTAGCATGTTTCAGATTTATTGGGGCAATTGTTTACAGAATCCATACTCTTATTAACAGACGCAGGAATCACAAAAAACCTGTTCAACGCTGATCAATATATGATCAAATTATAAATTTTCTTCATTCTACTTTTGTTTATATCCCTTTGTATTTTTTGCACGTTTTGTATTTTCAGCATACACCTCTTTCCTTGGTCTTAATTAATTAATCTAAATTCTTTTTTATACAATTTTGTTATGTAAACTAGTATGTAATCAGTGATAGTAAGAAGTATTTGCCGCAGTATGCGCCACATTCTTGCATAAGGAAAGTGTTGATGTGGCGGTTCCCTTATCTGCCCGCAAATCTGGAGCTAGTGAGTGTGACTGATCGGTTGCACTTAGGCTTCTTCGCCTTTAAGGCTAACTTCTGGAGTATCTTCTTAAATCACATATAAGCTACAAAGCTGAATTAGTTTGAACATTAAAGTGATTGATACCTTATATACTACAATATAAATATGAGGTAAGTACTTTCCATTCACAGTGATATTCTTTATGTCCACAGATAGTCTGTAGGAGGAGGATATACCGGGCTAATGTATTTTTCTGAATGAATACTAACATTCGATTTTTTTACTATGAAACAGTTCTCCCAAAAGAAGAATCGAAAGTGATGTTATGAAACTGTAAGTCTTGTTCTTTTTGTTTACTAAAAATCTACTGTTCTCGACTGACAGATAGTCTGGGTAGTGCTCAAGTTTTATTTGACACCTACACTCTGGCAATAACTGACTCTCTACTAACATAATATCAATTATTCAACAGCTTGATGAGTGACTACGATGTGAGTCTAGTTGATGACAATATGCAAGAATTTTACGTCCATTTTTTGGGACCTAAGGAATCTCCGTATGAAGGCGGCATGTGGCGGATTCACGTTGAACTACCTGATCAATATCCATACAAGTCACCGTCTATCGGATTCCAAAACAAGATATTTCATCCCAATATTGATGAATCATCAGGATCAGTTTGTCTTGATGTCATCAATCAAACTTGGTCACCTATGTTTGATATTTTTAATATATTTGATACATTCTTGCCACAGTTACTAAACTATCCCAACGCATCCGACCCATTAAACGGTGATGCTAGTTCATTATACCTGAGGGACAAGAATATGTATCTTGAAAAAGTTAAACTGTACGTCAAAAAGTATGCTGATCCGAAATTATTAAAGAAAGGAGTTTTTGGTGAAAGCAATGACGATGAAGGTAATGCGTCTGATCAAAATGATGACGATGAATTAAGTAGTATTGATGGCAGTGATGATGATATGGATAACGATAGTGATCTAGAAGCGGATGGAGCATTCGATGATGATGATGACATTCCAGGTGAAATGGATTTATGACAAAGTGTTCTACGTTTATTATTTGGTTTTAGTATACGATATATGCTACTAACAGGTTAAAGGTTTGTGTTTTTTTCTTCGGGGGGAAGGGAGTTGGCCTAATGAATTATTTGTTTAATGACCCTGCTTGTTTGTTTTTTTGTTCATCATCGCTTTTTTATTGTCATATGTCTATCATCTTAGCCATCAGTCTATACAGTTATCTATCGATCTAATTTGGGTTCAACAAGTCGATAGAATTACATGAGCCCTTCAATTATTCTTTTTATCTTATTTACTTCAGAAAGGAATCTTTTTTTTTGTACATGGTGTGATTTCACCTTGCTTTGAATACTTTAGGAAGGGAGGAGGAAGGGGGGAGGGGAAAATTTTATGAGTGCTTTTTTTTTTTTACTTTTGCTCAAAAGATGATTTTGTTGTTTCGTTTCATTCCTTCTGTTCCTCTTCTTCTCACATTTTATATGGATTAGCTTAGTACCTTATTGATTGATTTCTTGCCTTACCTTATATACCGTTCAATGTTGAAATTTAAGAAATATAAAAAAAAGGAGTTGGCTCGTACGTGTCTGTAACCGTAACCCAACTAGCATCTAAAACAGATAATGGATAGTAATCTAATGGGTAGTATTCCCTGTAGTGAAGGAGATTTTTCGTCGTTAAGTAGTCAAAGTCTCTTTCCGTTCAAAATCTCTAAACTAAAGTTTCTTAAAACAAAGTTAAAGTTTTTTTTTGCAAGTCGTCAAGAGAGAGATTTGGGATTTCGGAGGTATAGAGTCAAAAGTGGGGGGTATTGGTTACTCTTTTTGGTCTTCAGAAATTCCCTTTAAGCTTCTTACTATTGCATAAAAGGAAATTTTTAGTTTTAGATTTTGAGAAGGCAGATAATGTATCATGTTATGTAGAATCAGAATCATAAGTATCAACGAAATTTACTCCCGCAGC
Organism: Ogataea ovalis; assembly: GCA_030556425.1. Taxonomy (NCBI): domain Eukaryota; kingdom Fungi; phylum Ascomycota; class Pichiomycetes; order Pichiales; family Pichiaceae; genus Ogataea; species Ogataea ovalis. The sequence continues at coordinate 283,641 of JAKTTZ010000003.1, forward strand.
TTTGGTTTCAAATTTATTAAGCCAAGTGTTTTTTGTCTTATCCGTATGAACTGTTTGAACGATAATCCAATCCAGCATTTCAAGAGGAACACTCCTTGACGTTTTAAAGATAAAAGGATGAAATCAGCAATAGTAATTGTTAGAGATGATCGAAAGCATATATATAAATCTCTACCTATCTCTAGTCAAAACTCAAATGCATGAAAAAAATTCTTTACCATTCAAGGCTCCGGCAGTCTTCAGAATCCCTAGGGACTACGGTGACTCGTTCTTAATTGCTCGCCTGCAGAGCCTTCATCACTGAAATATCAACTAATTAAGATTCTAAGGACAAAGTGAACACTTGAATCTCACGTGGTTTAGCAAAGGATTTTCGAGAGGGAAAGTTCTTCTATAGATGCTTGGTGTAATGCAGTTATCTTTTAAGGGATTGGAGTTTCACTGTCACGTTAAAAATCAAATCTTCTATATTTAAGTTAAATGATATATACATTTAATGTCTATCCTGCCTTCAGAAACAATGTGCATGCATCAGTACAATCACACATTGCAGTTGCAGAGAGACGCAGACGCATTTCCAGTATTACCCCTTACAGTCGTCCCAAGGTGTTTAACCTTGTTGCTCAGCCTCACTACTTTTTTTTTCAACGATTACCAGACCGCCAAACTAACTAAAAAACCGAGGTTTCATTTTGTTTGCCCCGTGCCTGGCGGGTCTGCGTGACGTCACGTAGTTGTAAGTATTTCATCATTATCAACGAGAGAAGAGTAGGAAACGGGGTTCAGTTATGAATAGATTTTTATATTATTTATATATTATTTGTACATATGTATGTACGTATCTTTGTAAATCTAAAAGTTAATGATGGTGGGGGATGAAGTAACTTAATTGTGATCAACTTATGTTACATGTATACTATGTTGATCTTAACAGAACTTCTATTGTGCCTTACAATTTGCAAAGTCTTCGAAGAACACCATTATCAATTATTTACAATAGTTCCTATTATAAAACCCAATCATAAAAAGACTGAGGAAAAGTAGACCTCTTTCTTAAGCCGAAACCTCCACAATATCTTCAAAAAAAAAACATTTGAACAGTCTTGAACTTTATATTTGAATATTTTGGTGATCCTGTATCGTTAGTTTTCATTCATCTTTAAAGTGTCAACTCGTAAGAGATACAGAAAGTAAACAGCTAAGAATTGAGAATAATTATCGGTTTAGTTTTCATTACAAGTAAACTACTTAAGTTCAAGTTTCACTATATTAATTTTAGGTTTCCCCTGTTTGGAGTTATGCTTTTTTGATCGACCTTCTAGTATATATTTTTTTCTCTTTCTAGCTAATCAAGGTTTTAGTGGAGTTCATTCCTCCACTAATCTAAGACATTTAGCCCGTTAGGCATAACCCAACTATATGCCAACTTATATATACTATATTCTATATATAATAAGTTTTGGGATGCTTCGTATGAACCTTTAATATATATTCGGTGCGTACTTTCCTCATGAGTTATGGCGTTTGTTGGAGATGGATCTCTCGCCGTCTTTAAAAAGAGCGGCTCGATTACGTTTCTTCTATAGTTTGTTTGCAGGTTCTTCAGTCCTTTTTCTTAAAGCGCTGTATTTTTATACATCATTTGTTTTTGGTCATATAGACTGCACTTTTTATAAAAGAACTCACTTTGTCTGATCATTAATATACCTACAAAGAAGGACCTCATGGAAGCTAGCTTAGAATTAGGATGCGTCTGTTGAATACTGGGGAACCAATTCTTTAACAAAGGGTCTCCTACCTTGTCTGTAGTTTTTGTGGACTGAAGATAGAATTCACATAATTGAGTCACATGTTAAAGACAGCTCATTTCTATCAAAGACCATAAGTTATAGTGAGGATCTTACGTATTTATAATTTTTATAATAGAATAATCATGTAGCGTGAAACTTTTGTGGCTTATGTCTGGATCTGAATAAAGAATAAACGTGTGTGAACTATTTGAAAAATCCACGAATCCACGATGTGTCGCCCACACCACGCAACATGCGGGTTAAAACAGCTAGAACACAAAATAAGCCAAACAAACAAAAAAAAAGCACAGCGCGGAGCTGTTGTGCGCTCCGCGGCACAACAGCACAAAGCCATATATTGTAGAAATTGTATATCATACATCACATACAGTGCCGTCAACACTCGAGGTGTTTGTTGCAAAGCACTAGCCTTTTTCTTATAAACGGCTCAGTTACGTAAACTGGCGTTTGTATGGGAGCACAAAAACTGTCTCCTCTACCAAAAAATCGACTTTTCACCTCAGTTTGGATCTTTGCTCTAACAAGTGTATTTACCAGTATAAACTAATTTTGTTTATATCCGAATTATACTAGATAAAAAAGTCCTTAGATAAAAAGTCAGTTTTTGACAAAGATCACTTAAATGAAGGAAACCTGGTTCTTGGGAGGAAGAGGCAGTATTTACAAGCTAGTAGTTTCTTACGTAATTGAGCGGCTCTTGTAAAGAAGGTTAGTTTTTTCCCACAAACACTTTGCGTGTTGATGGCGCTATACATATATGCTGAATATAGTAATGGTGGGGCAATGGTGCCCCAAAAAAAATAGAATATGTCGGCCACATGATGCAAGAAATGAGGACCTCCTTATTGGCGACGTCCACGCCGCCACCAACTACTGCCTATGTGGCTTCTCCAGAATTCGTATAGACCTAGCTGTTAAAACTTGAGCTATACACCAGACTTACAGTCTACAGTCGGAACATAATATATATATACAGCATACACATGTGTACAAACATGTATATGTATACGAATTTCCTACTGGCCATGCTTGTTTCAGATACGCCTTCTATTTTTTTCCCTTTTCTTCTTCGCAGTTACTAAAGTTTCTATCTGAGAAAGAACAATTTTTATGTCATGTCAGCGAAGTGACAGCATTGACCCTACTTACTGCTACTCAGTTGAACAGCCACGCAGTGTGGTATTATTACGCCACTTTGGGTAATTAAAGATGATATCATCATGTCCTGCTATTAAAGAATCAAATTGTTTACCTCTTGACATGCTCAAGGGAAGCAGATGAAACAGACTGGCTAATACCACCCATCACTCAAGACTTATATCAGCTAAGACTCAAGGCGGGGGACTGTCACCAAGAGCTTACCGCTATATTCCCAGAATAGCATGATATGGCATTTATATATATACACACTTCCACGCCAATGCCGCGGTGACTCACGACTCACGAATCTCAACGCCACCCGCCTTACAATTTGGTGAGACAGTCGCTCGCGACTCCTGAGCCATTCGACTGGCCGGTGAGAGAGAAGGGTTGGTGGGAGCGAGAACACACCACACAGGGCCTTACAAGTTACAACGGTGCTGTCTATCTGCAAAGGCTCACTACTACAGTGATACCGTTCAGTCAGTAGTAAATATCAGGTACTAGGTACTAACCACTCGGCAATTCCCGTATATGTTGTAAACTGTAGATTTGTAATGAAGGGCACACTTTCGGGAGTCGGAGTGTCGGGAGTCGGAATTATCAAATCAAGACGGCCAACAGATTAAAAGAAAAGTATCAGGTTGGTTGGCTATTGATAACATTGAGATTAATTACCAGCAGTCTTCATAGAAGTTAACCTAGAGTTCTTATTATTCTTCACTGCTGGAGAAATACATAATAAGTTTATTGCTACGTCGGCTGGTGACAGCTTGTTAAGAAGGTTCGCTCTGTTTCTCGTATCGACATTTCTGTTCTATGTCAATTTAATATTAAGTAATGATACTTATCAGCCTCCTTTCCAAAAATTGTTATTATATCTGGTGTTATTATTTTTAGAATTTGGAAAGAAGCGTTGTTCTAAAATTACTGTAAGGGACCATCCTATTTGAAAGAGGGAGAATAAATGAGTAATTTTTTTGCGTACGTGAGATTGATCATATGTTATATCATAGTAGTAAGTTATGAGGTGATAGAAAAAGATGATTTATTGCATCTTTAAATAAGCATTGATAACGAAAGGAGCGGAATGGGATAACGAATGTAAAAAACTAATAAAGTAAAGAAAAATGAAAAAGGTAAGCAAAATAGGGTAAAAAAGAGCAAAATAGAGAAACATGAGACAAGACTAAAAACTAGTCAAAAAAGATACATACATACACGCACACATAAACATAAGCTGATATATAAAATAACTGACTTCCAACAAAAACCACCTCACTGTCAATTCATAGTACTGACAGCTATTGCATACTGAATAAAATCAAACAGATGGATAATTCATCTAAAGAAAAATAAAGAGAACAATCAAATAAAGGAGAAGAATTTTTGAAATAAATAGAAATCAAGAATTAAAAAGATAAATAAAAAAAGAACATTGAAAATAAAATTAAAAGAAGTTAAGATAGTAAACCGAATCATTAGTTAAAAAATAGGAAAACAGATAAATGAAAAACAAAGAAAAAGTAACAGAAATCTAAAAGAACACTAAGAAGAGTGATTCATAAATAATGTAAACTTTAGTCACTTAGTATTGACTATCTGTTGAATTGGAAACGAAAGGATAGTCGAATCCGCCATAACTATTAGTCAGTATATCCATAGATGGTTGAGACACTAGTAATGGTGGCTGTAAGATTTGAGGAATGGGAATATTATTCTGCCAACTTTTATTCAACGCATTTGTATCAATGGCCTTTTGCTGTTGTTGAGCCTGGGGTGCCTGCTGTTGTATTTGTAGTTGCTGTTGATGCTGTTGCTGTTGGAGCTGTAATTGGAATTGAAGTTGTTGGTTGGCAATGTATTGGTAATCTGAATCGTTGACTGGATCTGTAATAATCGGAGATTGATGACCGGGTAGCATAAACTGTTGTTCCAAACCCAATTGGGAAGTAACAGTCGGTAAAATGTCAGCACAATCATCCAGAAAATCTAAGGCTTCAGAGCTAGCTGAAGAAGGTGCCATATTCAAAGGAAGTAATGATTCAAACAAATCAATCTGATCTTGTTGAATTTGTGCAGCTTGTTTTTGCTTATCATGTAATCTATGCTGAAGTTGCTGCTGTTGTTGATGTTGGTGAAACTGCTGAGGAAACTGTTGCTGCGTTGTTTCAGCAGGTGTGAATTTGTAAATCATATTATCGTCCTCATTAATATCAATGGACGTGTGATCTGCTCCACCAAAATTGTTATCAATTGAAAGCTTGTCGTAAATTGAAAACAATGAGGGAGAAGAGGAGGATGTTGGGGTGACGTGCTTTGAATCAGTTAGAGATGCATCCTCCGTAGGCGAGGTTGGCCTTTCAGTAGATCCCAACTGTCCCAGAGTCTTTAATTTGTCTTCACTTCCCATACTGAAATTAGATTTGAAAACAGTGTGAGGATATTCCAGTTGATTAGACTCACAGTTATTAACCTTCTTGCTTTTCAAAGCCTTTTTTTTGAAGTTATTTACAGATTTATCAACCAGCTCGGGCAATTTTGAGTTGGACAATTGAATATCAGCTTGACTAGACTTAGCACTGTTGAGTTCAGGGGAGTCTTCAACAGCTAAAGTTGGATTGGCAATTCTAGTATTTATAATTATTGAATTCTTTCTACTTCTTATATTGGGATCGATTTCATCATGTTTATTAATAAATGCCCAACATTTATCACCATAAGTCTTTGGTGTTAGGCCAGTAACACTTTTGAAAACACGATGGAAATGCCATGGACTGAGGTTAGATTTAGCGGCCAACTCCTTAAAACCCAACACACCTCCTCTTCTTCTTTTCTTCTTTGAAGGAACCTGAGTTGGGACAACACTCGATCTTCTTGAATTTGACGTCTCTAAATTTTGGCCATCATTATCATCAAGTAATAATGCACCAGAGCTTGTAGACAAAGCAGCTAGTGCTATGTGACGACAAGCAAGGTCAATTAGTTTCAAATGATCAAACTCATTTCTTGTCATTGGTAAATCATTTGGAGCTAATGCAGATGAAGAGGACAATTGAGAGCCAGTACGACCTGAGAAACCACTTGTAAGTCTTTTCCTTAAGCTTGCATTTTTGCTATTTGCTATGAGTTCTTTCAAATATGCACTCTTTTCGCTATCTTCTTTCATCAAAGGCTCAATGAATCCTATCTGCTCATTGACATGTTCCACAGTTTGCACTAACAGGTTCAAATCAATTGAAACAAAGGAACCTTCATTTATGCCATTAGGATCTAATTGTTGATCAGGGAGACAGTATTTGCAGGGATTAAAGTTCTGTTTCAATGCTTCTTCAATTGTGTCAACAAATATCACTTCACTAGAACGAACGTTACTGAAACCTAAATCACAGTTTGGTCTGCAACAAGCCTCTTTCGAGACATTACAAACCAAAAATTTATCGGCCGCAAATGGGTCCTTGAATTGAAAGGCAACCCGTTTTGACTGCTCAGTAGAATACATTTCTTTTAAATAAATAGAAAACAGGAACACAATAAATGACAACTATATTATTAACGAATAATGGATTAGAATTGAATTTTTAAAAATTGTGTATAAGTTTAATATGTAGCAGTTTCAACCAATGATTGATGAAACTAGAAGAAAAGCTAATTAAGACAACGTCAAAAATAAAAAGAAAAATTAAAATCCAGATATACAACCGACAAAAGAAAAAATAAAAACCGAAAAAAAAAACTACAGATATAGCATCTTATTTATAGAAAATAGATCATCTAAACTTCAAGCAGACGAATATCAAAAAGCCAAATAAAAATGATAAATTAAAATATACAGGAAAAACAAGACGTACAAAAATTTCTCAGTGTAACGTTTCAGGAGATATAAGTGATCCATATGCACGGTGGTGACTAGTGCCGAATGATGCGCGGGGGACGCGGCAGCTGCAACGTCTGGGTCAATCGACTACGATGCGTTGCAGTGCCAGGCAGCGCAGCTCCCCCGTCCGCTTCGGAATTGCCTGAATTGATCGCCACAGGTGATGTTTGTCTGTTATTGTACGCTACGTTTTGTACCTGTCTGCTTTTTATTATTTTGTTTTTATTTTCTATTATTTTATTATCTTTCTAGCTAATTCTAATCCGTTCTGCTCTACTTGGTTCCATAGCTTTTACCGAATACCGATGAAGAGAAATCTACAAACCAGCTTGGACAAAATCTTCTAGCCATGAATGATTAAAACCACCATGCTGCCGTTAGATATGACAAAGTGCAAACACTGTGTGTTAAAAAAAAACTTCAGAAAGACAATTACATGTTTATTGCGTACATATACGTGTAAATACACATAGGCAGATTGACCATCTGTAACAAGTAGACACTGCTACGCACAGTAGATACACACAATTACTGTGTACAAACAAGAGTAGTATACTAAAGTTATAGAGTTAGGAAGCTATGCTGGGTACCAAACTTAGTTTAGATAGATAACGAGCTATATCCGTGGCACTTTCTGGAAAGAACGATCAAACTTTTTTAACAATTTACAGCAGATATGTGATGATCGTCTTTCCAGTTGGGTCTATGAATACCGTCTGAACAGGAAGGATCTGCACTCTGAAATTTGCTAATTATAGTGTAACTGCTACTGCATGAAATGTATGGAAGTATGGGACACAAAAAAAAAAGCATACTTGTGCTGCATAGACGCCAATGCATATATATACCCACAGGTATGGAGCAGCGTGCGCCATTCGCATTGTTCCGAGGTTTCCCCACTTGTACTTTTATCGCTGGCCATAATCTTACTGTGCGCTTGAGGCAACGGGTCCCAGCAGCACTGAGAAGTGGCCCATTCTGTTGGTAGCAAGGGGGGGAAAGCAGTGGTCCAGGCGGCTCTTTTGCGGTTGTAGACGGGGGCTCGGGTGTGTGCGAGGGTCCCCCTCCTCCCCCCTTTTCTCTCCCTCCCCCCAGAGAGACGATGCCCCCATTGGACAGGAGAACGTCACCACGAGATGTTAAAGCCGGCGTCCTCTCGTCATTCGAAAGTCTGCAAGTTCTCTTACTGTTCTTGGAGGCATAACGTATGGCACCCTTATTTACGATGAGCTATTGATGCATGCTCAACTACTCTCCTCCCTCTCCTCTCTTCTTCCTCCATAGTCAATCCCGCGTGGGAAGTGGTGCATCTAGCAACAATAAAATGACAATACGTAGGACTGACGTTTTGTTAAGCACAGCCATGATTGTGGAGATTGTTGTGGGACTAGATTCTTCTTCGACCTTCAAACCCCTCGCCACAGTTCCTCTCCTACCCGATATTAGAAAGCATTCTGTCAGATTTAAGTAAAAGGCTAGCCTCGCTTAGTTTAATACACAAAAGTTGACTAGGCTGTAAAAAGGCACACAAAGAATTCATCTTATATTGAATACAGATTACAATTATGAACCTCTCTTATAAAACTTTCCCAACGGATAGATAGTTATTTCCCCTTGTTGAATCAAAATTAATTTTCGCTAAATTACTCAAGTCAATTAATTAACCTTATCACCTTACAAATAAAGTTTTGCATCGATAAGATTCTCTGCCATCCAAGCTGCCTTCACGCCTGTAAATTTTGAAATCACCTGTAATTTACTTTATGTGGTTATACCTGGAGAAATCACGAACTGGGCTAAGCCCATCAATAATTAAAATCCACTGAGAGTCGCAGCTCCCACTTTGATTGTTATACATTGGCGCATCCTTGGCAATAATGGATCACCAGTGGATGTTTGATCATAAACTCCGGTTTTATTAATCTCAAGGAGATTAGATTAATTATTATATCCCTCACTTGATGAGCAAGTGATCTTTATTACATAGTTCTATTGGTCGTTTTTCAAGGGGAAACGTTTAAGAAAACCTTTTCATTTTAGTAATAGAACAGACTTATACCCACATGATATCACTGACTCACTATGTATGAACTTTTAAAATAAAGGTACTCGAATCTGCGTTACTTGAGAAGAAGTAAATGATAAGCAGATACTTTCTTTTCTCACACCCTTTACCATCGCACCCAAGTCCACAGTCCTGGAGGGGGGAGTTAGAACTTATAGAGAGCCAGAGCTGACCAGGCTTCAGCCACTCATACTCTCACTAGCACCAAATCTATTAAGCTGGCTTAGAAATTAGAACGCACCGGCTAAAAAAAAGCAGCTCGCTGATGTAGAAGCTCTGCATAAAAAACTACTTGCGCTGTCGATGCACTGAAACAGGACATAATAGTCAGATTAGGTATAATTCTTATTCAGCAGCAGAAGGGCAGTTTTATGAAGGTATCAAATTACGAGGCAAGCTTCAAGAGTTAATTGATCCTGAGTTGTAATATTGCTATTTGTCATTACCCTTGCCTTAAACTTTAATCTCTGTTTTACTATGTTCATGTTCTCGATAATTCGAAAGACGGAAGTCCTGGAAAATTAAACAAAGAGTACCTGTAGAATTCATTTAAACAAGAAAAAAAATGGAAAAATCATCTTACAAGAACAAAAAGAAATAAACAAGACAAATAAACAAGTAAACATATTATAATCTATGAGACCAGCTTTAGCACCTGCATCACAGGTTATTATTATTCTAAACTAGCTCGATTGGATCAGTCACTTCTACTCTGTATATATGCCCAAGGCGATGAGGGCTTTGAACATGCTGTTGTTTAAAAATCAGAAATAAAAGAATAAAGCATGTCTGAATTCCTGGTCTATGCACTGCATCAGAAATACAAAATGTCTCTTTAAACGAATTTATTGCCTGTTGCAAGAACATGTGTTGTATAGTGCAGTTGCCACAGAAAAAAAAAATGCAAATACAAGTGCATATATTTATAATACACATATAAATAAATTTGTAATGAATAAGTAAGAGATGAATATCCGAATTTAATATGTTGCGCTCTGTCTATAGTTTTTCCGGCAGGTTACGCTGCTCATCATTCAATTGATAAATGAACGTTGGAATTTGGGTTAACAGAGTGGGCCCAGTATTTCCATTTGCTAGAATCCTATTGTGATATGGAGCTTGCTTAAAAATAAATGGAAAATAAAAGCAAAATTAACAAAATGATTTGGTGATGGCCAGAGGAGACAGATTACAGCTAGACGATAGGTATAGAAGTTAAGCTTATTTTTGACACTCGCAATGCAGTCTATGTTTACATGTGCAAAAAGGCAAGACGGCTTGAGTTGAGACCAGATACTGAACCCTTTTTGGTTTCTACACGTCTGTGCACAAGTACCTAAATATGAGCTTGTCCTAGAAACGATGCACTTGAAAATTGAGATAACAACAGCGTAATTACTTAAATTTATATTTATATTATAATTATGCAGGCCGCAAGGCGGCATAATTTAAGTATGCCATCTTTATTATTCTTTTTTGTTCTTATTAGGATTAATAAGAATGAATCATTTCAAGTTTTCAATATACGGTCTCCATGGCTAATATAAGAATTTTGACAGCAAAATCGATTTTCGAATAAATGGAAAGATCTGATGATGTGAGCCTCATAACACCCTACAGCACAGATTATTCTTGTCCCAACCTCTGAGTGAATGAAGATATACATTTGTAATAGCCACATTTTTATCCAAAAGTGCTTTAGTTCTTGTTTTAGTGTTTCGTAGTTCGTATATCTCTTGAAGAGTTCTTTTATTGGCCGGGTTAAGAAGAACGAAAAGCGGAGGGGACGGGGCGTCAACTTACAAGCTGGTTGAGGCACATTTAATATAAAAAGTCATCAATAGAAGGTCCTTGTGCATAACAGTGCTTCTATCCCGATCTTCTATCAGGTAAATATTTTCCGCTTCTACGAGATTTTTTTCCTCGTTGAGTCAATTAAGCTGTAGAAAATGGTTACCATGACTTCTTCTGGTGACCTTATTATTTTTCGGGGCTATCACCGCCCTTATTGGTGGGTTCAGCATTTAAAACCTTACGTATCTTATCTCCTCTGAATAAAAATATTTTTTAATTCTTTCCTTTTTTTTCATTCTCAATTATTTAGTGGAAAAGGCACTTGAAAAGCTGTAAAACATTATAAGGCATCTCTGCGATGCTCCTTTAGGTTTTTGATTGATCCATCACTTATACGAAATATAGCGAATATCTAGTGTTTCTTTCATCTTCACTGTACGATAATATGTGTATACATGCACATTAAACTCTAATAACAATTGGTAAATTATTGGAACATGCAGGCTCCAGATTCTTTTTCCTCTTTTGAGTTTGCAATGTTTTTTTGTTTTGGCTGTGCAGTACAAAATAACAAGCATATTTTCCTCGCTTACGCATAATTTTCTTTTTACGCTCGTGCTAAGTCCTTGAATACGAGTTCCAAGTTATTCAGCCAACTTATTCCATGCCGTGAATTTTATCCTCTCTTTTTAGCCAAAAAAATAATATTTATTCTCATTTTTAACTATTTTGGTTCTCTATATTTTTCATTTTGTCGTTTGCTGTTTTTGTCCCAACTATTTAGCAACCATTTGTTTTTCTTTTATGTTGTAGAAAAGAGTTCTTTGATGGAGTTTTCCGAATAGAAGGCTTAGTACACGCGCATAGCCCTGTGGATATCATTTAAGGGAAAAAAGAAACAATAGCTATTAGCAATCTAATACAGAAATTAATTAGAATCCAGAATCTAGAATTGATCTAAATTTCATCGAATAGAGCGAATAGTAAAAAATAAATAAATTATCCAATAAAATATAGTACATATACCTGATTTTTAAAGTTGGTTTACATGGAATATTCCTCGCAAAAGAATCTACATCTAGACTCAGTAGCAAGTGTCTCACAATCCTTGTTCAATGAAGCTGGACCGCAAGCAATGACCCATTTATTAGCATAATCGAATGATTTGTTTAGGTGTTTCGTCAATACCTTTGAAAGATCTGGTCTGCTTCCATAATGTATTTTGTTCATCAGCTTATTCTGTGGTTCATCCAACTCGTTTATATTTTCATTGTCTTCCTCAAAATCATCTTCTGCATTTTCGGCAGCTAAAGATTCTAATTCAAATGCATCATCAAATGGATCAGCTTCATCTCCATTCTCAGCTATTGGGACATCATCAAAAGTTCGTGATTGCAGCAATTGTTCTTCTTGCTGTATCTCGGAAAAGTTTTCTCCATCTTTTGATCCTGTTACATACACTTGAATGCCCTTGATTGATAGTTGCTTTAAAATAAATAGATCCTTCTTAGAAGAAGTAATCCATATAAATGCTATTTTTATATCTTTCAAATCTTCATCTATTTTCCTTCTAAAATAAGTTACCAATGCCAATCCTAATGAGATACCGGATCCTCCACATACTATGCTTACATTCTCGGCGGTTTGGAAAAAATTTAAGTTTAATGAGGATTTAAAGAAAGGTTGGACAGAGTAAATCTTCAACGGAGTAATTTCAAAAGAACTCTCTTTAATAATTAAGTTGATTTGAGTACCAGGCTCTTCAAAAGTTGTCGAGACGGTGTATGGATGAGAGGGTAATAACCAGTAAAGAGGATTTTTCCAACTGTATCCTAGTCTAACATGGCACCCAGGTAAGTAACCTTTTGGTAATAACTTCTTAGGAAGCTTAACAATCTTGAGATCCGATCCATTGTTACCAATGATATCAGTAATTAATGTATTTTGCAATGTTAGGCATTTGATCACGAATTGATAAAGTAGTATCAGAATACACACGATAGCTATTGGCATAACACCAGGACGAGCATGATACCAAATCACAACGACGAAGCACCATAAAGTCACATTATGAACGATATAGAAATATTTGTAGACGGAAGACCTTAGCTTTTTCCAGTTAATAATAAATAATGCAATGAATAGGATAAACACTAAGAATCCAGCAAAATTAAGTATTCTCCAAGTTTTAGACAACGTTCCTTCACAGTACCATTTGATGAGATATCCAAACGAATGTGCTATACCCAAAACCAATATCAATCTTGAAAGCCATTTGTGAATCCTCAAAGTATCTAAATAATTATCCAATTTGAAAGGCGATGGTCTCAAAGCTAGTATAAGATCCAATGGCAAAAGTGCATACGACAAGCGTCCTGCCCTTTTAATGTGAATTCCTGGGGCATCTACATGTAAATTGAATAATTCTATAAATACAATTATGACACAAATAATAGACATCAAGTACAATAAAGGAAACGTTACTAGCCCTAACCTAGTAGTGGATCTTCCTGACCTACTCCACGATCTATTATAGACATAGAGGGCCACCTCTCTGTATACAAGATAACAGATTGTTAAAAATATTGTGATATATCCATATTTTAAGTTGATGTAATGTGTACTTCCATGCCTTCTGATGAGTTCTATAAAATACGATGATGCCATGGTAAGAAAGTGGAATGAGAGATAACGTCAGCTATCTTGAAGAAAAAAAAAGAGAACAAGGACCAATACAAACACACACACACAAGCACACACACACACACGAACGCCTTCGAAACAGAATCGTCTTCCAAGTTGAATAAAATGATTTTTGCTCATTCTATGAAGGAAGACTCAAGTAAAGTAAACTCATACCGCTCTACAGTAAGCCCACAATCAAGAGTATTACAGGTTCGCTCCAGCATCCAATTCGGGAAAATAACGTAAGCGGAATGTACAAATGAGCACATTATGAGCCTCGGCATCTCAGATTTCAGCGATCCGAGCACCGGAGAGTATTCACCAGCAGACCTTTCAGTGTTCACTAGTGTATCCAGATAATAGATTCCAGAAAAGGGATAAGCTGCTTTACAAATATATAGGCACCATGAAATGAAATTGCGGAGAAGGAGAAACAGAACTTTTGTCGCCTCCGTAGAAGACGATCCGACGCGTTTGGTTTCTACTATTTGAAGGCTCTGATCCCAGAATTATCAGTTGCTTGCTTGTTCGCAATTGCCTAGCTGTGTCCACCCATGTTGCATCAAATTGTCAGCATTGCGTTTTTCTCAAAAGATCCTATTATGCTTATATAGAGTATGCTCAAGGAATATATAAGAGATGCACATAAAATGATATTTATATACGTTATATCTGTAAATTGGCTAGCTACTACCGTTGTGGCAAAGGTGATGATACCAAATCAAAAAAATAATTGAGTAAACACAATAGGAGCGATTTATAGCGTCTAGTTGCCTCAAAAAAAAATTGCCTTGAATCCTTTTTTACTTGCCCTTTGTTTTTAAAGTGTGATACTATTGCAGTGTTTATAAACAAAATTGATTCACATAGTCAACAATTTATATCATGAAACATCAGTCATTTATTGTATTTGCATCCTTATATTTCTTCATCACGACCGTATTGGCAACTCCGCCAGCTTGTATCTTAGCCTGCGTTAGCGATTTTAGTCATGGTTGTTCTAAACGTACACTAGACTTTCCTTGTCTATGTTTCGCTAGAGTTGAATTTTTGAATTGTTTAGTTGAAGCTTGTCCATTTGGTGCCTATTTACCTGCACGGGATCATTATTTGGGAACTTGCATTGAAAGGATTAAAGGTTTGGAGTATGAGCCAGACTTCAACTATAACCTTCCTAGGAATGCTCCCCGACCAAGCGATTCCTCAAATATAGATGAAATCGAAGAGATTGATATTAACAACGGCGTTGACAATATTTATGACATTATATGGACCCCACCAACTGAAGATGATCAAATTGAATTTGAAGATGATGATAACTACACATTTGAAGAGAGCGATTACGAAAACGAATGCCTCTCCCCGGACGGGTGTGGGGAAGAGCCTCTAGAATCTGATGGCGAGAATGAATGGGAATATGTTTGGGAAGAATGCAATGTAGGAGAAGACCCTGGCTGCATTTATACCGAGGTATACAGTAATTGGGATGATAAGGATGATGATACTGAAGATAATGATATGGGCTATGATAACAGCAATGGACTTCAATCGGATAATAGAAAACTAAAAGTGACAGATGCTCTTAATTTTAACATTAGTAAAGTTTCTTTCAATAAAACTCAACTTGAATTTGGTCCAAAAACAGATGAATACTATGAAGAAGAGCAAAAAGCTAGAAAGAATAGCAAAGTGAATATGCAACGGCTGCTTAAGCTTCTTGAGAAACTAAACACCAAAAAGCCTAAAATGATGAAAGGACATATAGCTACAAACTCATCTCCGAGAACTGAGGAGCTGAATCAAGTTACTGATCCAGAACCAAATGAGCAGGAAGACATTAACGAATCACTCTCGTTGTTTCCTAATGTTGATGAAAGCTCCATTTATCTTGAGTTTGCAACACCCGAGAAAATTCATGGGCATATTGCCGAAGAATACCCAGATGCTGCTGAGCCATCAGAAGATTCAAGCTATCAGTCTCTCATAGCACACGATGATTCACAAAATGAGAAAGGGTCTGGTAGAGATATTCATGCTACCGCATTGCAGAGGGGAAAAAAGAGTAGAAGCTCGCAAGCAGGCTCTTCGGCAGCTAGAAGGACAAGAGCACGTAAAGCACAAGCTAAGGCAGGTCCAACTAGAAGAAAGACTAAAACACCAACAAGTAGGAAGCCTAGAGTTTATACTGCTGAAGAAAAACAACAAGGGATAAAACAAGGATTCAGACAAGGATTCCGAGTGAAAAAAAAAATTAGATTTTCCTCGCATGTTTTTGGCAGCCATGGTATTTAAAAGCTTTTAACCTGCAGATGTATATCTTTTTCTGAATCAAATTTGTTATTTCTGTTATTTTATTATCTTATTATTTTAAGGAGGCTCTGAATGTTACTTTGCTTCAGAAATAAATTAATTGGAGGTTTAAAAGATTATATATAAAAATTATGAAGATTTATGAACAGCAATATAATTGTCTTTCAATCGGTTCGCTAGTTGGTTGCTAACGCTTCAAAATCGTAGATAAGACTGTTGCTTGTAAAATGCTGGAAAGAAGAAAACTATATATAAAATAAAACTGGAAAGTCAAATTAAAAGAATGACAAAAGAATAAGAATGCTCTTTTAGCAGTAATGAAGATACAGATCCAGAACACGATAAATCAGTAAATAAAAAAGAACGATCATAGTCGGTATACTCTTATGCATATCTTTAAGAGAGTGAAAAACACAATTAACATGACTCTGTAATCTATACAAGTAAACTATATGTCCCTCTTCAACTCTGGTCGAACAATTATTTATTAGTTAGGGGGTGCAAACAGAAGAAGGCGGTGACGGTAGGGGTGGGCAAGAAATGGGCCCGATACCAAAAAATACAATTATATGCCACAGTCTGCTGTATGAATTCTTCAATTACTTGATAAGTCAAAGGATATTAGTAGCCAGTAATAGCCAAAAATTCTTCAATTGTTTCACTTGTCAATGTCCACCTTCAATGCTAAGTTGGGAAGCGAGCTCCTTTTATGGGGTGGTGAAGTTATCTTGAAGCTTGGTGTCCCTAAAGTAGGCCCAAAAAGGTTTTGATGCGAATTGGTAATATCCTTTCTGTGATCGTCTGTACCTGTTACCTCTGGAACATGATTGGGTGATATTATTGGGTAATTTGGGTGCATATCCTTCAATCTCCGCACACCGCACGGGATGGTGTTCGGAAGCCGTGTAACAAGATGTCTGACAGGAATCGGTTTTCCTAAAACTATTGGGGAATCTTCGATGTGTTCTGCAGGATGATCGTTACTGGTTCCATCATTGTTTAAATCGCAATGGTCAAAATCAGATATACTGGAAGAAGATGATGATATGGGTGGTAGAGAAGAAGTTGAGGCTGTGGTAGAAAATGGTAGTGATTCTGGAGAGGATACAACCGAGCCTCGGTGAGTTGATGAGCGGGTGTAGTATATATTGGGGTTGTCTTTTAATGTAGATGAATGGCCAAAAGTTAAAAGAGGCTGGTATTCATTACTAAATCGGTTGTTTTTATTATCCAAAGATATTTTCCAATCGTCGGGTAATGGTTCATATGACTGTGAAGCAAAATATCTCTGATAAGGGCAATGAGCCCAAGAATCTGAATTTGAAAGAAGATATTGGTTGCCGGCAGGTTCTGAATTGACCGCACCTTTGTTGTGCATAGTGTCTAAATCCTTATCTTTCCAGTTTTTAATGAGCTGCTCCGGTTTTAGGGAGTGAAGATGAGAAACCACACAACAGTTACAACTTGAAAACAGAAATCCTCAAAATATGTAAGTGTAATTGTAAATGTAATTGCACTATCCGAATTTCGTATCAATTTAGGATGAAAAAAGGTTGTGTGCTTGCAAAGGGCAGTTCGGATCTTGTGGTGTTCGTCTCGGAGTAATGAGCGGTTCCCGTGATATAGGAGTGAGGTGGCTTTAAGCCGTTGAGATTCGGTCCGGAGAAAGATTACTAACCGTTAAGAAGAAAGATACAAAATAGAAAGGATGAGTTCAAGATGAATCAACATTGAATAAATAGAAGCAAAAACAAAAAGGCACCGGTAAGCATAACCGAAAGAGATTAAATCGACAACAGTCAGCAACTCATTATGGAAAGTGCAACATAAGCCTAACAAGGGCACGAGACAACACACATGCCTTTATCTGAATCTGATAGCCTCTTTTTGGAATTTGTTTTTTTTTCGCTGATTAATATGGTGTATCGATTATGTGAGCCGCAAACTTACGCGGTGCGTGACAGCTCCAGCTATAGCCAGTGGCCCACTTGACACTGGCCTCCAAGTTCTAACCTACTCTAGCCGTTTGGCTGATCTGCGGACCGCATTCTCTTTTTCTGGCGGTGTCCTCTGTCAACCAGCCCCGGCCAGGCTGCGAGTCTGTGGAGTGTCACCGCTGAGAAGTGAGTGGCCGCGGTCCACTGGCTTGTCCAGAGAAGTTAGAACTGACCCCTGAATGCCGATTCATGCTAAATCCGATCCTCTTTCGGGCAGTGAATTAACTCCAACT
Source organism: Ogataea ovalis (assembly GCA_030556425.1). Lineage (NCBI taxonomy): Eukaryota > Fungi > Ascomycota > Pichiomycetes > Pichiales > Pichiaceae > Ogataea > Ogataea ovalis. The sequence goes on from JAKTTZ010000003.1 coordinate 301,553, forward strand.
TCCCAACGCACCTCCGGTGAGAAGCAAATTCAGCTATATAAGAACCTCAAATCCTGTAGCAAGAACGCATGAGCAACTCAGCGCATTTTGCAATATATAATGAAACAAATTGACCAATAGACAAAGTTTCAAGGGTATCTATAACTTGTAGATGTAATTATAACATGCAGTTCAGGAGATAATAAAAAATGTATTCATAATTATGTTTACTTGACTATTGTTGGGAATCGTTTCTGCAAAACGATGCAGTAAACGTTCAGAAAATGTAAAATATAAGGGAAAGTAAAATCAGTATTTTTTGAACAATTACAATTGGTCTGTATGAACTACAATAACTCAATTAATATGGTTAATTATGGCGGAAGTGATTTTAATAATAACTTAAATTTAGGAATACATGAATATATTTACACGACTTTCTTCAGGTCTATTTTTCTAGATTCTAGCACAAGAAGCTATATTGATTCGTTATCTGCTCCATCGATAGTAAATAATCTTTCTTCATCATTGTCAAGACATTTTGAGCACACATTAGTTGCCGGATCTATACTCAAATCGTCAATATGAATGTGATTTCCGCACTTAATACAGATCTTGTCAGGATCAGGAATCGCTAGCGAGCTACCAACCATATTTTCATCGTCGTCGTCGTCCTCCTGTTCCTCTTCCTCTGCATGACCATGTCTTTCATCTTGTGAATCCTCAGCCATTTCCTCACGGTCGGCATCTTGTTCTTGGCGATGAAGATGATTAACTGAAGAAGCAAGATTGATCTCATCGTCAGTATTTCCGTTATCATTTCCATCATTTGCCGGGCTATTTGCAGAGGATGACTGATGGCTATCGCCCCCACTCAGTTGTCTTAATTGTTGATGAAGCTGCTGATTTAGCTCTTGGTCTAGTTGTGTATGATGAATTTGAGCAATTGGATGATTGTGATGATGATGGCGGTGATGATGCTGATGACGATGTAATAAGTAGTTCGTCTTGTCGACAGGCAATTCCTCTTCACACGACTCATTGGAAGTATTTCGGACAGGATTATGCAGGTGAGAGTCATCTTTAGGAAGAACAAATTCTTCTGGTAGTAGTAGTGCCACGGCAGCTGCTTGTTGAGCAGCTTTAGCTGCTTCCACAGCCTGCTCGACGGTGGTAATTGTATGCTGTGATTCACCATTCTCATTGGAAGGAACGTGGCTCATAACGGATTGTTCTTGTAAGGATACAATCTCAGGTGAAATTTCTTGTTTCAAGGCAGCACTCTTTTGTAATTTAGAGGCATGCGAACTATTGTTTATCACAGCAGTTGCAGAAGTAGCTGTGATACCAACAGAATTGTTTGGTTTGGTCATATTATGAGGTGGATAACTCTTTCTATGGTCCTCCAAATTTGGACGAACACCATCTCTTTCATTGACGAGAATACCGTTGACGGTAGCAACACGCCTAGTCTTTTTTGTTCGGCAATTGAGACAAACTTTATGATCCGAATCTGCCTGGTTCAAAGGTTGTGCACAACGATTGCATGCACCCATTCGCTCGAGATTAGATCTTCTCATCTTATCGTTATTTCTGCATCTTGTGCAGACTTTAAATTTCCCATCTATCGAATCGTTTGGTCCAGAGCAATGAACACACTTTCCAGCTAATGCTCGTTTCACTTTTCTGGTACGTAAAGACATACGGCAATGCTCACAAAGAACATACTGTGCATGTTCAATTGGAATCAATGTTCCACATCTACGGCATGCACCTTCTTTCTGCTTTGTTCGCATCTGCCACCGTCTAGATCTTTGTCTCTGTAGTTCACGGCAGTGAGAACACATTTTAAACTCCTTCCCAGGTTCTGTTGGAAATTGTTTTTTGCATCTATTGCAGATTGTTAGAGGTATGCCTCCATGCAAAGAGTTGATATTATCGTCCCGTGGTAAATCCACTTTTGTTGATTTCATGAGGGGTTCAATTTTTTGATCAGGATCATGATGGTGCAACGCAGAAGTTGATGTAGTTACATCGACTGAATCATACTTCGTATTATACTTCTCTAGTTCCAATTGTAATGCTGGATCAAGCACAAATTTTTCATCGTTCTGGTTATTCATGTTGGTACGTCTTTCATGGCCGTTTGAAGGAGTAACCGAAGACGTGTGAGTCCAATCACTGTCATCATATTTGTGCATCACTTGAGCTGCAACTTCCGCAGCCGCCGTTGCTTCTGCCACTGCTCTAGCTGATTGTAATGAATCCATTTTAGAGAGAAAAAAAAATTCTGGGGTACAAAATAACACGATAGATATCCCCTCGGACTTTTCAACCCTTATTGTTTATGTATGCACACAAGAGGGGAAGATTGTTGTTGATGCTCAAAATGAATTGAGTGGTATTCTTGGTCAGTAAACCCCTTTCACGACCAATGTGATGAGTGAGAACGTCTTACTGAGTGATACAATTCTAACTGTGTAGAATTAAGCAAGTAAGAATATATTGCACAAGTTCAGATCAGATCTTGCAAGAAATATCAGATCTGGATAGCTGTATGGTTATGAAGACTTGCTGGCCATCGAGATCCTGGCTGGTTAAGTTGCGCTGGTCGCCGACACCTTTGTAATAATCAAAACTGATGCTTACTCAATATATTATGCAATCATTGATTACGTATGTTATTACTATAGTGAGGGAACGGAGCCAAACAGGATGCAGGAGAAACAGGCCAGTAGGTAATAGATATTGAGTTGTTATAAATGCGTTACTATTTGTATATATGTACCACAATATTCAGTTGAAGACTAGAATTGGAACATTGTTAGTTAGATTAAATATATCAAATCCCTTTTATAAACTATCTACTGATTGATTTAGCGTACAGTAGGCTCGAGGCTGAAAATTAGTATGATCGCCGCGAACTCGTGCTCTAATTGATAACGTAAGTAAACTACAAATGGAAGTGCCCTAATGAATATTAAAAATGCGGTGTGAGGAGTAATTTGTACGTAGAATGAAATATAGATCGACCTGCAATACCTGTATAATTTTTAGAGAGTAATGGATCATTAATGGGCCTAGATGTTGTTGGCCCTATCTATCTATCCTTGTGAATCTTGAAACCCTTTAGATATGGTTGAGAGACAATTGCCTTACGATGCAGTGGTACTTGATATTGAGGGTACTGTTTGTCCAATATCATTTGTGAAAGATCAGTTATTCCCTTATTTTCTTTCAGAGCTTCCATCCATCTTATCGAAGTACAAATTCCCTTTAAATACACCATCAACGGATGATGTTGTAAATGACCCAATATTTAGAATTCTCAGGCAATTTCCAAATTCTGAGAGAGAAACGAAAGAAAGATTAATTGAGCACATAGAATCGTTGGTAAAGAGGGACATCAAGGATCCAGTTTTAAAGCAATTACAAGGCTTTATTTGGGAAAAGGGCTATACTACAGGTTCTATAATGGCACCGTTGTTTCCTGATGCATTGAAAGCCATTTATAAATGGAAAGAAGAGCTTGGAGGAGTGTATATATACTCGAGTGGCTCCGTAAAAGCACAGAAACTACTCTTCGGTAATGTCGAAACGGTTGACGATAATGGCAACGCTCAGAGTGAAGATTTAAATGCACTATGTTTGAGTTATTTTGACACAGTCAATATTGGTCCAAAGTTAGAATCGAGCTCTTATAAAAAAATTTTAAAGTCTATTGGCCTACCGGAGGATGCTAAAGTTTTGTTTTTGAGCGACAATCCCCTTGAAGTTAGAGCAGCGTTAAAAAGTGGAATGAAAAGCTGTGTTGTTATCAGGCCAGGTAATTATGAGTTAAGTGACGAAGATTTGAAAGAATTCAAAACCATCTCCACTTTCGATAGCATAATCTAGAGGATGACAAGCTTGTTTACTGATGCAGAGATACAAGGTAAAATTTACCATTTGATATCCTAAAACACAGGGGTGAAATGATTAAATAAGAATGAAACCATAAGTTTCCGAAACTACGTAAATTTCGCAATGTAATGTAAAAAGTCTCATCCAAAAAAATGATGATGAAGCAGTCAAATAAAATTATAAGAACATTGAAAAAATAAAAAAGTAATGGGTGCATTGGGACAAAAAAATAAAGACATGTACTCTCTCCCAGTTGATCTAATCTGCGTGATCACTAAACAACAAATTAGCTGTCATTTCTTCATTCTTATCACAAGCAAAGTACACCTGGATGACTAAATCTCTTTCAAAACCCAACTCACATAATCTATTGATAGCATCATTCTCCTCATTGGTTATTTGGATTTGCGTAACACCTTCTTCTGCCTCCATACCCTCAACACCTTCCATATACTCAGCAGGCACACCTAAAGCTTCAGCCAATGCGGATTGATCTCCATCAGTAATATATCTCATAAAAGCCTCAGGGTTGGATTGCACTATTTCAGCCAACTGGGGATTTGAAGCTGCCAATTGTTGTAACACAGTCTCAGCCATCTCTGGTTGCTGTTGCAGAATCTCTCTCAATGCAGCCATATGATCACCTCCTTCAGCGTGATGTTGTTCTGGTTGCTGTTGAGCAGCTGCAGCTGCAGCCACATCAAATAAGTTGTCTGGATTGCTGTTCACTTCTGTTGACTCCGCACCAGCTTCTTGAACTGTTGATTCAGCTTCGGTTTGAGGCGTATCGTTAGTCTGTGCTGGTGATTGTTGAAATCTCTCCGGAAGACCTGTTAATAAGTATTCAACAGCTCTGTCAGGGTTGTTGAAAGCAGCAGTTAATGCTCTTTCAACCTGTGCTCTTTCAAATCCCATTCCCATTATATTCAGAATAGCAGTTTCTCTGACGCTACCTGAAGCAAAGGTTGATGCATTGAATGATGTTGGGGCTTCCTCGGTTGCAGGAGTGGATTCTGAAGTTGCTCCTGATACTGAGCTGACTGAAACATCTGTTGGAGTTGGAGCTGCTGGTGTAGTATCCACCGTTGAAGACGTTGTTGCAGCAGGTGCAGAAGCAGGGGAAACTGGTGCAGGAGTTGGGGCCTTTTTTGGCTTTGAGATCATGAAAATGATTTGATCATTCTCTTTCAGTTTGAACGACTCAAACGACTTGTCGTCTTGAAGAATTTTACCAGAATAAACGAATTTTAACTGTGAAGGTTCACAGTCCTTCATTGAAGCAAGTTTTTCCTTTGCCGAAAGAACGGTATCTTGAAGTTCAATCTCTAGTGGAATCTTTTCCTTTTTGAAGTCCTTAAAAATTACTTGCATTCTTTGCCTTTAATCTATTAAAAATAACCTGCAGGGATAAAAATGGTAACTATTTTAAATATAAAACTAAAATGCTAGTATAATATAACAAATCTATTTGTTAGTCGATTTTCTCCAAATTGAATGGGAAACTGATACTGATAGGGGTTGGATCAACACCTCCGATTTTATCAAGACTTTCCTTGTGGTGCAAATTGGCCTTCGAGATGTATGAATAATGAGGCTGGCCGCTGGACGACAAAGATTCGACTATGGCAAATTGGCAAATTATTTGTAGGTCGATCGACGGGGTATTTGTGGTACCTCGTGTGCGGCTCAAGAGCCTATCTCGAATCTCAAAATTTTGCCCTTTTTTACGTCACCAGAATTAACCAGGAATCAGGATTCAGGATCTCAAAAAAACACCCAAATATCTCGGTCATCTAGCAATTATAATGGTGAAAGTAGTCAAAGTTATAAGAATTTCTAGAAGATTGTCAATGATTAAAAAAAAAAACAATATATAAACTCCCATTGAAAATTCCCACATTTAAAAAAAGATGAAAGGTTTCTGGAAATAGCGAACACAAACCGGTAAATATCAAAAATTACTTTCGCTTCTTACTCAAGGTGGGTTTTATTTGATCCATCAACAAGAACGTATTTAAATTGTGTAACCGGCGATTAGATTGCAACCGGACCAAAAATTCAACAGTTTGATTGATATAGAGCCCCTTTGTTTCCCATTGATTTCCAAGTTTTAAGGTATTTCAACATTTGTATCTTAACCCCAATGTGAATGTGTATCAGAAATTGAACCGTCACAATTAGAACGCTGGATCCACACAAGGAGAAATGAGTACTTCACCAAAGATTCTCTCCTGCCAACGCCAACGACTATTAATCATCAAAAAATGAGAAACGGTTGATCATCATATTTTTTTATTGCTATAATTCAAAAAGCAGCAGCTTTATATGAAGATAAATAAGTGGAAATTTTCATATTGACTTAGAAAAGTAGTGAAAGGATCTTTCCAGTTCCCTGGATTATGATAATAAATATAGACTTTGAAAACAACACATTGAATACAAACTTTATCTCTAGAAGTTGACTTTACACAAATAGCTCATTAATTGAGGTAAGAGTCTGTTATTCAAAATTCTCTGCAATATCAGCATTACTATTGGGGAGAATTGATGATATTTGTTGAAGTCTATCATAGGAAGTGCATAATGCCAGACTTTAGTTCAATTGACTGACTACTCGGTATGCTAAAAGCACAGCTGGTTTGATGCAGTTGTTTACTGGATACCAATAGGCTAAGACTCAAACCTAGTAATAAGTAAGAGCTGCCAAAATTAGTAATAGCATATTCCAAATAGGATAGTGCCGAGATCGAAACAGTAATTGTTTTCTAAAATTTAAAGAGTTTTACTGTTGAAACATGTTTAACAAACAAACCGCAATTATTTTTAAGCAGGATAAAGTTTACATTCAGTTAGATCTATTGCTTTAGAAAAAAATACAAAATGATCATTTTTTGGGATAATTTCAGAAATTAGTGGCGTTTAAGAGATAGTTTTTGAGAAATCCTGTTATCTCTTGCTACCAGAGTAAGCCTTCTAGTTTTTCACGTGGTTCCAGATTGGAAGTGGGGAACGTTTTTGATCTAAAACAACTAAATGAAACAGAGTAAGATTACATATGCTCAGCTACTATTAAAAAGAAGATGCAACATTAAAGGTCAACAAACTCGTGCATGTGAATAAACATCAAGATTTAACAATAGCGGTTCTTTGTCAGTATATAATTTAAAGACAGCAGGCATAATTGATGATTCTATTCTATTGTTTCGACCGTAACACCGTCTTGAAAGATACAGCCGTATACTCTCTCAGCAATGAATATCAAATAGACTAAAGATTGGCAGTTACGGGATGCTCAACTGATTAGCGATCAAAAAAAACAAATCTAAGAAGAAGTTATGGAGACTCAAAATGAGGTCACGGACCCACGATTCACGAAGCCTCGGTCTAAACGGCGAATTATTGAATACTCTAATTTTAAAGATTTCCCTGAACCCTCGCCTGCTTCTCAGTTCCACAAATTGCCGGGAATTAAGCAGTGGTGAACTGATTCCCCGGTTATAGCACATTATAGTACATATATTAAGATAATTATTTGGTAATAATAAGCGACAATAAAATATACAAATTTAACTTGCCGGATGATATGACGCAAGCAAGATATGAGTAAGATCAAATAATAAGAGGTGAGAAGTAGTAAACAGCTCTCCGTCGCTTGCCAGACGTCTCAGAAACAAATTATTTGATCGACAAAAACTCAGGATTCTATGGCCTGGCTCTTAGACCGATTGGTGGATTTCTCCCACTCAAACTGCTTTTTGTCGTATAAATTCTCTTCTGTTCTGCAGCCACACAAAAATCCAGGATGGAACCACCAAAAGTGATAGAAACATCCAAGTTCTTTTGCTTGCACAACTTTGGAATGCACCAAATCATATTATTCCGCGCAGATAATATCGGCATTAGAATTGTAGCAACAAAACAGTATAGGAGCTACGTAGTATCTTTAAATAAATAAGGAATGTGTCCTACTATTTTTAGGAATAAATCTAATATATGTATACCGAAACTGCCTTTGATATAATCCCAAAATCTGTCAAGGTCGGCAAGTTGTATGCTATCTTTCTTGCAATATAATGCCGAATATTTGGGAATCATTCGATTGTCGTTCAGTCTTTCGTAAAAGGCTTTAATCAAATATTACAACTGCAGAAATTACCACTTGCTGCATGTGTATAGTCCTTAACAGTTTCAACTTTCCGCTGGGTAGATTTATCAAAATAAATGATCAGTTAGAAAGGTGGGATTACTTTGACCGTTACCACTTTCATCTTAGATAGCCTTCACAATTTACAGACTTCAGCTAATTAGTAATCGCTCAGTACATTTTCGAGTGAATCAAAAAAAACTACATGCTGACTTGGCACTTTCCTCTAGGTTTTGTAGATTAAGACTTGCCATCCGGGGCCGGTCTGCTGAATGTGTCAAAGCGGTCTGAATAAAACGGTCAGAGCCGCACAGCTTATTGTGAGGGTTGATAAATTAAAATTTAGAACTTAGAACTAAGAAGTTCCTCATAAGCAAATCTGAGAAAGCGTATAAAAAAGTCAAAATTAATAATTAGAAGTAAATAGTTGAAGCTATAAAAAATCAAAAAAGAGCCAAAGCCAGTTAGCTCAAAGTCAAGTAGAACTATTGTACATATATCTTTTAATAAAAATCAGAACAAAATAAAACCAATAAAACTAATTCAAAAAAACTAGAAAAATCAATATATAATCTTTGCACCAGAAAATGTTTTGGTATTGTGCACGCAAATATGATAATGGCAAACCTTCAAGGGATGAGAGATCTTAGGTTGTGATTCGTGAAAGCTCTTAGGCAACTAAATATAAACTAAAAGGTCGAACGGGCTAGTTTCCTGCCTCAATGCAGAAGAGCGAGACAAGAAAGAGAAAGTTGAGTGATGTGTCAACATCGACATCACTTTTTCCCAAACCAGTTTTACCGTTTGCTCCTTTGAGACATGATGAGCGATTACATTACTTGAAGCTTTTGCATGATCAATATATAAAGTTAAAATATGACAACACTGTTTCGAGGTCTATTGAAAAAGAATATACGATTGCTTCTAGCTCTAAAAGCAAAATGGAATACTTGAATGTCCTAAAAAGATTCATGCACACTCTATTGAAAAATGGGGAATATAAGCCGATCGCCAATGAAGCACAAAGCGACAAAAAAACTAGAATTCAATATTCGGAATCCATCTTTGATAAGTTGTCAAAGATAGTTATACCGAAAGAATCATTACTCAGGCATAAGTTTGTAATGGAAGTGCCTGAACCCCAAAAAGGTTCCGACATGGTTGAATGTAATCGATGCAAGGTACTATTCTCTGTGTCTGAAGAATACGACAATATATCTGGGAAGTCCTCAAGTGAAAGATGCAAATTTCATCCCGGAAAGGTTAAGACAGCTCTAAACTCGAATCTAAAAAAGTATAACAGAGAGTATTCAAACAGTTACTATACATGCTGTAATGAGATTCCTGGTGTTTCGGAAGGATGCCAGTCTTCGAAAACCCACGTCTTCAAGCTTGAGCATGCGTCACAGTTGCACTACCAAAAACCTTTTAAAATGATATCAGAGCTAGCCGACTTTTTGGACTTGCAATATAATCCGTCCTCTGGTTGCTCAAAGAAAATTTCATCTGTGACCGGAATTCAAAAAGCTATTGGACTAGACTGTGAAATGTGTTATACTTCTAAAGGGTTTGAACTGATGAAATTGAGTGTAGTTTCATTTCCGGACTTAAAGGTAATCTTAGATGAAATTGTGAAGCCAGATGGTGAAATTTTAGATTTGAATTCCCATGTTTCTGGTGTTGATTCAATCCCCGATGATGCAATGTCGTTTAATGATGTACTGTCGTTTCTAGTGGATATATCAGATGAAAATACCATTATAATAGGCCACGGATTGGAGAACGATCTCAATGTTCTACGAGTAGTTTACCCTAGAATTGTTGATACTGCAGTATTGTACTCGGAAAACACTGTCGATCCAAGACGGAAGGATCCTTTGAAAAGATTAGCTTGGAAGTATTTGAGTAAAAATATTCAATTAGCCGAGCATGATTCAACAGAAGACGCTACTATTCCCATACAGATCGTATTGAAAAACTTAAAATAACCAACCAAAAGTTATGATATACACTTAGATCTATTAATAATAAATAAAATTTCATACATCTAGCTCAAATTATATTGCTTTTCTTTATATATTCAAGTATTGCCTCCTGATTTTTGTTTACTTGTAACAGTAGTCTTGTGTTCTCCTTGAGAATTTGTCGAAGCTCTGATTTGGAACTAATAGTAACGGCATTGTCATTATCTTTAACTGGTGACAAAAAGACATTTTCGGTATCTTCCAGAGGCCGTCTGTTCACTGTCGATATCTTACTCCTTTTAGAATTGAATTCGTTGTTGATCACATCAGTTACTCCCCTGGTTTCAGATTTAAAAGCATTTCCAAAGTTTAAAAGTGGCAACTCGGCATAATTCTGAGAAATCCTGCTTTCAGAAAAAGATCTCTTACGGCCGTAGCTTGTATCAGACAACGGTGTGCTAACGATGGATCCAAGTCTTGAGCTGACTATTTTTCTTGCAGCTGTATCCCCGGAATATCCAGGATGAAACCTAGATGAAGGGATTTGCGATAACCCGGCTTCATTTGAATCCGAATTATGTTGCTGTGTAACTGATCTAATTGATGTCGATGAGTTGGATCGCTTGAGGATTTTTCGTCCTGACTTACCTGACACAGTGGCAAGCTTTAGTCCCATATTGTTACATAAAGATGTTGATGAGGAAGAGCAAAATGGTTTGAATGTTTTAATCGGAGTCTTCGATCCTCCTAAAGAGCTGGGAAATAGCATGCTCGATATCACAGGATCATCGTCAACGTCAGAGAACGTTCGGAGAGTTTTGGTTGGTGATACGGAACGGGTGCGTCTAACTGACATAACAAGTTGATTATATACTTTGGAGTATGTGTTGTTTCCTTGTTTTGTGTTTTAATTACTCTTTGAAGGATTTACATTTACTGAATTGGCAAATCTTTGCCAACAGAAAGGTTCACCGCAAACAGGTACCCACTTGGCCACTGCCTGGCAGGTCTGCTCTCAAACGTAAACAAAGAAAAAAAACTAAGGTGTAGCGCGTTGATTAGCTAATCTACAAATAAAGATAGCAAGGACACATTGTGTTCTCTTCTTCCTTATGGTCGAATATATCTTGAAGTAATAATATACATGCAATGAATAACTAAAGGTATCATGATAAAAAAAAAATAATAATAAAGAACCGTTAAAATGTGAAAAACTATGTTGATCAAACCAATCCACTTAAACTTAATCGTTCCAAAAACATGGGTAGATCATCTTTCCTTAATTCAATAATCGAGCTCTCAAAACTGTCGATACGAGCTTTAGCGCCTGAACTATTAGCTATCTCTTGGAACGCCAACGAAAATGTGTTCAAAATGGTTATTTGATCGCTCTTGTTTCCAGAAATTTTGTCATCGTCCATGCCTTTCATGTTGGGGTATTTTGGAGGTAATCCACACACCAAATAGGTTCCCGTATCGTGGTCCAACGAGGCAATTACCAAAGGCAAGGCAGAGTTATCAAATTCTGCACAAGCTTCTAAGATCCAGTTACCCAATCTCGTCAAGATTGAAGGATTTTGAAACATCTTTGCGTTGTTACTCAGTGTCTTAATATCTATGGTATCATTTTCTGCCTCGCTGGAATTAGTACCACCTAGTTGAGACGCATGCTCTAACATAGTAGTACTCAAAGCTGAATTGTCTTTTAAAACTACCAATCTAAATATTCTCAAGTTCTTGATAATTTTCTTCTGGAAGACTTCAAAACCTTTGTCAAAAATAAACTGCTGTTGCAACTTAGCTATTTGGACACCTTTCTTAATCATGCCAAATTCATCTAATGCATCGTATGATTTCCAAAAATTGGAGACAAACTGTGCTTCTCTTTTAGAAATCAAAGAACCTATATCTTTAGCTGCCATAGAATCCTCGGTGCTATCATCTGGAGTTGTGGGGGTAGTTCTCTTTGTGGCAGTGCTTGAATTACCAGAATTAAAATCTCCATCGTATTCCAATAAGGCTGTGACAGATTCAACAAAATCACTTGCAGATATCGAACCATGAAATCCATAATTTCTCACAAATCCGTCCTGTAATATATCTGTTAGACCAAATTCTTTTAAAATTTTGTTAAATATTCCATGCAATTTTTTCTTTAAGTCAATATCTAAGTAATTCCAACCTTGATTAGCTTGCACTAACGATATACCCATTCTTGCAAACATGGTATTCAAGGTCTTCTTACCATTGCTTGTATATAGGCGAAGTTTAGAATTGACATAGTTTGAATAAAAAAACGCGTTGTATAAGTTCCAATGACGAAGTAAAAATAACGAATAATCTTTATCAATTAGTAATGCTCTATTATCAGCTTTTCTTGCTCTATTGGCATCTATTCCTGCCTCTTGGTTTTGCTGTTGTGACACAAGAGTAGATGACGTTTGCAATCTATTGACTTCTTCCTTGAGCAAGGGTAATAAACTATTGTAGATTGAATTAAAGGAAGAGGATAAAGATGAAGTTCCCACGATGGAAAACCACAAGTAGTCAATATTTGTTTCACCAATAGCCGATATTAATGAGTACATCTGCAATGCAGAAGATGTAGCGACTGTTGTACCTTGATTGTAATATTCTTCGATTGTCTTTTCATTTTCAGATATCATTCTTTTTCGACTTCTCTTCGGTGACAATTGATCAGACTTTTTTCGCTTACGGGAACTTCCCAATAAATCACCAAAATCTTCATCTTCATCGTTATCTGTTTTGTTTTCATCTGAATCTGCTGCTTCCTCTGCATTTTCATCTTCTTCATCTTCATCATCTTCATTTGCATCATTTTCGTCTTCGCTATCAACATTAATCAACACTTCATAGGCATTCTTTTCTTTGACTAGCTCAGTTTCAGCTACACCATCATCAAAACAGGAAATTATGTGGGAGCCAAATAAATTATCCAAGTTCCAAGGTCTGTGGCCATCGATTATATACATTTTTCTTTTTAGTTTTAACTCATTCGTCGTAGAATCAGGTGTGATTGGGGTCATACCATAGTGTTCTTGATCCAAATGCTCATTGACATCAATCTCCAAAAAGCTTTCTAAATCTATCATAGATCCACATCCGATTAATATTATATTTGAAATGCTAATGTCTAGCTTGTTGTAATTTGTCTTCAAATCATTGTATCCAACAATTGGAACCAACTGAAAAACAATCAAGTGCCTCTTGAGAAGCATGGCTAACATTTTACTTGCACATATCGCATCCACGTTAAGACATGATACAAATATGACAAGCTTACATGTTGAATGTGTCAATGATGTTTGCCTAATGTCATCAAATGCTTTGGAAAAGTCTTTCGGTGTGAGGAGCATTCTTTTGGCAGAAAAACGAAATCTATTCCCGACACTCCAAAATCGTAACTTTATCAGTAATATTATGGCTTACGGTTAGTTCTTTCTTAAAAATCTTTACCACACCTCACGGATATGCTTTCAAGTTTCAAGATTATGTTGTAGAATCTGCAACAAATAAAACAGTTTCGCGTCGCGTCGGTTTGCTCACTGCAGTCTGCTACAGTCCAGTAGACTGTAGTAAATCTAGTAGCTACTAGCTAGCGCGGTTTCGCGTGGATTAGGTAAGGTCGAGGACAATGCTCGCCTGCCCAGTGCTAGACTGCCCAGTGTGCCACTGTTATGCCTCTGGCTCCGAGAACGGTGCGTCGGTGAACCCGATGCGAGGTAGGTGATAGAAATACGCTTCCTCCTACACGAAGAATAGTAACGATATTCAATTATGGTCATGAGTAAGTTTATTAATTCGCTATTTCATTATCTATATACATGAATGCTATATCATATCATCACGCCATTCATAACTATTGTTAAGCGCATCCTCAAAATTTGAGGGACTTTATATAGTCTTTAATTTTGTAAATGAGCGAACTATCACCCCACAATAAATAAGGTTCGGCCACCAATCCGTTTTCAATAGACATGCACTTCAGGTATATCTCAGCTAGAATTCTATAAGTCACAAGATTCGGTTGTATGGCGTTAATTTTCAGTTCGTCTATTAGTCGTCCAATCAGGCCTAAGTTATTTGTCTTTTCCCAAACTTGTGAAAGCAAAGAATTATAAACATTTATATTAAAGCCGAATTCGTAAACAAGCACAGATTTGCTTTGTTTTGTATTGTCCACAAGAAGTAGTGTTTCTTCTAGGGAATCAAAGTCGTACGTAAGGGAGTTTAAGCAATATTGCAATAACAAAGGTAGAGTGTAAATATCCATATTTGGTAGTGATGGGTTCTCAATCGAGGCTAACTCTGTCTTTCCTAAGGAATCAGTAAATACAGGTTTCTCTGGTGACTTCGAATGCATTTCAATAAATCTATCCATCAAATTAGTTTCAATGAAATTGATCATTTCTTGACTATTATTAATGTTTAAATCTATATATCGAAGTGTAGGTATCAATTGATTTATCAGTAGCTGATCATTTTCTGTTCGTTCTTTAAACAAATCCAAAGATCTGGTAGATGAAGCGTTTGTTAAAGAAAAGCTTTTAGTTGGCTTCTTGGTATCAAATTCTTTATCCAGTAGGTCAACATTATTATCTAATATTGCTAGCTCCCTTAACGCAGGTGTAACTCCCACTGTACCTCGTTGTTTAATTAAATAATCAAAGATTTGGTTGAAAGACTTTTGTTCTTCGACTGATCTCATCTTTGTTTTAGAGATTGCAGATTCTGAGAAGGATTCAAAAAAGTTCTTGTAAGTTGAATCTGATGTGATTCTATCGAGTATCTTCGGCTTCTCATTTTGTTGGTCATTCTCGGTCAGCTCTTTAATAGTTTTGCCAAGATCTGTAGACTTGCTAGAAGAATGACGTGCTGAAAGTGGAAAGATAGATCTCGGAGTTGTTCTGTTGAACCGATTATAAAACGAAGGTGACTTGAAAGTAGTCCTGCAAATACTGCTGTACGTAGTCATGTTGCTATAATATGCATAGGAAGCAACGGATAGTTCAACGTAAGATATTGCTGAAGTAACCAAACTGATCAACCTGCTGATCAAATTCAGAAACCCAAAACCCGCTAATAGGATCTGGAGAGGATCACCATGTTTCCGTCATCATGTCATTCAACATCGCAAACGACTGGACTCGGCATCGCATCATCTCAGCATATTCACCACATGCAAAAAACTAAAAAAAAAAAAAAAAATATTTGAAATCGTTAAAACCTCTGCACCAAAAACAAGCTCAAGAGCCTCTGCCAAGCCGAGCCGCCCGCGAGTCTGCTGTTGTTTCTTCCCCGGCTTTTGCCCCGTCTGGCTCCTTCTGCAGTGAAGGGTCCGGTCCCGCTTCCCCTTCAGGTCATCGGGCCCTATCATTATAGCAGGGAGCGGCGTGGCCTCCTGCTGGGGCCCTTTCCCTCCCCATAGTTCTCTACCAGTTTGGCAATGGGCGCTCAGCATGGCACGGTGCTTCTTGTTTCCCGCCCATTAAAGATTCAGCGGGCTTTTGAACATCTGCAGTTAATTTGTAATACACCGTAGATATAATCGGTGGTCCTAGTGATACTGAGAAGAACTCCTCGGATTCTAATTTCTGATGTCGGCCAACTTAAAGGTTTGTAAGTGTACTGACCCGATCTCAAATGTCACCTGTCTCGTTTTCTTTTTTGTTGTTGTATCAGTTTCAGGTATTATTAATCGAGCCTTTTAGGTACCCCAGAAGTTTGCCTCTAGGAGAGTACCCTACTACCTTGCCTTTGTCAACCCTTCTTATTTGAGATATGTTACAAAAAGTCATTACGTAATTAAGTTACTTCCTTTGATGGCTCTATCATGGCAAATCGAATCCTAGTGGGAAATAGGGATATTCTAAGATGGATTGTGTTCGCTGGTATATCCGAAATGTCTCCCAACTAGGCAAGGCATTAAGATGGGTTCGTGAGGAAAGGAAGGGTATCGCACGATATCTTCGCATACACATTAAACGTTGTATCACCTTGAGCTAAAAATGATACGACAACGTAGTAAAAAAAAGAGGAGGTATAGAGTAGGAAAGAACAGAAAAGAAGAAATTTTGACAGGAGACGACGGACACAACGGAATGATGCATTGTTGCCTTATTCATTGCAACTCTCCCTAAAAGTCTAACCTTACCCATTTCTTGCTCCTCAACTCCGACAGCCAATTAGCCTCAGAAATGAGCTCACCTCACCTCGAGTCGTATCGGTTCACTATATCTTTTAACTTGACACATGCGGCTCTTAAAACTAAGCGCGCGCACGGGCCGCACGGGTCGTTAGATCGATCAGTTTACCTAGACACTGTCGACAGCAGCAGTCTCATACATAAGAAAATTCCAGCAGTTTTTCTAAAAGCTACGAATTTACTTATTCCTATTTTCATATCATTTATTCCAAGGGGGGTTTCTGCTGGTATGACCTTTTTTTCTGTTTTTGAGTTTTAATTACTTGGTAGTAATATGAGTTATTTTTTTGTGTGTTTTCCCGTTTCCTTTTTCAATCTGATCGGAGAATGAATTACAAGAATTATAATAGAAAATAACGTCATGCGTTTTGCCTTTTGACTTTTGACTTCTATTGATATTGGACTTTCTCTCTTGCATCTTTGAACGTGATGCTAGATTCTGGTATATAAGTATCATGCTACCCGCATCAAAAGTTAGTTATTTGTTCGATCATCAATAATATTCCCTTCATTATTCTTCAAAGAAATACTTCATTTGATATAAGTAATACTATTAAAAAGTTTATACGAAGGTTTACTGGAAAATAAGTTTCTAAAGATTTTATAGAAATGTCAGACCAATTATCCAACACTGATACTGCTGTTCAAGTTCCTCAGGAAAAGTTTGAAGCTCCTGTTGTTACTCCTGCTGCCCCTTCACCAAGGGTGGAAGAATTTGAGTTATTACCACCAAGAACAGGTTTGTTAAGAGTTAGCTGGTACAAGAAGTCAAACAGATGGAGACCATTCCCATCATCCACTGCAGGCGGTTTAGCTATGGTTTCTATTACCTTGTTTGCTTTAGGTTTAATTTTGTGTCAAGCAAATTCAGTTACTAATCCTGCTATTTTGTCTGGTGCTTTCTTCTTTGCTTCAGGTTTAGTTCAAATTATTTGTGGTATTTGGACTATTGTTGATAACAACTTATTTGGTTCTGTTTTATTGTTAACTTATGGTGCTTTCTTTATGTCATTCGGTGCTATCGTTACTGACGTTTTAGGTGTTCAAGATAACTATTCTAACACTGAGGATTATGATAATGCTTTAGGTATCTATTTAGCTGCATGGACTGTTTACGCATTCTTCTTATGGAGTGCTACTTTCAAATCAACTGTTCCATTATTTGCTTTAACATTCTTGATGTGGTTCTTCTTATTATTATACACCATCTCTGTCTTCGGTGAACACAAGGGTGTTAAAGTTGCATCGGGTGTTTTCTGTTTCTTGACTTCGATGTGTGCATTCTATGCTACTTATGATGGTTTGAACTATGCTGCTAATTCATATGCTTCAATCCCAGAATGGAAGTGGTTAAGAATGCCAGGATCCTGGAAAAAGCCAGAACTAGAAAACGTTCCAATTGCTTAATCCATTGATTTAAGTTTTGTTTTCGCATACTGATGAGCTTTAGGTCTGTTTTATGTAAGATCCGACCTGTTTATGATGACTATGTTCCTTTTTTTTGTTTACACTTTACCTTTTTTGTGTTTGTGCCCTGAGTTCTTATTGTCTCCCTTTACCTCTCTGACATAGCCTATATTTGGTTGCTAGCTCATTTTTTGTATATGCTCTTAATACCGTATAATGAATTTTATGATTTTATACTTTTTAAAAAACTTTATCTATAGCCTTTTGGACTTGTAAGTTGTAAATATCGCATTTGAGGGGTGAGAAATCGAAAGATGACCATTCAGCAAGGTTATGTGTCAGTGTGTCGTTTACAAGTTACAACCTCGCTGCATCAGTAAAAGTTGTTAAATAATGTCGTAAAGATCGACCCAAAATGGTTAGTTTATTATTATATATATATATGTACAGAAATTATTTCTCTATTTGTCACCTCAGCCGTCATGCTTTCCATTAACGTGGAATCAATCACAATACTACATAAGCATATCGCTTCAATCTGCAGAATCTGGTATAGCATCACTCTGAATCAAATACATCGGTTTATTCCCTCTTCTTGTGAATCTTTGGTAACAATCTAGAAGCATGATAGTTCAATGAAGGTTTAGAAGGAGGTGGTAATTTTGTTCCCTTAGCCATACAATTCTTCAACTCTTGTTCGAGGTCCTTGCATGCAGGGGAACCTTCATTATTTGAAGCCCAACATGATAGCATTTGAGACATCACAACCAAGCATGGATTCGTCTGCTGTTTAGCAATAGCATTCTTCACCCTCAATCTTGGAAGAGGTGGAACTGCCGGCTTCACCTTGTTTAATCCCATCACTATATTTGAAATTGTTTAATGACTAGAAGCCTTTCAGTTTTGGAGTGTTTTTTTCCTTCTTTTTATCAGGGTACAGTTAAAATAAGTCTTTTCATGAGCTTCTCTATAGGGTGCTCGCTCAACCTCCTGGCTCAGCATCTTGGTTGTGAAGAAAAAAAAAAGTGATTATGGTTATGTAATCAAGTCATACTCAGACGTTACCCTGTCGCAGGGAGAAAGACAAAACAATCTTACCTACTTAATTACCTAATATACACATACCGCGCTCGAATAACAAACTTATCCTAATTCCCAGCTTTTTCTCCCGTTTTATACGCACCAGACACAAACAGCAGCACCGCTGCTTGATAATCTGGATTCTATTACCGACGATATCAATTAAGAAACCTATTATTCCCGAACGGCTTCATCCACACAGATCCCTTAAATCATCACCGTTTCATTCGAATTTATAGTTTTTATTTGTGTTTATATTTATAAATATTTATAAAGTTATTGTCACAGTGTTGGGCACTTTTAGATCTTTAAATTAATTGCTATCCTTAGTTTTATTTATCCGTCAATATCAGCTCTTGCAAAACACGAAACGCCCTTTTTTCAAGCATAGCATTTATTATTTAGCGAAACCCTGTCCAAGGAATTTGTATCTGACTTAAAGAACTTCGTCTTTGATTTAAAGAAATTGATTTTTAAATCGACCTTTTATTTTGTTTATACATATATAAATATATATACTGACTTACATGACCAGCACATCCTCATCATCATCAACTCCTATCGCGCTAGATGATCAACTATCCGATGGGATGTCACCTGCCCCAATCTCCGCTAGAAAACCAGCGCAATTCGATCAACCAGACTCAGGTACACCAAAAAGATCCCGCAGTGTTGAAGTGGAAGATTTCGATTCTGAAGATGGGGCTGATTCAAAGATAACCAAAATACCCAGATTAGAAGCGGACTCCAACTCAAGACAAGCTTCAGAAGAGTCTGAAGTTGGGTTATCAGTTGGTAACGATTTCACCTTTGAGCAGAGTGCTGAAGGTAACGGTAATGGTGAGTCAAGTTCCTCTGATGGTGTTGATGTAGTTTCGGTTGTTGAATCTGGCGATTCATTTCCTGATTCTGAAGATTCTGAGGATTCTGAGGCGGAGGACTATGGTGTTTCCAATGATCAACTAGCCTTGAAAGAATTTGATTTTGGACAAGCTCCCGAACAAGAAGATGATTACCAGAATATACAAACTGGGTTTTTTGATTCCGAGGATTTACCTCCTTTGCGTGAAATTGCTTTGACTAAGAAGAATAGTTCACATGCAAGAAGTTACTTAAAGACCAATGGACAGACAAAATTTTTTGAAAAGCTTGATATGGTTCTACCAGCCAACCCAACTGGTGATGATATCTTATTTTTAACTAACTTGCTGGGGTATGAGCCGAGAAATATTTCTGGATTTAAAAAAGATGAAAGAGATCCAGAGTTTTACCCTAAGAAATGTATTCTATTATTACTCAAAGCGATCAATAGAATCATTAAGATAAGAACTAGACTACCGAGTTTTCATACTATCGAGCATGTTTGTAATGCTTTGAATAACGCTGAGAATGTGTTAGTTTTAACAGGAGCAGGTATATCGACATCCCTAGGTATCCCTGATTTTAGATCTTCTCAAGGTTTCTATTCTAAGATGAAGCATTTAGGATTGGATGACCCTCAAGATGTCTTCAGTTTGGAGGTGTTTAAAAATGATCCTACTGTTTTTTATTCTATTGCGCATATGATTCTACCTCCCGATATGGCATTCACTCCATTACACGGATTTATTAGATTACTACAAGATAAAGGCAAGTTGTTAAGAAACTATACCCAAAACATCGATAACTTGGAAGCCAATGCAGGTGTCCTTCCTGAAAAACTGGTTCAATGTCATGGTTCATTCGCAACCGCGTCTTGTATCACTTGCAAGTATAAAGTGCCTGGAGAAGTGATGTATGGGAACCTAAGAAGACAAGAAATTGCATATTGTCCATTTTGTGAACCGGAGCGCTTGTTGCACTTACAAAAAAGGGATAAACTGGAAGAGGAAGGTGGATATTCACGTAGATTCGAGTACGCATCATCTTATGGGGTCATGAAACCAGATATTACATTTTTTGGAGAAGATTTACCGGAGAGATTTCATTCAACCATTAAGCAAGATGTTGAAAGATGTGATCTATTGATATGTATAGGAACATCTCTTAAGGTTGCACCTGTCAGTGAGATTGTGAATATGCTTCCTGGTAACGTTCCACAGATTTTGATTAATAAAGATCCCATCAATCACTGTGAATTTGATGTTGATCTTCTAGGATATTGTGACCAAGTAATCACTTGGTTATGTGGAAAAAAACTAAACTGGACGATAAACCATAAAGATTTCGAAAACATTTTGGGATCTGGATTGGAATTAGAAGTTGTTGATGGAAACGTCGGATGTTATGAGGTTACTGACGCAAATTATAGACAGAAGATGAAGGAATTGCAGCAGAACGAAATTGCTGAAAAGAAGGAAGAGGAAAACTTTGAGAGACAAGGGGCACCAAACGGGGTTAGTGTTGTTGAAAGTGTTGTTAAGCTCGAAACCGTTTAGTGACACTTGCGTGACTGTTTTTCCTTATTTCTGTATTTATAATTCTGTTCACTGTACACTATTATTTTCTTTTGCTACTTTTAAACTTTGCAGCGACTTTATATATCTATATATATATACATTGTGCCTAGATTAATTATTACATATATGTATCAAACAAACAAATTATCATACGCTAATAGACAAGAAGGTCCTCCTTCCATGTTTCAATGTCTCTTGCACTAATTAGCAACGTGTTAATGATAACTAAGGGCGTATACCATGTATGAATCATGATCCAAGATCATAGATACATCACGCAGTAATAAGTATGAACCATGATTCATGATTTCTGGATTGTCTGTAGTCAGTTGCCCGTAGTCTGTGGCCAGCACGGCTTAGGTAGTAGGGGGTTTAAGGCAACCTGCGTGCGCGTCCCACGGGCCACAGAACTTAGGAGTTAAAGAAATTAATATGAAAACACACTCTAACTAGTAGCAGACCGCGATTATTACTATAGAGGTGTTCTGAAAAAACGGCACACTAGAAAAACCCGGCTAGAAAAGGTCGAAGCAAGCTGGATCTAGTTTCACTTTAGAATACGATCCGGTTTAATCAATTACACAGAGTTTGTGTTTTTATTTTTATTTACATATATATTTTCGTTTCTTACATTAGCTTGTTTTCGATATATCATTTTTCAGATTGTTTTGTTTTCCCCTCTCCCCCTCTGCATGATAACACCTGTCTTTGGAAATGAATAGAGCTATGAATACATTGGCTAGTAGCCATCGTCGAAAATCATCAAATTCAAATTCAAATTCTACACCGAATCCAGAATCGCCACCTTCGAGAAAAAATTCCAAGCATCAATCACCTCAGCAGTTCCAGCAGTCACACCAAAAAACCCTTTCAACTTCTTCTGTTGATCTTGCTGCTCAGTACTCTCAGGATATCCATCAAATTAACAGATTTTTATTCAGAGAAGTTGATGCAAATGGACAAAAATTGGAGAAATATAAAGCCCATGTTAGAATAGTTGAGGATTCTAAATCCTCTACGCAAAGGCCACCTGTGAACAGTCCTGCAAAAAACAAAAAGACCCGTATTCTAATCTTATCTGTTAAATCATCTGGGCGTATCAGATTACACAAAGCAAGAGAAAACGATGACGGCTCAATTCAAATAGGTCGTACCTGGGATTTTGATGAGTTAACTTCTATTGAAATTGACGACGAAGTTCCGACTGGATTCATCCTTGGAATGGGAAAAGCTTATTACTGGGAAACAAACTCTCCTAAGGAACGTAGAGTTTGGCTAACTTCATTAATAAAAGATTACATCAAATATACCAATGGTAAAAAGGTTCCTACTCTGATCAATTGTTCACTAGAGTATTTCCATTTACAGGGGGTTCTGAGCCAGTTGAATCCAAATGGTGGGTCGTCACCTCAAATACCACCCGGTACTTCGAGCAGCTCTGCTAATACGACAACGACTTCACGAACCACTGGAACTACAGTCACAACTGCTACAAGTCCCGTTAAAAACAGCATGAAT
The DNA here is from genome assembly GCA_030556425.1 of Ogataea ovalis. NCBI lineage: Eukaryota > Fungi > Ascomycota > Pichiomycetes > Pichiales > Pichiaceae > Ogataea > Ogataea ovalis. The sequence continues at coordinate 324,212 of JAKTTZ010000003.1, forward strand.
CCTACAATTGATCTGAGTAAGAGTCCCACGAAGAGTTCAATGCCATTACTTGCGACAAAATCTGCTTTAATAGGTGGCAGACCAATGCCAAGCGATGAGCCAACATCTCAATCTAAAAGACGAAGTGGTCCGATTCTGCCGGATTCTCGTGAATCTGATGACCTTTTGAAACAGAGAGCCCATCAGAGACAGGCATCTGCATCATCTATGGAAAAGTTTGAAAGTATCAAGCAGCACAATTTGAGTTTGAAAGCTGAGAAAGAGGAACGTAAGAAACTTGAAAAACAACTGGAAGATAAAAAATTTATTGAACAGCAAAGACTTGAATTGGAAAGATTTGAAGCAAGGAAACTTGAAAGGCAGAAGCTAGAGAGACTCGAACAAGAGAGACTTGCCAAGGAGCGAGAAGCAGAGCAACAAAGACAGTTGGAACAGCAACTAGAACAAGAGAGACAGTTAGAGCAGCAAAGACAACTGGAAAAACAAAGACAGTTGGAACAGATAAGATTAATGGAACAACAGAAACAGTTGGAGCACCAAAGACAGCAAGAACAACAGAGAGTGTTGGAACAACAGAGAATGATAGAGCAGCAGAGATTCCTGGAGCAGACGGAGACTCTTTCCCGAACCAAGACAGGCAATTCATTGCAATCTATAGAATTTGTTGGACACAGAAGGTCAATACAACAAATGGAGGAGCTGACTTCAAGCAAGAATGACGAATATGACGACTTATTTGCAGATTATGCCGATAATACTGACCCTGATATTCAGACAGCTCCTTTGAATCTTGGAGGAGTCATTGCACAGCCATCAATTATTCAAGATTACTCAAGAGATCTGGATGACTACGATCTTTCAAAAGATTCTACATTTGATATTTCGACACCTATTATTAGACTCACCAATGAAACTGGTAATACTAGTGTCATTGACTCAGATGATGAAGATTTGGATGTAGGTACAAGTAGGCCGCATGCAAGATCAAGGGCATTAAGTAGATTAGATTCGGAAGGAGACCAGGATAAGTTCTTAGCAGATTTGTTTGAAGAAATAGGTTGGGATCCGAGTGTTGATGATTCCAAATCCTTAAAGAAAAAATTGACTAAGGAGCTGGAAAGGTTGGAATTTGAAAAAGTGAATGCGCTGACGGAGGCTAGTGATGATATCGCTTTCTTGGGCAGTGCTATACACAAGGCTATCGCTGGTTGCGATGCCATCGATCCTATATTATCTTTTTTTGGTGTTCAATTAGCTTCTTTCCAAGATGATATTGATTATGTTGAAAAGCAGGGTAAGGGTTTGCAAGTGGAAACGACCAATAAGAAATTATTAAGGAAGGAGCTTCATGACATTTTGCATTCAGTAGATGTTTCAGAGGACAAATTAAGACAACTAGATAATAAGGTTAAACTTGGAGAAAAGAATCAAGAAATTGAAGAAATTTTGAACGAGCTGTACTTATCCTTAATTAGGATCAGGGGTTCAGGAGAGGAGGATGAAAATGATGAATATGGTAAGATGAAGGCTCTTGAACAAAAGAAGGATAAGTATGAGCAAGCAAACAAAAGATTTATTGATGGTTTTAAGAGACAAATTTTCAAGATCTTTAACTCTATTGCTTTAAGTTTGAATTCTAAGTTACAAACAGGTTCAGTGAATGATTTTATTTACACGTCATTACCTCAGAAGTTAGCCGATATGCTCACGTTAAACGGTTTGTTGTCTTATGTTAAGCAAACATCACCATCTGATTTCAATGAGATTATTGCTGTTTATGAAAAGGAATTTGCTGTTGTATTTGATAATCTTACCAAAGTTTTGATGGATAACTTTAGAAGCCGCCAGTCAGCAATTAGTATTGTTCCATTTTCGTTCAATATAGAGCCTAAGTTTATTATCACCGAACGGTCAGATAGAACTAAATCACAGAATCAGGCATCCAAGGTAAAGCAAACTGCTAGTAGTAAGTTTTTTGCTGAGCTAGGCTTCAATAATAATTCTGCCTCTGCAACGTCAAAGGATAATCATTCCAATAAGACTCCAGAGGAACAACAATTAACAAAGCTGTTGATCAACTTTTTGGAATCATATTGCAATGTCATTATTATGCAACACAAGTTTGTTGTCCGCTTCTTTTCCCTGTCATCGTCATCAAAAGCTAATTTCCAGGAGTTGATTAAGGAGCCGATCAGCCATCGGGTTCAAAGCTTTTTAGATCCAGAGACTTCTCTAAGTGGTATGGAAACTGATAGGGACGTCAGTGATTTAGTCTTCAACGTTATGCATAGCTTATTCCATAACTCATCGAATAAGATTTTCAAAGCTATATCATCTGTGTCAAAGGAAGATATGCTACAATGTCCTGTTATTTTAGTGTATCTTGAAGATTTTGCCACCAAATTATCATCTACTGATCAAGAATATACAGTTAATCGTATTACGAAGATTTCAGCTAAGTTGTCCAACGTTTGGAAAAAGGATTTAGAACAACAGACATTACTGATAGACCAGCAGAAGATCGATTGCAGAGTGTTTAATTTTACAAAAGCCTTCCCGGAATTTGTTAGAAAAATTGAACAAGGCATTGATTCCTTAAACATTGTAGATGCACAATCCAATAATTTGTGTCATCAGTTGGCAGATGATTATCAAAAAATATGGAACACCATAGACATGTGCCTTAATAAACATACAGTGTTGTATGAAAATATAACTCCACAATTCACTCTCACAAGACAGATGTCGGCGATATCATCCACCATGGATGATCAAGTTTCCCAAGTCCCCTCAACTGCTAATGTTCAAGTATCTGATGAAATTCTAACAAATCATCTAATGCTATTGATGAATTACAAATGGCTTAATGAAGAGTTGAAGGACTTGAAGTCATTGCCAAGTAAATTAAAGGCTACTATTGATGAATTAAGATCAGCGGAATTAACTGCTTTCTGTGACTTACTGGCCAGAAAGGCATCCATCGGTGAACTCATACTCTTCGTTAAAGGTATTGAAGGATTGATTGAGTCTGGTACAAACCCATCCAGAACAAATGCTTATTCACCTTCCAATCTGAAGTCCCTGTTGCAGAAGTTTGAGTCAACTAATTTAAGAAGCTCGATACAAGAGCTAACTACCGAATTGAAAGCCATCATTATTGGAAAGTTTGTAAACGACAAGTCTCAAGAGAATGACGTTAGTATGAAGGTAGCAGCAGAAATAGAACAAGTTTTGTACAACGATTGTTTGAACTCCTTGAGCAGTATCTACAATAGCTACTTCTCCAGATTGACACCTATTTTGGTTAAGTATAACGATAATGCTTCGAATCCCGTTGACAGAATTGACAATCCTGTTGACAAAAGACTTATTAATTACAATTTCAACAAAGAGTATTTGTGACTTGTTTAGTTTCCTTTTATATATATATATATCATAACTGTACTACTATTCTCTTTATAAAAATATAGCATATGGCTTGATGTTAGCATCATTATTGATAATCATAGCTCCCTTAGTAATTGTCTACTAGAAATAAATCTGTCTATTGAAAATATTTGGGATCCTGTCGGTTGCTCCTGAATAATTGTGCGACTTTGTTAAATGACGCACTAGGTGTTAGTTTTCTTGAACTTAGCCCATGCCAGTATAGTAGTTTACATGTTTTATCTAGTTGATTCTAATTAGTTGAGTTCTAAGTGAATAATCAATCGTAATATTTTCCATTATATTCTAAGATCGAACTCTTAATACCACATACTAAGCATGCAGGTGAGAATCCGTAGAATAGGGCCTACTTCATATTACTCTTTGTCGTATCCTTGCGCCAAGTTATAGGTAACGGTGGGTGATCACCTAACGCCATATGCAAAAGTATTGTGTTATAAATAAAAGAGAAGTACCAATGATCATACCTTAAGAAAAATGTATAACTGACTAGACTAAAGAGATTACTCAATTAAGGGTCGTCCATGCGGCTTTTTTTCTGACGCGTTGCCCTTATTTCTATTTCGTCTTTCACAAATGCCATACATTTCGATTCTCAGTATCAAATTTTCACAAGTTATAGACCCCTTATCACATAAAGAATATATTTTAGCTGTTGCTGTTGGGATGGATTCATCAGAATATGAATTTAGTGATGATGGGGAAATTGCTATCCTACAGACAAGCGTAAATAGGAATGGTGAGACTGATGGCCCGTTGTCAGAAGCTATTAATCGATACTCCACTATAACTAGGACAGGTCAACGCACGTTAGACGGAGAATCCGTTCAATTTGTTAATCAAAACGGAACCACAACGATTTATGAGAGTGTACGAGAAACAAATGTGATATTCGGTCCTACTCATCATCAATTGAATCAAGATAACCTAGAATCATATATCTATCCTACAAACCTTGAGGTGAGAGATTATCAATTTGATATAGTTGGAAAATCATTGTACGAGAATGTGTTTTGTGCCCTACCCACTGGTTTGGGTAAAACTTTCATTGCATCCACAGTCATGCTAAATTTTTATAGATGGACTACGAAGTCAAAGGTGATATTCATGGCTCCTACTCGACCTCTAGTGGCACAACAGATTAAAGCTTGTTATGGAATTACTGGAATACCAAGAGATGAAACTGCTATACTCTTAGATAAAACTAAAAAGAACAGAGCTGAAATTTGGCAAAATAAAAGAGTCTTTTTCACAACTCCGCAAGTGGTTGAGAATGACTTGAAAGGTGGTCTTCTAGATCCAAAAGAAATTGTCTGTATTGTGATTGATGAAGCACATAGAGCCAAAGGTAACTACTCTTACAACAATGTAATTCAATTTATCAAACGTTTCAGCACAAGTTTCCGAGTTTTAGCATTATCTGCAACACCGGGTGCAGATGTAGAATCAATTCAAGAGATTATCGATAACTTGGAGATTTCGAAGATTGAAGTAAGAACTGAAGATAGTCCTGATATTAAAAAGTATATGAAGACAAAGGATGTCGATAAAATAGATTGCGAGCAGACAGATGAAATTAGATACATTGTCGAGTTAATTTCAGAGGCTATATTACCTGTTTTACGAAAAGCCAATGCCGCTGGGATTTATGATATTCAAGATCCAGCCAAGATAAATCATTTCATTGCGATGGAAAAATCCCAAAAGGTTGTGAGGAATCCGACTTTGGCTGAAGGAATCAAATGGACATATTATTTTCAACTACAATTGCTAGGCACGGTTGGTCAATTTTTCAGACGTTTAAACATTTATGGAGTGACAGCGTTCTATTCATATTTCATTGAGAAATATACGGAATTCACCACTAAGTATGAAAGCAAAAAATCAACAAATAAGATTGCTGCTTCCTTTTATTACCATATACAAATTAAGAGAATGAGAAGTTTTGTGGAAAAGTTGATAGAGGATGATGAGAAGAATTCCACAACAGGAAAGGTAGTAGCCGGTGTATTTTCTCACACAAAATTCCAATGTATTATTGATGAATTACGAGATTTCTTCGATAATATGAATTCAGAAGATTCAAAAGTGATTATATTCACCGAATTTAGAGAAAGTGCTTTGGAGATTGTTAGATGTATTGAAAATGCTAACAGAGTAATCGAAACAAATGCCAATCAGAATAGTCACTTGGATCTTTTAAGGCCACATATATTTATTGGTCAGTCTAAAGAGAAAGATAAGTTTGATCAAGATAAATATTTGAAAAAAATAGCACCTAAGGGAAGAGGTAAAAAGAAGAAAGTTTCGGAAAATGAACCTGAACCTGAATCAGAAGCTGTTCGTAATCCGAAAACCAAAAAGTCCGCTAGACCTGCAGATAGAGTTGGAAGCTCAGAGGAAGCTCAGATGAAGGGAATGAATCAAAAATTACAAAAAGAATTGATCCAAGATTTCAAAAAAGGCAAATATAATGTTTTGGTTGCTACATCAATTGGCGAAGAGGGTTTAGATATTGGTGAAGTTGATTTGATTATTTGTTTCGATTCTACTTCTTCTCCGATCAAAAATATTCAGAGAATGGGTCGTACAGGAAGAAAAAGAGATGGTAGAATTGTGCTCCTATTATCAAGTTCCGAAAGACAAAAATTTGATAAAGCCATGGATAATTACGAATGGATTCAAAATCAGATAGCAGTTGGATCAAACTTAAAGTTTTGCAGATCAGACAGAATTATTCCTTCAGATATCAACGCTTTTCCCGAAAAGAAGTTCATTGAGATTCCTAAAGAAAATGAGGAGCTTATCCATCAAACTGACGATAATGATGAATTTTTACGCTTAGCTACCCAGCTTACAACAAAAAAAGGTAAACGAAATCAATCAACATTGAATCAAGAGAAGAGCAAGAAGCAACAGAAAATATCCAAAAGGTTTTTCATGCCTGATAATGTTGAGACGGGTTTCAGGTCTGCTTCTAAGCTTGTTAGAGTGGTTGATAACACCGCTGTGAAAGATAATCACGTTGAAATTTTGGAAAACTCCCCTCCCCCAACAAAGAAAAGAAAAAGATTTGACGATATATCAGATGTATCAGAGGCAGAAGATGACGTAACCTTTAGTCAATTGTTTGAGGCTTCAAGTGCCAACTCGTCCACTAAGCACCATATCAAATTGCTACATACACAATTATCAAAAGGATCTGGTTCAGGCATTGAAAACTCAATAGTTTTGGATAGTTCTGACGATGGTGGAGAGGATGACGTTATTCAATTATCTAAAAGTTTCAACAGCCGTGGTCGCATCAATAGAAGGATTTCTTTAGATGAGTTGTCGGACGTTGATGGCGATGAAGAGCTTCAAGCAGTCGTGGATGTGGATGTTTCCCAAAAGGAAAACATGGATCATCCTGAAGAGAGTTTGTCTCACTGCACAGCTGAGATATTAAACATTTCAGTTGAACAACCATTAGACAGCATGAAAATTAGCAATCGAGATGGCATTCGCAGAACCCCACTTTCAGAGATCCGTGCTAACTCTTCAATGAATTGGGAAACACTTAAAACTACTAAGGTCTTTTTGTCCGAAAACAAGGCTGAAGAATCTTCAGTAATCAGAGACTCTGAGAATGATTTTAGTGATGATGATATTTCGTCTTTGCTAGAACGGCATGTGGAAGAATTGGATACTGATGGTAAGACTGTCTGTAAAATTTCAAAAGTCAATGCTGCATCAATTATTAATCCCCAATGCAATGATAGTACCGCGGTCAATACATCAAGTGTGATAGTCGTTGATCGCAATGGCAGTGACCCAGAAGTCTCAAACCCTGGTTTAGAAAATAGTATTTCAATAAATTTAGATGACTCTGATGATGAGCTCTCTGAGAGTGATATCGTAGTAAAGAGCATAAAGCTATCAAATGATTTGCCTAATTCAAAAGAGAATCGTTCAACTGAAAACACACCTGCTCTTCATAGTCATGAGTTTCAAAGCAAAAGTGCATCGATTTCTGAGCCTCCTTCGAAGAATTCCAAAACATTAGGTGTCAAGAGAAAGAAACCGATTAACATAATTGCAGCGTTGAAAGCAACTTCAAATAAAGACAAGCAGGATTCCAGTATTTCAAGTGCTGCATCTTGTAATCATTCTAATACTCCTTCTACTTTTGGAAAGGATTTAGTTTCGGCACCGGAGGTCATTGATACTGAGCTGCAAAATAAGAGGCATGATAGAAGAGCCTCGGCCGAAAGACTCGACATCTTTAACAGTAAGGCTACTAAATCGGATTCAACCGCTAGGAGGATTCCTTCAATCATATCACAACTTCAAAATTCTCATAAAATCGACCAAGTATTTAAAAGTTCTTTTGGAGCCAATGATGGATTCATGGGATCAAGTCAGGAGTATGAGTTTTATTCCAAGATGTTTGTGGGTGATATTTCAAGTTCTAATATTGCATTGAACGGGGGCAAGATTGATGATCCTACAACTGCTATTAAAAACGGGGCTGTTACTGGAGGCGTATGCCATTCATCATCAATGTCCAGTTTAATCGATGTTCTGAGACTGATACACGATGAAGAAAAACTGAAAACGCTTTTAAATGAACTCCATGAGTATCACGAAAAAAATCAGATCTTTGATTTGAGTATCAGTGATTATCTTCTAAAAGATATGATTGTAGATGATTTACATGGCGATATGTCAAAGGAGGACACTAATACAAAGATGAAGGATTCCATTTTAACATCAGAGGGTAATAAAGATAAAGAAAGATCAGGATTGGACGATTCATTTAGTGAGGATGATAGTTTCATTCTAAAATTGTAGCTATCACACGCGATACTCATTCTGTGTAATTCTATTTATGTATATAATAAATGATATTTTTTGTCCTAGAGGCATTGTGTTCTTGAAATTCCAGAACTTAAACTGTATCAGTTGCGTTGTATAGCAGCTAAGAGAGGGTATGAAAGGTGGGATGTCTTACACTTCATACTACCGGGAAGACTTCTCAATCGAATACGTTGAGATAGTTTCATTTTATGAGAATATTCTATTAGAAATGTATATACAGAAGGAAAATGTAAAAAGGGAAGAATATGTTTTATATGTTTGGTATGAAAATAAGATTTTTGTTTGGCTATGAGAATCGTCGGCAGTAAGTCCCGCTTCAAATCCTTTATGATGATACACAGGCAATCTTATGGAGTAAACTGAGTTATCTATAACTATGAGTGTACAATTATCGAAGAAATACAAAATAGTCAGGTTTAAATGTGGTAATGTGATCCTCAACTTCAGGTTCGTAGCCTCAGGTGCTTTGGGTCCGGGTAACGTGCATCGGTCTCGGTAGAGTAAATAGATGCCTGAGAGGTGCCCTTTTCTCTCTATCGCATATTCTTAGTGGTTTTTCAAACCTACTCCACACTCCATCAGACTCTTCTTTCGAAAAGATCCACAAGGCTTTCAGTATTCTTGCGAAAGTAAAGATTTATATTCTAACAGATTTGATCTATGAAGACCATTACGGGTGCCAAAATTGTTGCAGATACATTGCAAAAGCTCGGTGTTAAAACGGTCTTTGGAATTGTGGGGATCCCAATTGTGGAAGTAAGTTGCCGGTATTGAGAAAGAATCTTTTTTTTTTTTTATTTTCGAATACTAACACCAAACATCATTCTTTGATAAAAAAAATAGATTGCAGAACATTGCATAGCAAATGGTATTAATTTCATCCCTTTCAGAAATGAACAGCAGGCTTCCTACGCTGCATCGTTATACGGCTATTTGACTAACGAGCCAGGTGTCTTGTTGGTTGTCGGAGGGCCAGGGATAATCAATGCACTCTCTGGGGTTCATAACGCAAATAGCAATAAATGGCCTTTGCTTGTTCTTGCTGGTTCTTCTGGTATCCATGAAATTAACAGAGCAGGAGGATTCCAAGAGTTGGATCAGGTAAGTTTACTAAAGAGTAATAGGTTTTCGAAGTTTGCTGCACAACCTGATTCATTATCGGCAATCTCCAAATTGGTCCTGAAAGCATTTTATGGTAGTATTATAGGAAAGCCTGGTACAACGTATATTGATTTGAGGGCTGATATTATTCAAGGAGAAATTGATAATCCTGAAGATTTATTCGATGGTGTTGCTCGTTTGCAACCAGAAACCTATTTACAACGACCAAAACCTGATTTAGAAAAATTGAAAAAATGTATATCAATTTTAGAATCTTCAAAGTCTCCACTATTGATCATTGGTAAAGGGGCTTCAAATTCTTTCAAAGAGGTTCGAAACTTTGTCAAAACACATAATATACCTTTTTTACCTACTCCAATGGGGAAAGGGATTGTTTCTGATGAAGATGAATTAAATGTTTCATCAGGAAGATCGCAAGCTTTGAAACAGGCAGACATTGTTATACTAGCGGGAGCTAGATTGAATTGGATGTTACACTTTGGAGATCCTCCTAGATTTAAAGATGATGTTATATTTATTCAGATCGATGATGATGCTGATGAATTGCTTGCCGATCCTCGTTGCACTGAACACGGATTATGCGGAGATGTTGGTGCTACTTTAACAGCGATTAGTTCAGGTTTAACATCTAATTTCAAATTCCCTGTAATTTCTAATGTTGTTAGTGAGTCTATAACTAAGAATGAAGCGAAACGTAAGCTGTCAGAGGTGGTGACAGCATCATCAACAAGGGAACTCACGCATGCACAAGCATTAGCTATAATACGCAATTCTATAACGAAAGAACAACATAATACAATATTTGTATCAGAGGGAGCACGTACTATGGATATCTCTCGTTTAACATTCCAATTAACTAATCCAAAGCAACGGCTAGACGCAGGAACAAATGGTACTATGGGAATTGGTCTCCCATACGCTTTGACTGCTAAATTGACTAATCCAGAGAAATTAGTAATATGTATCCAAGGTGACTCAGCATTTGGATTTAGTGCAATGGAAATTGAGACTCTCGTTCGTTGTAAACTTCCTATATTGATTATTATATTAAACAATTCGGGGATTTATCAAGGAGTGGTGGACCCAGAGCATTACAAAGCAAACGGTGGTGATAGAGTTATGCCCAGTACGGCACTCAGCTTAAAGACAAGATATGATTTATTAGCTACTAGTCTCGGTGGTGTTGGTTATTTTGCGGAGACTGCGGAGCAATTGCATATTGCCATGGAAAATGCACTTCAATCAGTGATTGCAGATGGGAAGGTTTGTGTTGTTAATACAACCATTAGCAACGAGGGTACAGGAAAGTTGACTTTTGGCTGGATGAGTAGCAAGCCTAAGTTATGACTGTTTTTTTCTTTTTATTTACGTCCTTAAGTATTATTATAATGAATGGTATATGTTTTATTAAAATTGGTAGTAAATTTACACTATAGAATCCCAAAAAAAATATCTATAAATCTGTTTTTATTAAAATTTCAATTCTCAAAATTAAGTAGTTTTCTGTTTTTTTCACAACTATATATCATCAGTCATCTCTTTTGATGTTGCTATCACCTTCAATTTGGTTGCCTTTTTGGTATATTTAGATTTTTCTCTACTTTCTAAAGGTGGGAGCTTTGGTCTTCCTCTCTTTCTTTTCACCTCCGTTCCATCATTCAAAGAGCCTGTTAAAGCTGAAGATGTAGAATTAGAATCCTTTGCAGGATATTTACGTGGTCTTCCTCTCTTCCTTTTTGGGATAGATACACTCTTATCCATATCCACGCTCAGGACTTGTGGAGATGAAAGTAATTGTTCAGGAGTGGATGATCTCGAGAACGATGAATTAGATGAAGACATCAAACGAGGTGTGTTAGCAGATGAGCTTGTTGACATTTCCTCAGAAGATAAAGAATCATCTTCAGAAGAGAGGTGCTTTAAATCAGGTTTAAAAGATTCGGTAGAGTTATTCTGAGAAAGCATCAAACCAGAAGGTGAAGAATTTGACGTATCACGTATAGATGATGTTATCATCTCTGAGTGTTTGACAGGAGTGGGAATGTAAAGTTCATGATGATCTTGGGTGTCTTGCCAATGTGGACGGTACGGTAGTATTGTTGTACTTGATTTTATCACTGTCTGTGAACTTTCTTGGTTATCAAAATATTGTTTAATTGGTTGTGGTAGCATGACAGAAGGTTTTGGTCTTGAAATTAGTAGGTCTTCTATTGAAGAAACAGGTGGGGGCACATTAGAAAGCAGGTTGATATCAGGTAGCTTCTGATGTAAACGCTATAATAAAAATTATGATGTTAGTACTTGATTTAATATTTGTAAAGTATTAAATATTTGAGAAAAAGAATAAAAAGACATACGCCATAATTCATCATATTATATATTTGGTGCGGTTAGATTCCTTGCTTGGCACTTTATTATGTATCGTGAAAAAGAAGATTATTTCAAAAGAAGGATTAGATATAAGTATAAACCAAAATAAATAGATTAGCAAGCATACGTTTTGAAGAACACTCTTCTTACAAAAGATTTTATTTATAAAAAAAAAAAAAAAAAAAAATTAAAAAAAAAAAAAAAAAAAAAAAAAAAAAAAAAAAAAAAAAAAAAAAAAAAAAAAAAAAAAAAAAAAAAAAAAACAGAAGCTGAAAAACAATAAAAAAACATTTCTTTTTCCAGAACAACAATTAGGGTTCAGATTTCAGGCGTGCGAAAATTAATATTTTTTCTTGGTCTTTTTTTATTCTAATTTTATTAATTATATTTATTTCACTTTATTTACTTACAGCATAAAATAAGATGAAATTACTGAGAAAAAATTTCATATAAATATATATATACAGGTTTTAAACGTCTAGAGTGTGTCTTGGAGATATATCTGACTAGCATGGACAGCTGTTGGCATGTCTAGGGAACGGAACCACGTCTCTTATGTTGTCAGTGCAACTCAAATACTGTAGCAGTCTTTCGAATCCCATTCCAAATCCACCATGGGGAACAGAACCATTTTCTCTCAAAGCAAGATACCACTGTAAAGGAGTCACATCCATACCTCTTCTGTTAATTTCTAATTCTAATTGTTTTAAATCGTGTTCTCTCATTGATCCACCGATTAGCTCACCGATGTCAGGAACCAAAAGATCGAAGCATGCAACTGTTGTTCTTTCAGGATAAGCGGGATCTTTTGGATTGATTCTCATATAAAATGGTTTCTCATTTAATGGGTAGTCGGTAACAAACACTGGGTTCTTGAAATACGCTCCTGCTAACCATTTTTCATGTTCTGATTTTAGCGATTCTCCCCAAATTGGTTCATAGCTAAAATTGACTTTTCCTTCTTGTATAGATTTCTGTAAAATATCAATGGCCTCTGTATAAGTAATTGTATCCCAATGATCTTTGCTTAGCATCATCTTCCATCTATCTGTCATTGTAACTAGATTTTGTTTATCAATGGTTTCAGTCAAATTGGAGCCGATATTATCTAAATTGTTGTGTAGTTTCTCAACAACACTCTTGATCATCAACTCACAAAATTTTGTCAATTGCTTAACGTCATCCACAAAAGCAATCTCGGCCTCCAGCATCCAGAATTCAGATAAATGTCTATTTGTATCGCTCTCTTCTGCTCTGAAGCATGGTGTTAAGGTCCAAACTCTATTCAACGCAGCACACATCACCTCAAGGTGAAGTTGTGTGCTGACAGTCATATAAGCTTCTTTTCCAAAAAATGTTTCTCCCTTGGCCGCTTTGCTTGCACTCTCGATTTTAAACAATTCACCTGCACCTTCACAGTCAGAGCTAGTAATCAAAGGAGGGTGTGTCTTTGTAAATCCACAAGAATTGAAAAATTCAACCAATGCTGTTTCCACCACCGATCTAAATCTCAAAAGGGCACTCAATTCAACAGTACGTAGTCTGTATTCTGGAATCGTTCTGAGAAACTGAGCAGTGTGAGATTTCTTTTGTAGTGGGTATAGTTCCTGCACTTCACCGATCACTTCTATTTTTGCTCTTTCATTCTCTTTGCCATTTACTTGCAATTCAAATGACTGGCTACTACCCTTTTTTGCCTCAGTCCACAAACCGTCAATTTTAACACTTGATCCGGTATTCAAGTTTTTCGGTAACAACGAGGGAGGACGGATAATACATTTGATGTCTTGGAATGTCGTACCATCTATCACATCAACAAACGCGACAGTCTTTGAAACCCTAGTTGATGAGACCCAACCATTCACCGTCAAATGTGAGTTGGATGCTGGTGGATCTTCATAAATTTCTGAGATACATTTAGGAAACGGCAAATCAATTGGTTTTATAGTTGATTTAGGACGAAGGAAAATGGTTTTTGGTAACGAGGTTTTTATCGCAGCCTTCGAGCTTGACAGAACCCTTGATAAGAACATGTCTCAATTATAATATTATCTTGCAAGTATTATCTTTTCAAAGGGGAATCTATTTCGGGACAAAGTAGGATGGAGTTGCTATTATTGTCATCAGCTTGAAAATCGTCTAGAAGATGTTCATTTGTATTGAAAAATCTAGCTAGGGGAATTACCCGGGTCGCTTTCAGACGATGAGGTAAGCGTCGATATTAGAGTCACTTTTATAAGTTCACAAGATAGCTTCACTTGCCTCTTTCATCAAACAAAATACATTATGGAAGATTAGGGAGTAGGCTATATTTATTTAGAAATGAAATTATTGCAGCCAATTTAGTTTGTACAATATTGATGGTTTGATATCGATCTCTTAGCTTTATTTTGGGAGAGCGTAAAAGTAGTTCCAACTCAAAATAACGAGACAGCTAGAAATGAACAGATTACTAAGCTAAAAGGGAATATCTAGTGACTAGAAAAGTAACTCGTATCTAGTTGTAATAACTATGCTGTAGCCACATTCTAAGTTTGAAATCCTAACAAATGTTTTGTTGAATGCCATTTAATAATTTATATGTTGGGTATGAAACCCCGTAACTACAACTTTTCTTCCTTTTTTAGTAGGTTTACAACTCCTTGTTTACAACTTTACTGGAAGACAAACTGAGTAGGAAAAAGTGTAGCCAGAATCAAACGTAACAATCTAACCCACTTTCTGTCAAGTTAGAAATAAAATCTTTATAAAATTTCTATAAAAGAGATTAACTTTCACATCGGATATGAATAAGAAAAGTAAAATTAAATTAAAACAAAAAAGAGGGGGGTGGATATTTGAACAGTTGAATAGTCAAGTAAATAATATAATTATCCTACAAAAAATAAAATAGAGATTTATTCTAAGAAATTAAACAGAAAACCTAGACTAATAAGATCTACCAAACATCGTATAGTGAACGGCAGGCTTATCACATTTCACACACTTTTGACCTTCCTTCATTGGTGGTTGATCATATGGTATACACAAACTCTTAGCACCCATCGATGGAGCTTTTTCATCAACTTCTATATCTTCACCATCATCTTGTTTAGCAGATGAATCTTTGATGTCATCTTCACATTCAGGGTCATTACACCATGGAGCTAAAATCAAGTTCTTTTTGTTCAGTGTTGGAACAAAGTCTTTCCATTCGTTAACAATAACTCTGTGTGTATCAAACTTCTCCTTTGCAGCCAAGTACAATGACTTTTGGATATCTTCCAATAATTCAGGTAACTTGGTTTCAATCTCAGAGATAGAGATGGAAACCTTGGCCCCGTTATCTCTACGGACAGCTAACACTGAGTTGTTAGCAATATCCTTAGGACCAACTTCTAGTCTAACAGGAATACCCTTCAATTCAGCATCAGAGAATCTCCAACCTGGTGAGTAGTTTGATCTGAAATCTGTGATAGCCCTCACTTCAGCAGCCTTCAATCTCTTATGTAAATCAGAACAAGTGGAGTATAATTTGTCTTCAACTTCCTTTGTGGTCTTGTTTGTAATACCGACTGGAATGATAACGACTTGATTTTGTGCAACTCTTGGTGGAATAACTAAACCTTTGTTATCAGAATGAACCATAACCATGACACCAATGACTCTAGTAGATAAACCCCAAGAAGTTTGGTGGGCAAAAATCTTTGGATGATCTGAGCCTAATGGATTTTCAACAGATATGTTGAACATCTTTGAGAAATTTTGACCCAAGTGGTGAGAAGTGGCACCTTGAATACCTCTACCAGTAGTAGGAATATAACTCTCACAGGTGGTTGTGTATAAACCACCAGCAAACTTTTCGTTTTCAGTTTTCTTACCTTTGATAACAGGAACGGCTAATAATTCTTCATAAACACCTGCATATAGATCTAAAATTGTGGAGACTTGTTTAGCGGCATCTTCGTCAGTAAGATGGGCAGTGTGACCCTCTTGCCATAAGAATTCTCTGGTTCTTAAAAATGGTTGTGGGTGTTTGAATTCCCATCTGACAACCGAATTCCATTGATTTAATTTCAATGGTAAATCTCTGTGTGATCTGATCCATTTTGCGTAGTAAGGGTACATGACGGTTTCAGATGTTGGTCTAATAGCAATTGGTTCATCCAATTCAGATGAACCGGCTCTAGTAACCCAAGCAACTTCTGGGGCAAAACCTTCAATGTGATCTTTTTCCTTTTCTAACACTCTTGAAGAGACAAACATTGGGAAGTATGCATTTGCAACACCATCATCTTTGATTCTCTTATCGAACCAACCTTGAATCTTCTCCCACACAGCATAGGAAGCTGGTCTTAAAATATAACAACCAGAAACATCGTAGTAATCCAACATTTCACCCTTAGTTAAAATCTGGGAATACCAACTTGAAAAATCGGTATCCTTGTCTGCAGTAACACCAATTAGTTTTGCATCATCTATCTTACCAGATGTTGCAGTAGTAGTAACCGATGATGAAGCTGCAACTGGAGTTGAAGCAGGAGCAGTAGATGCTTCAGAAGCAAAATCGACAACAACAGGTTCATAGGCAGATAAAAATCCTGATAATTGACTACCGTTTAAAGACAATTTAGCAACAGAGTTGGAGATAATATAGATAGTTTCATCACTCTTGATTGAAGAATCAACCAAGATCTTAACTTTACCATCTTTGTGTTCGTTATTCAAAGAAGCCAATGAAAATTCTTTAGCTGGAGTACCAAAGAATGATGTTGTTAATTCATCATTAGCTAATCTTGGCTCCTTAACGCCAGCAAACTTAGCGATGAGTGCACCAGGAGTGGCAGTTGAAGATTGAGCAATAACAATAACCGGGATTGGGGTTTGGGATTTTGGAGTCTTTGGTTTGAAAACCAAAGTCTTTAGATCGACAGAATCCTCAGGTGAAGGAGTTTCTAGAGATAGCAGAGAAAGCATAGATTCTAAAGACATCTGATGATAATCGTCGTTGTTAACTTAATTTCTTCCAAATTAAAACAGTTGTTGTAGTGGTGTATTTTTCAGAAGATCGATTTGTAAAAGATGAGCTCTCCATTTCTCCACTTGATAAACTTTTTCATCGTTGTCTGCTTCGCTTCATACCCTATCTTGTGCTCAACTATGGAGGATCAACCGCCAAACAAGCTGCCATCCGGCGCCCGTGTAAATAAAATTAAGTGACGGGCTAAATTTTTTCGCCTGCGCTCAAATTTTTTTCAAATTCAAATTATAGTCGCGACTCGCGACGCGAGTCTATAAAGATTCATGAATCATGATTATATAGCAGTGTGCTTAGCAAATTCACAAAATCAATCAATTATATATATACTTCAATAACAAGGAAACAACAATAAAAAAGAAATTTAAAACCAAAATTCTAAAAGCTTCTTATATAAACTAGCTATAAAAATTAAAAATTATTTGTTGATGAAGTCAACGATCGAAGAAAAACTTGTACACAGTTTTTGAGCATCTCTGAGCATAAAGCAATCTGACGTAGAGAACATTGTTGTTAGTTCAGCAGCCTGCCGCGATAATTTATATGGAATTTATACATTGTTTTTCAAAAAAATTTAATATTTTTCCATGTGTTGCCCTTAGAAGTTAGAATTTGTATAGGATTGCATTAAAGTTCAAAGTCGCCTTGGATCAATTAAAACTCTACTAAGACTTAAAGCATTGCATTTGTTTTCCCTTAAAAGCTTTTGTATAGTGCGTATAAATGATGAATAGTAGTTGAGCCCATTTTTTAATAAGATTTTTGGCCCGGTGATGCAGTAACGACATAGCCTCATTCCAGTGGGGTTCTAATTTATATGTGTAAACAAGCGAAGTCGCCTACTAGTATTTTTTTAAACTCTGATATAAATTGTTAAATTTTTACCTAGAATCTTCTTTAAAAAAATGTGCTGCATGGAGACACACAAAAATTTCATTCAGTAAATAAATCAATAAAAAAAGACAAAGAACTTAAAATAATACTTCATAATAAATAGATTATAGAGGAAACAAAAAAAAAACGAATTGAAAATAGTAAAAAAATACCATTAGAAGAAATGAACATCCAATATCTTTATTTTCTTTTGAAAAACCTGTTTCACTTAGAATCTACCAAGACCAGTTTCTTCGTAAGTACCTAACTTGAAGTTTGGAATGGTCATCTTCAATGCATCACCAGAGTAACCTAGATCTTCAGCCACTAAAGTAGCAGTCTTTTCACCGATCATCAAGGCAGTAGAGTAAGTGTTACAACCAACGTTATCTGGGCAGATAGATAAATCAGCAACCTTTAAGTTCTTGACATCGTAGACATTCAATCTAGCATCAACAACACCACCTAATGGAGCAGCTCTGTTACCTTCTCTTGGAGCCATGGAACAAGTACCAAGACAGTGCCATGTGGTTTCAGTGTGTTCTCTAATGTAGTTTTCAATAGCAAGGTCATCTTCAGCAGAGTATTCTAAATCAATGTGTTTTTCAACTTGGTTAGAAGTAACGTGAGATTCGTTCTTTGGTTCTGGCTTGTCAATTGGAACAGTCCATGAACCGTGGTATAAGTTAGCAGTGAAGTGATCTGGACCAGCGTAAGCTTTACAGGTTTCTAAATCTAAGTCTCTTGCTCTAGCTGGGGAATCAAATGGATAGTTTGGATGGTGAGAAGTGACTTCACCGGCGAAACATTCCATTCTTCTTGCAGTTTCTCTTGACTTCTTGTAAGACCAAACCATTGGCCACATATCTCTTGGATCTTGCATGAAACCAGTGTCAAAGTCTGGAGCATCGTATGGGTTTGGTGAAACAACGTGAACCCAACCTCTGGAGAATGGATATTCTAAGAAGTGGAACATACACATGAACTTACCATTTGGAATCTTGGTGTGGTCACCGAAGAAACCGGAAATCAAAGAGTAGTGCATTAATGGCTTATCTGGTTTGTTACCGAAGTAGTCTTCGTAAGCAGCTCTGAAATCGTCATCAGCAGTGGCTAATTCTTCTTCAGTTGGTCTGATCTTGACACCAGCTTCAATACCGTTGGTAGTTAATGGACCATCCTTGTTAGCGTACCATTGATCGAAAGCAGCTTTTTGAACTTCTTTGTCACCTCTAACGAAGTCATCGAATGTTGGAGTACCTGGCTTAACATAGTAAGGAGTGAAGAAACAGTAGTGATCTTGGAAGTTTTGACCAACACCTGGTAAGTCAACAATTGGCTTAATACCGACTTGTCTCAACTTGTGAGCAGCACCAATACCAGATCTTTGTAAAACTAATGGAGAAGAGATAGTACCACAGGAAACAACAATTTGCTTTCTTGCTCTGTAAGTTCTAGCAACGGCAGTCTTTGGAGAACCAGTTGGCTTCATTGGAACAGTCTTAACACCAACGGCAACACCGTTTTCAATGATAACTTTATCAGCCTTGGTGGAGGTGATTAAGTATAAGTTTTCTTTGTTTCTCATGGTTGGGTGAATGTAAGCATGAGCAGAATCAGATCTTCTACCTAAATCTCTGTTGATCCATTTCAACCAGTGTTCAGCACCGTGAGCTGTCTTAAAATCTTCGGCATCATCAACAAATGGAATACCTTGAGATTCAGCAGCTCTTAAGAAATCTTGACAGTTTGGATAAGTGTAGTTACCAAAGGAAACTTTAATTGGACCATCAAAACCGTGTAATTCTCTGTTGTTACATGGACGTTGGTAAGTTTCTAATTTCTTCATCAATGGTAGCAACTCTTGGGTAGACCAACCTTCCATTTCCCAATCATCATAATCGGAACCAGAAGCTCTGGTGTACATCAAGAAGTTGATTGATGAACCACCACCTAAGATGTTTGCACATGGAACAATAGCTCTTCTACCGTTTAAAGCTGGAGATGGTCTTGAAGTGTAGAAAGTAGCAGTCTTAGAGTCTAATCTCATGTTTCTTGGGTAGACACCTGGTAAATAAACCCATGGGTTGTTGATGTTGTTTTCACCACCTTCGATCAAGGCAACAGTTAAACTTTCATCTAAGTTACCTAATCTACCAGCGATTGCACAACCGGTGGAACCACCACCAACAACAATGATGTCGAATTCTTCTGGAATAGCCATTTTAAAATAATAATAAGAAAAGTAGTCGTAAAGTCGTCAAATAGAAATAATATTAAGCCTTGATTGAAATACTTTTAGTCCAGTAAAAGTAAATTGGTAAAATCAATGGTGGTTAATGATTATGGATGAATATGAGATGATTAGAAAAAAAAACCATGAATCATATCGATAGAACTGGAGGGAAGACTCATGATATTTATATTGAAAAAAATACCACAAAAAGTAAGATCGGGGGTTGAAAAACACAATAATAATTTCAGAATAATAATAGTATAACTGTATAAGAGAGGTTGTACATGAAAAATTGCTAAGCCAAGCATTAAGTGGTAATAATTGAGTGACAAAAAAGCCAACTCCGCATCCGGAACTTGGTATCCCCGTCAGTGCAGCTGCCAGCAGCATGATCAGATAGCAGCTTACGGTACGTCCATCAAAGAAAAATGATAAATAAAGGTCCGAAGATAAATTGAAAAGCCGGGGTAAGTAGAGGCGGCGCGTGTGAATGTCCCAAAAGGGAGGCTATTCGAGGGATAGACTACACTGTGGAGAGACCCTCCGGCTATTCATACGGGCCTTGCGGACGCCCCGCGAGTTCTCCGCAACGGTTTAGTAGCAGCTGCAGATGATATATAAGGTGCAATATGCCCCTCACACTAAGTTGGGGGCCCTGCCAGTGAGGGTGAAAAAAAGCGGTGTAAGGAGTGATCAATGGTGAGTGGAGTGTATGAATAGGCAGGTGGATAGATGGATGGATACCCTATTGAGGTTGGTTGATCTGGGGGTGTGTATATACAGCACATTAGCTTGTGTCCGTGGATGTCCGATATTGTGATCGCATCGCTGGCTCGCTGATGTCGCAGTTCGCCTGTGCGAATCTCGCTAGCTGGCTGACTGGCTGGCTGAGCAGGTGGAACTTGGAACTGGCTGAGAACTTAGAAGTTGAACGGCGGACGCTGGAACGAACTGGTTGGACTGGGCTGGTCACTGTAATTCGGGGTCCGCTCTATTTTCTGCTTCCTTAGCTAATCTCTTACACTCTCTCTGGCAGTTCGCCCCCTAAATTTAGCCCTTTTTTGCTTCCAAATTTTATCAAAGTTTGCTTCTCCTAGAATTTCCCCTCCTATTGACGGCTCCCCTCGTTGTTCAGGGCTAAACCTACTGCTGCTGGTCAAAATCTTGCTAATACACATTTAAATCTGATTTTCCACTCATTTCTTATCTTTATTGGACTTCAATGATTGAAAAAAGGTAACAAAATCAAAAAAATGCTTGCAAGGGAGCGCACAAGATCGAAATGCGGACTTGAAACTACATGCCACATACAATTTTCACTGAACTGGTATCATCTTTTGTTTGCCATCAAAAGGCAAAATTATCCCAATAGCCTGTTCTGTAAGTTTAACACAGCCTTATCTGCACTGGATCCGCTTTCTCTTCCCCTCCCCCCTCCCCTGGGATAAGATAGCCTCTTGGTGTCCACTTTTGCAACATGCCAGCAATTTAACTAATAAATGAGTATGCAAACTATGATAAAGTGTCAAATGGATCTGTCTTTTTGTTTTTTTTGTTTTTATTTTATTGCAATTTCGACTTATGACAAACCTTTTTGCTCCGAGATTGGCTTATTTGGCCTAATTAGCTTTAACTTCTATTTGCATTCTTCATCGATTGGTAAAAAGTTTTTCACTTTCGTTTCAGAGTCTATGTGTGCTTGTATGTTGTTGTTTTTTTTTGCTTTGTTTTGGTTTACTTCTATTTGCGTCACTTCGTTGTGTGTAGCCATTTGCACTCAAATGGCCAATCAACAATAAATGAGCTACCCAATTTTAGAGGAGCGCTTCCAAGTGGAAAACTTGATAATCTTCTTAAACCCCCTGTCTCCGCCCCGTATTCCCTAATTTGCATCGATCGATTCATCTTCGGCTGTTCCCTACTTCCAACCCAACAAGCGTCACTCAGATTTGTGAATTACGTCAAGGCGTGTTATTGGAAATTAAATTTTTCTATATGTAAAGTTTCTATGATTTTTTGTTGCTTTGGTTATATGGCTATATGGTTACATGATTATATGGTTATATGGTTATATGGTTATATGGTTCTATGTAAACACTTTTGTGGAGCCGAGTATGTCTTTTACTTAGTTTTTCTTGGATGTGCAGCATTTCTCTAACTTTACTAAAATTTGTATGGCCGTTCTTTCTTTTCTTCTTTTCCGTTGCATTCTAATTTCTACGCAGACAGAAAAAGAGAGAGAAAGAAAGATCCAATTCTAAATGTAAGTTATTCATGGAAATCTGGTGAAATCTCCATTACCTTCTCAAACAGTGTGAATTACATACAGATATGCCCGTGGTGTCTCTCAACCATTTACCTGCCTTCAGATTGCCATCTTTGTAAATTAGTACACTTAACCAGAAGGCAGGAACAAGATTACCCCAATCTCATGTGCATATGTGTTTAGATATAGTAAGAGAGGTACTGTCTTAGCAATATGTACAACATGCAAAAGCTGATGGACACAGGTGATCAAACTTCTATATATATATATTATGTATGTATGAATCTAGTCATGTTAGTTTATTAGAATCAGTCATTAACCATACTAAGAGAATAAAATGTTCTCTTTATTAGAATACTGAAAATTTTATATAATCTAAAAACAACGGAGAGAAAAAAAAAGATCAACAAAAAAAAGCACAAATGAAATTATACTGTCGATTAAGAGTTGTAATTATGGTTTACATCTACCAGTAAAACGTGGATACAACGAACAATCTCTAACAGTGAATCTGTTACATAACCAAGCTAAGATTCTTTCAGTTCCTAGACCATAGCCACCGTGAGGGCAAGTACCATAAATTCTTTGATCGATGAACCAATAATAAGCACTAGCATCAATACCTTCTCTCTTGAATCCTTCCATTAGCTCTTGGGTATCAAATATTCTCATAGAACCACCAGTAATTTCACCGACTGTAGGCATCAAAACATCAACAGATTCAGTGACTCTTGGATCATCTTTACATTTTTGCATATAGAAAGATTTAATCTCAACAGGGAAACGTGTTAATAAGATAGGCACGCCGATAGTATCAGTCATCTTACGTTCTGCAGCTTCTGCAATATCATCACCAAATTTAAATGGTTCACCATCTTCGTTTGGAATGCCATTTTCATTTAACCAATCTAATGCATGAATGTATTCCATTCTCTTGAATGGCAATTGAGGTGCAACGAACCCTGGGTTCAATTGTCTAATCAGTGGACCAGCGACTGGATCATCTAAAACATACTTAATTGTCTTAGTAATGACAGTTTCAATGTGAGTCAATAGATCATCAAAGGATAAGAATGCTAATTCAGCTTCGATATGTGTATATTCGGAAAGATGTCTTCTGGTATGAGACTTTTCAGCTCTGAAAGACTCTTGAATACAGTAAACGTCACCTAGAGCGGGTAAACAAGTTTCCAAATATAATTGTGATGATTGAGTTAAGAATGCTTCTTCACCATAATAATCCATCTTGAATAATGTTGAACCACCTTCAACTTGAGTTTGAACCATGCATGGTGGTGTAACTTCAGTAACAGATAATTCATTATAAACTCTTCTGATTGCACCTAATAAAGTGGCACGCACCTTCATAACAGCAGATAAGGTTTCACCTCTTAAGGCCAAATGTCTTTGGTCCATTAAAATTGATGGATCAGTACCTTCTTGAATCTTGTTGGTGAATGAGTCTTTACCTGCTGGAGCTAAACCGACAACTTCGTAGTAATCAGCCATCAATTCAACACCACCTGGGGCAGATTTACCTTCAGGAAGCTTTTTAATAGTACCAGTAATAGATAAAGTAGATTCAATTGTTAGGTTTAAAGTTTGATAGGCGTTTGCTAAGTCACCAGAAAAGACACATTGAACATATCCTGATCCGTCTCTTAAAACAACGAATGCTAAACCTTTCTGTAATCTTAAACGGTGGATCCAACCTTGAACTTTGACTCTAGTGTCAATATTATCACCAATTGATCTAATCTTAATCTTTTTAGAAGCTGGTAGAGATGTATCTTCAGTGATTGTGATCTTCATAGCCTCAATCATCTTGGCAGTTTCTTCAGCTTCTTTGGCAGAGGCTTCCTCAGCTAACTTTTTATTTTTTTCATCTTTCTTCTTTAACGATTCAGCACCCTTCTTGGCTTTCTTTAAAGCAGATGCTGAAATCTCAATGTAGTCTGCTTCAACACCTTCCTCGGTGGATTCTTTAAATGTAAATAATTTAGCTTCTGGATAGTTGAATAAAGCAAAAGCAGCGGTTTTGAATGGTGTCTCCTTGGTACCAGCAGCAGATGCTTCGTCAGCACCACTCTTTTCGTTAATATAAATTTCACTCATATTAATTTAAGTATATTGAAATATTAGAAAATAAAACAGGCAAAAATCAGTTTGAGAGGTTGGAGTAAACAAAATAATTAATAAAACTTCAATCAAGCGATCACCAAATCGTGAGAGTCATCGACCAATCGCCAGGCCAATGAGTGAGTGCCCAGGTGAAAAAAAAAAAACGTTAGTCTTTGACACTCTGCTAAGAAACTCGTCGATAACGAAAGAAACGAAAACCGCTAACAATCTGATTACATAAGGCTCTCTTTAATTCCTAAACTGTTTTTTGAAAATGATGATGTCAGCGTACGATAAAAAAAAGAGAGCGATAGAGGCGGGTAATTATATTTGGGCGACAAGAGGGTTGTTGTGAGTGGCGGTTGTGCAATTTATATCCTCTTCTGGTTTCCCATTTTACACATTTTACTGTAACTAGTTTTTACTCTTTTTCAAACTCCTAAATAATATTTAGTAAGTAAAATAAAAGATTAAGATAACGTATACATCACGAGAAAGTAATGGAAGGTTACAGTCCCGCCACTCCTGAAATGCCTACCTCGAACCCGTCAGCAATTGACTTCGAACAATCATCAATTAAAAGCTCAAAGTTAGAAACGCTTTTAAAAATAGATGATTCAGCACAAAAATCTAATAAGAATACACAGTTGTCCAAACCTATTGCAAATAAACAAAGTTTACACCCGGATAAGAAAACTAGAAAATGGGATCCATTTCAAATATTTCATAAAAGAATTATTTCTCACATTTCTAGTATTCTAAATGAGCAGGATCAGGCAGCTAGAGAATATTACTCACAATTACTCGAAGCAAATACTCCATTACAACCATACTACAAAGAGTTGCTTAACAAGCTAAGTTACGAAAAATACAAAATGCAGGAGGATATCGTGGGCAAATACTATGAAGATGCTACTAATGGAACCATCAATAGCACCTGGGTTGAGGAGAATGAAAATCTGCATCCATTCAGCTACAGAAAGCATAAATGCTTGACATTTTTTGGGCTATTTGGCTACAAAGTTCATTTTACGAGGTCAAGAAATGAACTCTAACTCTTTTCTATTAACTGATTATGTTTCTTGTTTATTGATAACCTAGTTTAAAAAAAGTAGATACAGGATACAATGCCATTTCGCCGACTCAACAATTATCCAAAACCTGCAAACAAGGCTGAACCTCTCAAAATTTATTACATAATGCATTACCTTATACAGCTAATGCAGGCCTCGATTCTCACAGTTTTGCCGCTCTTTTCTCCACACAGGTTGAAATAACCTATAAACTCTAACCTTGGATGGGATGAACAGTCAAGAGAATTGGTAGGTCGAGTTTGTAAAAGAATTAAACAAAAATATAATGCTAAGCTTTGTTATGAGAAATAAAGCAGTGCTACACAACAATAGATTATTGATGATATCTAGACATATTTCCACGACATCGCCAGCTGCATCAGCGTCACGGGTAGCAGGTTCAATGTCAACCAGATCGTTAGAATCACTTCCAAAGACTTCCTCTTTTACTGAGAACCTTACTCCAGATCCAAGAACTCCGACTGCTGAATTTGCTAAAGATAAGGATTCACCTCAAGAACTTTTTCACAAGGCACGTAAATTGTTGAAAGGTGCATACTCGTTCACAAAACCAGAGCAACGTAAAACTTACAAGTTTTTAATGGCATCAGGAGCGGCATTGGAGACACTAGGGTTACCTTTGGAGGAAGAAAATTCAAAGTCTTTTCAAGAATTGGTGTCCGGACAAAGGATTTTGGATAACCCTTATCCTTATGCTCAAGCTTATGCAGGTTATCAATTTGGACAGTTTGCGGGCCAGCTTGGGGATGGAAGAGTTGTCAATTTATTTGAAGTTCGCAACCCGGAAACGAACGAAAGATTTGAACTACAGTTAAAAGGTGCTGGAAAGACACCTTTCAGTAGATTTGCAGATGGTAAAGCCGTTGTGAGATCAAGCATCAGAGAATTTATTGTTTCCGAAGCATTACACGGGATTGGAATTCCATCCACCAGAGCATTGGCAATTACTGCATTACCTGATACAAAGGCTCAGCGTACTGCAGTTGAAAAATGTGCTATAGTGTGTCGTATGGCTCCATCCTGGATCAGAGTTGGAACTTTTGATCTTTATCGCTGGAGAGGTGATAGAGAAGGGTTATTCGAATTGAGTGATTACGTTATTGATCAGGTTCTTGGTGGTGAAGAGTCATTAGTTTCATTAGGGGGTCAAGACAGTGTCTTAAACGAGGAACATGCTCTAGAAGGAACAATGTTTGCTGATGGATTGACGAAATACGATAGAATGTATTTGGAAATTGTGGTGAGGAACGCAAAGAGTGTTGCATATTGGCACGCTTACGGATTTTTAAATGGTGTGTTGAACACTGATAATACTTCAATTCTTGGATTGGCTATGGATTTTGGTCCATTTGCATTTATGGATACTTTCGATCCAAATTATACTTCGAATCATGATGACCATGAATTGATGTATAGCTTCAGTAACACACCTAGCGCTATATGGTTCAACTTGGTGAAACTTGGAGAAGATTTGGTGGAACTACTAGGCGCTGGACCTCAGCTTTTGAAAGATGATTCGTTTATTAAAAATGGCGTTAGGGAAGAAAATACACAATCAATGATTGCGAGAGCTGGGAAAGTTATTGAAGTTGCCGGAGAGGTTTACGAAAAAGTGTTCATTGATGAATATTTGAAATTGATGTGTGCCAGACTTGGAATCACTCCAAGAAATACCGACCATACTGAAGTCTTAGGACCAATGTTTGAAATGTTAAAGGAGACCAAACTTGATTATAACAAGTTCTTTGTAATTTTACAATCGTTGCCAATAAAGGATGACTCTAAGTTTGATTATGAACAAGCATCAGATGCTTTTATTCCAGAAGACTTTAAGGAAAATGAATTCACAGATTACAACAAGGATAAAGTTCTCACGGAATTGAAAGGATTTTTAGCATCTTTTAAAGCACGTATTGACAGTGAAGAACTACTCGATTCTGATAGACTTGAAAGAGCAAAATCTCACAATCCATTGTTTTTACCACGCAATTGGATTTTAGATGAAGCTATTGAGTATACCCAGGAAAATAACTTTGATACCAAATACCTTGCAAAACTACTCAAAATGAGTTCACACCCTTATGATATCAGTAAATGGGGCGACGAAGAAAAAGAGTTGGAGAATAGGTGGATGGGCTACACTCACAGAGACAAACAAATGCTTCAATGTAGTTGTTCATCTTGAACATTGTGTTCTTTTTTTACCCTTGTAACTTTTTTGAAGTTAAGTTAAGCGGATTTTTTTATCCGTTCATTTACGTATTTATTATAATGAAATTGCACCAAAGTATTCGCCATTGTTCAACACCCACCAATTAGGAAATTGGGAAAGTAGCAGATGTAATTCTTTTACAAAAAGTGGATATGCATACTAGTTATTAAGCATAATTAATTCTCGTTCTGAAAAATGAAAAGGCAAATAGTCGAAAATATATGAAAAAAAAAAACGGTGTCGGCTGTATGGGCACTGCGCACGAATAGCGTAAATCGTAAAAGAAGCAAGTGACAGAAACATAACTTATGTTAAATGTAGCTGAAAGATACTTAAAGCTTGGCTGCAAATTCAGCAAACTCTTTGCCTTGAATCTCTGCTATCTTCTTCTCCAAGCTGGTGACCTGTCTACTACCATCGGCCCCAGCAATAGTAGCGGCACCCCATGGAGAACCACCATGAACCTCTGTCAAGTTAGTGAGCTCAGGGAACGCTTTAGCGTATCCTAATGGAACAAAAACCATACCATGATGAGACCAACT
The DNA here is from genome assembly GCA_030556425.1 of Ogataea ovalis. Classification (NCBI taxonomy): domain Eukaryota; kingdom Fungi; phylum Ascomycota; class Pichiomycetes; order Pichiales; family Pichiaceae; genus Ogataea; species Ogataea ovalis. The sequence goes on from JAKTTZ010000003.1 coordinate 352,372, forward strand.
AGATAATGAACTAACAATTGTCATTTCGTTACCACCACCAGTACCTGTAGAAGCAAAAACTCCATAAGGTTTGTGATATAGAGCACCAGAAGCCCAGAGACCACCAGTAGTGTCAATAAAAGCCTTGAATTGAGCTGGGAAATTACCGTACCTGGTTGGAATACCAAACAAGAAACCGTCATAAGTAGTCAATGTTTCAATGGTGGCAATTGGGTAATCCCTCTTTGGAGGAGCATGCATCTTTTCAAGAATCTCTGATGATAAAGTTTCAGGAACTTGGAAAATAGTAGCTTTAGAGCCACTGGACTCAACACCTGCCTTCACTGCTTCAGCTAAAGTTGCAACATGATGGTACAAGGAGTAGATAATAATCTATATAATTGTTAGTAAAAGATAACAAACTCTTCTAGAAATAAGATAAATCTCAATGCTTACGGCAATGTTTTTACCCATATTGTTTAAACGATATAATTAATTCTTTGAATTTGGATGATTTTTTATAGACGATAAAGAAATTGAGTCAATTGCTATCAAAAAGCTTCTTCCAAATATTTAGAAAGACTATTGAGAATAGGAGAAGAGAACTGCCAACTCTTTTATAGTAGCAGATCGCAACAACAAGGTATGGAGTAAGGTATGGAGTAAGGCAAGAATACCTAAATTACAAGGCCACCCCTTTTTAAACAACCAATGCACATTATTACGTAACACATATAATAGCCTTCAGATTCTACATATAATATTTCGTACCTGATAACATCAGCGCCCCAACATCAGATAGCCGGAAGTTGGAACCTCACCAAAAGGGATTGGGAACCTCCTGGTGTGTTGGTGGCCCACGAGGATTGCGGATTAGTCAACTGTGTGAGACCATGACGGATCGATGATTAATGATTACCAAACAATAGTGACCATAAAATTTCGGTGCTCACTGCTCACTGCTTCTGCTTACACCTGGCTCCTGAGATGCAGAAAATTACATTGCCGAAATAGAAGCAAATGGAATATGGACAACGGCTAGCTGTCTGGAAAGCTAATTTCCCATGCAATTTGGACTAACGCGATGTAAGGCAAACTGGTGATTTTAGACCGTAGTGCCCATAGAGCCATAATCTATTCAACAGAAATAATCCCCGTCAGAAGAGTAAATACAATTGCTCAGCTCTACACCTCACTGTATACATATCCAATTGCAGCAATCGTAACTAAATAGAAATCTAAACTGAAACTGACTGACGTGAAAGTCAAACTAGCTAACCAAGAGCAAACAAACATTATTATGGACAGAAAATGGAGCTCGAGCCCCCCCAATAAGCAATCAGACAAGCTGCAACTTACAAGGTGCAACGCGTCTGCCAACCGACTTTCTGGCAACCATTTTTTTCGTCGCAGCGACGATGTAAACAAAAGAAAACAAACCCATAAACAAACAAGCTCTTCAAGCTTAGAAATGAAACTTCCTATACTATTTCTTCCCAGATCGATTGAGTTTTAGAATTGTTTCATATTTTTTCACTTCTTACAGTGTTCTGGATTTGCTAATTTATTAGTTGCTTTGTTCTCCAATACTTAATAACCAAGGTTTATAAGATACATACGCGTATTTATCATAATGCCTGTTAAAGCCCATATTTTAAATCAGGGTCCACCTGAGCCTGGTTCTAATATACAAACAACACAATCGCCGAAAGCCAAGAGATCTAATAAGCAAATTAGAAAAACCTCGTATTACTCATCTTTTAATGAAACTACAACAATGAAAAAATCCAATAGCCAGTATCTAAACGATGTATTATACAAGTCCTCATCACCTGATACCAACGAGGAATACTGGAAATCTTTGATTTCAACGGCAGTCTATTACAAAGGATTTGATCCATTATTCAGCGAGATACTTACTATGGTTTATGAAAATCCAGCTACCTCAAAATTGTCTTCTCTAACAATATCAAAACATGGGCAGACGATAATAGATTCAATGTCCTTACAGAAAGATTCAAAATACTATCCCGCTGTGAAGAGTCTTTCAAAAGAAGCTAAAAAGAGTAACGTCAGAAAAGCATTGGCAATTTCAAATTTAAGATGCTTTTCTGGTTTGGATAGCACGACGAAACAACTTCTGTACAAAAGCTCTAAACTATCAAAAGATTTTGATTGGGATGCAACCATTGCTGGTGAACTAGCATCAAAAATGCAGCTTGTTGATACCAGGAAACCTGAACAGGTTGGCGACTATTTATTATCGTTGGGATACACACAACCTCGCAAGACTATCAACTCATATGTTATTGATGTAATTTATAGAAATGACCAAGAGAATGAGCACATGGCTGATAAAAATAATGAGCTAGCATTTCTGTTAGGTGAGCAGATGGATAACTTGTTTGATCCGCTAACTGAATACTCTCCCGAGCCAACTGAGAAAGCATACAAACCCCCTTCTGATCAATACGAAGCTGAAAATACCGAGGATGATTTATTAGTTCGATCAATTTGTAACGAGCTTGTTAAGGTCCAGACAAACTTTACTGTGCTTCTTGTTCAGTTTCTTCAAAAGTTTCTGATTCCATTACGTGTTAAAGTCTTAGAAGGTAAAATTAAAGGGTACACTAGTGCAAAATTGAATCAAATATTTCCTCCTACAATAGATGAGGTGACTAGAATGAACTGCATATTTTTAGATATGCTTCAGTTGGCAGCACCATTCGGCAGTTTTGAAATACTGAAAGCCAGTGGTACTACAATTCCTTACTTTTATAAGGCTCAGATGAGACATGAAGCAGCCACAAGAAATTTTCAAAACCAATTTGAAGGCTTTTTAATGGACTTGAAGGAAAATGGATACGAAGATGAGACAATATTTGATAAAAAGACAGTTGAATCAATAATTTACTCTTCATTAAATTTGCCTAAAATACAGCTAATTTTGAATAGACTTATGGAGACTAAGCAATGGCCCGAAAGCCTGAAGCACCAGGTAGAAGATTATTACAAATCGTGCGTTAATACAATTATGGCATTTGGTACGGATAAATTGAAACCTTACAATCATAGAATTTTCACTCCAACGGGTAAGATTTTAACTGAACTTGCTAGTGGTTGGCCCGCAGAGTTACAATACGGTTGGCTAACAAGAAGAGTTGTTGCAATATTCGATGTCCAAGATATGCTCTTAAAATCAATTAAGAACAACGGAGTCATCATTATATTCAGTGATCATGTTTTATTCCTTGAAATTGTTGAAGATGAATATTACGCAAATTTGTTGAACGATAAACTCAAATCAGATCGAGCAATCCATAAGCCATCGATTGCAGACATTTTAATGCATTCTCTTGTAAATGAAGTTCCATTTGCTAATTTACCAATGATGAAAGTTTCAAAATGGACCAAGATAGACCGAATCACAGCTCAGCATTATAACTACAAAAGTTCCTCGTACGTTCAATTTTTTGACAATGAATCTGTTGGTGTCTACAAGATTGATAAGTTTTCAGGACATTATGTAATTGAGATTTTGAACAAAGCTAAAATTTTAAATAAGTCTCAGCCGTTTCATTTATTCCGTTCATCCAGCTCATCCAAGTCGGTATACTACACTGCTCATGAACTAAACTCTTACAAAATGGAGGAGGTTAAGTCCGGATTCGCTGTTTTCTTGAATATACCATTCGATATTGAACTACTGGATTTATATAACCTATTTGGTATGATTTCAATCTCATTTACTGATGATGATAACAATGTAAAGGTTGAAGGGGTTTCTCGAAGTATTGAAAAAATTGAATATATCATCCCTAAAGCAAGCTTAACTGTTTCCTTACAAAGCCAGATTATTGAAATCATGAGTGACCATATGACTTACGACAATCCACAATTAAGCCAGCCATTAATGGAACGCAATCACCAGTTACTTACTCATGCTTTATCCGTGTTGGGAACTACTGAAAGAGAAAAAACAAAAGAATTTGAAGGAATTGAAAGACGCGTAGCGATAAATAAGAAAGAAGAAAAAGCCAGAACTAATTTGAGCGTTAGAAAAAGTGGATCGAGGGGAAGTTCTTTGGATTTATTATTAGACAATGCCAATAATAGGATAAGTTCCACCAAGATTACCAAACCTAACGCAGACAAACCACCTGCCTTAATTGCTGCTAAAGGATCTAAGAACAACTCAACTACAAATGCCAAACCTGGATTCTTTTCGAGATTGTTCGGTAGAAAAGAGAAGAATAAGAACAAATACTCGAAAAAACAAGACAACTCTACCTCTAACAAAAAACTGAACGAGCTATTTTTAAGCGGGGAGCACCCTATACAAAACCCAGTTGGCAGTATCGACCGTCCAAATCCTGTCTATCGTCAAGTTGAAGTGAATCGTCTCCAAATTCCTGAAACTACTAGAAATGATACGACCAACCGTGATACTAAGCCAGATACTCTAGTCGACATTACGAATATTTCAAATGGAACTAATGGCTCATCAAGTATTCATGTCAACAAGTCGTTTATGTTCCCTAATACAGACGAAGGGAACACTGGTGGAGAAGTTGTATATGACTCTGGATTTGAAGCTGATGATGATGGTCCAATACAGCAGGAAAAAGATGATCACATCCTGTTGAATGAAACACATACTATGGGAACAAGGGATTCCATTGAACGCCCCGAAGTTGAGATATCAAGCGAGATGTTATTTGAGGAGCAGGCACCATCTCCTGTACCACCTCCAGTTCCAACCAGGAAGACGCCATATCCACTATTGCCACTTTCAGAACAAGAATTACCATCTGATACTCAACAGCGAAAAGCTAAAGCAGAATCCGCTATTGCTATTTATTTGGAACAACTGCGCCAAGCGAGAGCAATTCATGAACATCAGTTGAAATTGAATGGAATATCAGCAGTTAACGAACATCCTACTGGTCCTTTGGATTATCGCGGTTTGATGTACTCTCCTAGTACAGTTTCCAGATTGAATAACTTACACAAACAGATGTCCACCAACGGACTTCCAGAAGATGAAGAGGAAATCAATAATGGTAACAACTGGATAAAATTGAGTAGCAGAGACAGCACTGTGGATACCGATTTGAATGTTTCAAGTAAATTACCAATGCTTTCACCTTTGAGTAAGATCGAAGAATCAGATTCCCCAACAATTCCAGCTCCATCACAAAACTCTTATAAAAGCCTGACAATGTCAAAGGACCCACCACAAGTTGACATCCCGCTAATCTCTGTTTCACCAGTATCAAACAGAATTATTAATGGCCACTCAGTTTATAAAAAGGAAACACATACTCAAGTCGAGACCAATTCTGAGCCCGAAATCAAATACGAAGATAATACAGAAGTTCAAACTGAGAATATTATTGATGCTGTCGACTCTCCAACTTCAACGCGATCGGAGGATAAGTTTTACACTCCTATAATGGCACCAATTGCATCCTTTGATACTGCATCAACTGAAAGAAATGTAACTACTGTTACGGCCAGAAATAACTCATATGACCAGTCTGAAGACATACTAGGCTCTATTAACATTACCGATGATTCATTTACCGTTTCTTTACCAGAATTACAACATGATTTTGATGATTCCGTTAGTACCCAGCTAGATAGCAGAACTAAGATTCCCTCAAAAGAGACCCTGATTAAGGAACCTCGCTTCTATACTCCAAAGGAATACCCATCCTCCACGTTTTCAAATTACCCACCAGAGCGGCACAGACCAGCTGAACTTGCTCCCGATGAGCAAGTAGATGAATCACCAACTAGTTTCAACAACCAAAAAGATAACGCTTCAGATTACTTACAGACTAGAGATTTCGGGGACCAAACTTCTTTGTGTTCTGCAATGAATGACTTGAGAGATACGACAGTTGGAGAAGTTCTTATGGGAGTGATGAACGGGCATCAAATCCACTCTAAGGGTATTATTTCCAGTTCTACGGTTTCCAGCTTTGGAACTGCAGCCTTTTTAAACGATGATTCTTATGCCTACCTCGCTGGATTTGTAGATGGTGACGTGAGCATTACCGCTCCTACTACTTCCCAAGGAATGAAGAGTAATACATTTGCGCTCAATCAACAAAGACTGCCGAAAGTGAGTGAGGATATAGACTATGATGCAATGTATGCCAGAGGCATCAAAGACAGCTCTGTTGGCTATCTAGCTGGGTTTATTGGCTCAGGAAGAACAGAATACGATTTGAATGCTTTAATTAAAGACGAAAAGATTATAGAGGATGAGGTGGATTGACTCCAGACTAATAATTAATATTGTATTTGTAGGATTTACTATACCCTAATAACTTTTCAGTGTTCGCAATATATTTATAATACATCTATTCAAGGCGGTACTTCAAGTGTAGCAAGTGTAGCAAATGTAGCCATGTCGATAACTTCAATTGTTCGGTCACGTAGTGGATGGGACTCTGCTTTCGTTCTATTCTGTGGTATAAGTAAGTCTTTATAATTTTGTATGGGTGATGGTGTCAGGTAGGAAGATGAAGATGCGTTGTCGGAGTATTTTCATGGATTGAACTGCTTAGCTATTATATTGTCTTGGGCGCAAGCTAGTTGTATTCCACTGTAGAGTAGTAGCTATTATCTTTATTGTTATAGACTAGTGATGTAGTTGGTTTGAGGGGCGAGATTTTCAGTGTTTGTTTTGACTATAGACTTCATGTGTCTACCTGTTGGGTGGCCTTGGTAGCATGTTTTGCAGTATAGCATAGAGTTCAGCATTATTATTCAACACATTCAAAAATGGCGACAATGTGTTCAGAATATGCATAGGAGATTTCCATCAAACATCTTGACAGTCTCAAAATCTTAATTGCCAAGTTGCATTTAAAATAGAAGACATTTTCAATTGTATTGCTCCACTCCACTCCACTCCAATTTTCCTTTGTAGCTTTCACGGCTATATTACTATTCTACTATTATTAAAACAAACACAGCAATGATTTCGTGTTTGTATACCATCTGGATAGTACTTATTAATATACTGCCTCCTCCTCTAGGCTATGACACATAATCATTCATAGCTTATTATCTTCCATGAAATTGTGGTCCCAAAGCAATTAATGCGGGGGTATCTAGCTGGTACCAACCCGGTAGCCACTAGACGTTTCTGGCTTCTTTCGCAGCCTATTCTGGCAAGCTGCACCAGCGCCCCGTCCTCAGATTTATAGATTTGACAAACATGCGTGTGAAAATCGATGCAAGCCGCTCGGCTGTATACAATAGAGAGAAAAAGAAAATTATTGAAATATTTTCCAAAAAATATTGAAGTCTATGTATTTGATAGGCTCTCTGAATACTACAAACTGACTATTAAATTTCTTTCAAGGTAGATCAAACCATAATGTCTGAGTTACATGAACTTTGTTATTTGAAAACAAGACCACTAACAGAAGCTACTCATTTGGATACCTTGAAGGCCCTATTGAAAGCAGGAATCCCTGCCACTTACACTTTGGAAGAGGCCCAAAACTATGAGAATGGAGTCGAAACGGATGAATTGAGCTCAACTACAACGCCGTTACATTTAATCTGTGAGAGTATCCCAACCACCGATAGTAATGATGCCCTAAATGAAACAGAAGAGAAGGTACTCCTGGATATGATATCAGAGCTATTTTTGAATGGTGCCGGATGGTGTCTAGTCAACGATAAGGATGAAACACCTGGATGTGTTTTACTACGTCGAGGTTTACATAAAACAAAATATTGGGATGCTATTGTGGAGGCAGGTGTGAGAGCAGAAATGTTTTTAAGAAGAATGAATGACCCTAATGTAGAATTTTTGAGCGATGATGAGATTGAAGAGCTTCAAAATACTGAAATTACTTGCGACACAGAGGATAAACTAGCAATTCAACTTGAAGAAGAGAAAATAGAAGGTGAGGAGGAAATTCCGGAGCTTGTAGATGAAGCCACCCAAGAGAAGTTTGAAACCTTGAAACAAGAGTTAATCAATGACCCATCAAACACCACAGCAACATATTTAAAAACAAAACTAGAATATAAAGATGGTGCACTAGTCACAGAGGATAGAGGTGATGGTGTTATGATGCAGTGGGAGGATCAGTTAATGAAAGCTGGTTGCGATTCATTATTTAAATCAACTGAAGGACAACAAGAGATAAATATCCTTAACATTGGGTTTGGTATGGGAATAATTGACACGATGATTCAAGAGAAAAATCCAACCCATCATTACATTTGTGAAGCTCATCCTGATGTTTTGGAAAAGATACAAAACGATGGCTGGCTTGAAAAGAGCAATGTTACTGTTCTAAAGGGAAAATGGCAGGACACTTTACCCCACTTGTTGAATCAAGGTGTATTCTTTGATGGTATCTACTACGATACTTACAGTGAACATTATGAAGACATGCTAGAATTGTTTGATTTACTAGTTGGATTGTTGAAACCTGAAGGAATTTTTTCTTTCTTCAATGGTCTTGGTGCTGATCGTTTGGTTTGCTATGAAGTTTACAAACAAGTTGTCGAATTGGATCTAGCAAATTACGGATTATCCATAGAATATTCTACACTTCCTGCTCCCGCTAGTACTTTAATCGAGAATGATGAGAAAGAAGACTCCGTTTGGAAGGGCATCAAAAGGGCTTATTGGAGATGCCCTGCATACTACCATCCTGAGGTAAAATTCATCTGATAGTAAAGCTACACAAGTTAAACCTAAATAGACGTATATAACTTTGCTGTTTATAGCTTCAAGTATTATTACTCTTTTACTGCTACTTAGTTAGTGAGATGTAAATGCATATGCATGAAAATACCCTGGGACTGTGGTTACTAGTGAGCTCGTGGGCGCGCGCGGCGCGTGTGTTCGCCTCTGCACCAAAGCGTTTAAGGGCGGTGAATAGATCGCTCTTTTCGCTGAGCTGTGTTCGATTATAGTTCTGGACAGAATCGAGTAAAGGAGGGATGATTTGCATAGATCGAAGACTGTGCTGATTGTCAACTACCATTTCCAAGCAGGCTAAAATTTAATTGGATACTTGGTGTTCAGTGCTAAGAAGTTTTAAATATTTTAGTATGTTTTCCAAGATCTCTCAGATTGGTAAGAACCTCACTGACGAAATCTCTCGTATCAATGACGAGGTGAGTATTGCAAGAAAACAGCAACAATTACAACAACAACAACAGCAACAAGGAGCAATTGATCCTGAAGTAGCAACGAAGATCCTATCCACTGATACGCCTAATCCGGAAAATCTGACGCAACCTGAAGAACTTTCCTCGGAAGAGCCGAATGAAGCAAAATCTGATACACCCTCCATGCCTTCCCCTTCGAATGACACCAACAGATCGCAAACGCCTGAGGAGTCAACGTCTTCCACTCAAATAGCATCAATCACATCGCCTGCACCTTCTGCAACACCAAGATCAGTATCTGTCTCACAGATAGGTTCAGCTTCAAATACACCACCTCCCAATGCAGATTTGGCGAAGAATGCAAACTTATATGTGCCTGGTACTACCATAAAATATACCGATTTACCTAACGAAATACGAGGAAAATTGCGTAAGTTTACAAAATATGAAGAGAAATATCCCGTTTTATTTGAAGCCTATAAGGTAGAGAAGAAAAAAACTGCAATCATTTCTAACTTTGAAAAAATTTTACAAGAATCAACACCATGCTCTGGTATCGCATATGGAGAATCATTGAAAGAGTACTTGACAAGTCTTACGTCTAAAAATGACCTTTTAAATAAGGAGTTACGCAGAGCCACAACTTCTGAATCAAAATTACTGAACGAAAAGAAGGTTACTGATATGAAGTTGCAGGAATTGACCGCTAAGGTCACAGAACTTCAAGAATTGCTCTCAAAAAAGGAAAATGTAAATTCTGCGGATACCAATGATTATGAACAAAAAATTGCAGAAGCGAATGACGAAAAGTCAAAGCTTGTAGAATCTATGCGCTCTTTGGAAGAGAGAAATTTGTCATTGGAAACTGAATTGAAAAATGTCAGAGACTTGTCTGAGGAATCCACATCCAAATTAGAGGAACAACAGACAAAACAGATTGAAACTATTCAAAAACAGAAAGACGATTTGGCAATCCAATTAAAGAGCACGGAAGATGAGAAAGATAAAATTTCTAATGAATTGTCAACTACTTTAAAAGACTATGAATCAAATTCTGCCTTGCTCGAAAAGAATATCCAAAATTTACGAACTGATTTATCAGACTCGAAAGCCTCTTTAGAGAAATTAGTTATTGAGCATAAATCTGAAGTCAGTTCCTTAAATACAAAAATTACAGACCTAGAGGTGGCTGCTGAATCTAGTTCGAAATTAACTCAACTGTTCAAAGACAAAGTGATTTCATTAACAGAAGAGTTAAAGACTAAGACTAACAATTCTTCAGTTAAAGAGAATTTCATTAACGTCTCGTCAAAATCTGGAAAGAAGAAGAATAACAAGAAAAAGAAAAATCAGAAGGAGCCAGTTCAACCTCAACCCGAAAAGGATGAAGCTGAAGAAGAGGAAGAAGAAATCAATACCAAAGAGACAGAGATTGTTCCAATAGCGGAAGATAAGAAAGCAAATTTATCTGAAGTTGAAGTGATAGAATTGAAACATAACTATGAATCTTTAACTGCAAAGTTCGAGGCACTACAAAAGGTGGAGTTAGAACTCAGAGAATTGTACGATAAGCAAACCGCATTGACAAGCGAATATAACACTCTAAAGGAAACAAGCATGAAAGAGAAAACGGAATCTGTCGATGAAATTGCAAACTTATCAGGACAATTATCTAAACTTAGAGCTGAAATTAAACTAAAGGACGAAGAAATTGAAAACATGAAAGATATGTTGCGGGATGTTGGCGATTCATTGGTTGAGGCCAAGGATAAAATTAAGGAACTAGAAGATTCTGGATTCAATTCAGCCGAAATTGAAGAAAAGCTGAAGGAAAAAAATGATGCTTTAGAGGCTGCTAAAAGTGAGCTTGAGATTTTGAGAATTCACAATGCTGATGCAGTTAGAGACTACGAGATAACTAAATCGTCTTTGATGAAAAAACTCGATGCATCTTTGAATGATCTTAAGAGTGCTAATACTGAGTTAGCTAAAGTTAAAAAGGAGCACGAGGAGAATGTCAAGCAGAAGGAGGAATTAGCTACAAAATTGGAAGAGAAACAAAATCAACTTGCTGATTTACAGAAGAACCTTAATGAATTGAAGTATAAGTTTGAAATCGACTCAAAGAACTTGAACAACAGTCACAACAAGATATCTCTATCCTTATCTACGGCTACGAAAGAAAAAGAAGTTCTGGAGAAACGAATCAAAGAATTAAACCAATTCAAGTCTAATGAAGTTCAATTGAAGCTAGATTTGGCCAGTGCAAGAACATCTTTAGCACACAAAGAGAAGATCATCAACGATGATGAAACCAGAATAAGATATTTAGAAGAAGAGAAAACCAAGTTGAATGATTCTTTGATTGAATTGAAGGTTGAAATTAGTGAACTGAAGTCTCAAAACTCTTCTTTTGTTGAGACAAAGAACATTCTTGTTACTAAAAATGAAAATTTGAAACAAGAATTTAATGAATTGATCCTCAAGTTAAACAAAGTGAGTACAGAAAATAACAAGTTGGTGAAGAATTTGGAAGAAATGAAAGATAAGTATAGCGAGGCAAAAGATTTGAAGAATAATTCATCATTAGAGTCAGATTCTATTAAGAGAAGATGCGAGGAATTGACAATGAGAACAAAAGAATATGAGAACAGAGTTGATGTGCTAGAGGAAGAATTATCTGAGGCAAGATCAATGTTACAAGAAAGAATGAGAGAAGCAGGCACAATGAGAAAGTTATTGGTTGATAACGAAGAGAATCAGAATACAAAGTTGAAAGAAATGACAACAAGATTGAGTACAATTATCGAAGAAAAAGAAATAATTGAAAATGAAAGTACAGTTGGCTTGAAGAAGAAGCAGCGTGAAATTGAAGAATTGAAAATGAAGCTTGATACTATCTCTCACGATTTTTCAAGCTTGAAAACCGAGAAAGACCAACTTTCTAGAAAGTTAGATGAACAAGCCAAAAAATTGAGCAGTTTACAAAAATCGAACAATTCATCATCTACATCTGATCAGAACTCCAATGGCAACTCAGCAAATTCTGAAGATTACAACACAAAATTAATTGAATCCCTTCGTGACTCCCTTAATAAATCTGAATCAAGAACAAAAGATTTTGAACATCTAACTAACCTTCTCAAGAAATCCAATGAAGAAGCTTCTCAAAAGATGCTGAGACTAAGCAAAAAGTATAAGTTACTTTCTCAGCAGTACAAAACTGCGAAGGATAGACGTATGTCGACAAACAGTCTGGACTCAGCTCCGTCATCACCTGCAGTGAGCAGATCGGGTAGTGTTATAGGTATGCCTGGTAACGTGGGCGGTGACACTGGTGCTGGGGAGGAAGACGATGTGAAAGAAAAAGTGGAATACATCAAGAATGTTTTGCTAGGTTTCCTTGAACATAAGGAACAGAGAATGATATTACTTCCTGTTGTTAAAACTTTATTATATTTGAGTGATTCAGATGAACAACGTCTATTGACTTCTTTGAATAAAGCCTAGCCATGCTTTGTGTTAGGCATTTTGTATGTTTTTTTTCCAACTATACAATCATTCACCTTTTTTTCCCCCCCTTTTCTATTCATATATCGATTATTCGACACCGTATATATATATATTATATAAAGTATTACAAAAATTTATTTAAGAAATCAGAAAATAGATAGATATAATTTCGTATATATAAGTTTTTATGTACAAGTCATTTTATTGTTTATAAATTCTATCTTTATCGTCCATATAAGGTCTCAAAACTTCTGGAATGAGTATGGATTGGGTTGATGGATCATAAAAATTTTCCACAATGGCCAAGATAACTCTAGGAACAGCGCATGCAGTACCGTTTAAAGTATGAATGTATTTGAGTTTTTTATCTGATGGATCTCTAAACTTGGTGTTCAATCTTCTTGCTTGATAATCAAGACAATTACTGGTTGATGACACTTCCCCCCAGCTTCCTCTACCAGGCATTAAAACCTCAATATCAATTTTCTTATAAGCAGGAGCTCCTAAATCATCAAATGGCATAATTAAAACTCTAGCAGTGAGTCCTAAACTGTTGATAAAATCTTTTTGGAACTTCACAATTCTTTCAAATTCCTGTTCTGAATCTTCAGGATTACCTAGAGTCCAGGAAAACAACTCAACTTTAGTAAACTCATGAACACGATACAATCCACGAGTATCTCTTCCTGCTGCACCAGCTTCTGCACGATAACTTCTGGATAATCCAACTATTCTAGTTGGTAATTCAGAAGTGGAAAACTCTTTATTGATATATAAAGCAGCCAATGGAATTTCAGCTGTTCCAGTTAAACATAACTGATCATGAGTGAGCTCGTACACTTGTCTTTCGTTGTTGGTATCTCTTGGTTTAAATCCGCAAGCAGACGTAACTTCATTTCTGACTATAGAAGGAGGTAATGCCATTTTATAACCAGCTTTGCGCGCTAATTTCGAGGCATGTTGAATGAGAGCCTGTTCAAGTAAAGCAGCATCACCCAACAAGTAATACCAGCCTCGACCTGATACTTTTGTTGCTTGTGAGAATTCGACAAGGCCCATAGATTCCATTATGTCTTTATGATCAAATTTTGGATCAGCTGTAACTTCATAATCTTCAGGTGGATTACTACCTGAAAGTTCTGGTATTGGGTTTAAATACTCTAGTAAGATTTGCTTCGATTCAACTGATGGATGAATTAAGTTTGGTAATTGATCAACCTTTGTAATTATTTCGTCATTAATTTTCGTACACTCATCTTCTACAGCTTTTAAAGTTGGTTTTAAAGTTGTGATTTTGTCGAGTAGCTCAGATTGTTGCTCTGTATTGTTAACCTGACTCTTTTTCTGTTGTATTTTTAAATTTGTTAACGCAGTTTGGTAGTGTTTGATTTCCTTTTTGATTTGTAACATTTGCTTTTGCGATTCAACTAAAGACAGATAAGTATCTTTGAAATTGGATCCTAGTGGATTTATCACCTTCCTCTTTTCACAAATGTCCTTAAAAGCATCCAAATTTTCATTATAAAACTTCAAATCAAAGTGTGTCTTTTTCAATGTGTTAGAACTTCGAAGAATAGTAGTAGTTGATTGAAAGCGGCAATTCCTTTGCCAATTAAGCAATACACGATCTATCGACATTGAAAGGATAAAAAATTTCCAAAGGGAGTACTGTACTTAAAACAATAGCTTGCATAAACAAAAAAGCATTAAACACTGAGTGTCAGTTTTATGAAATCATAGTATGATATGGGTAGCTTGTAAGCGATCACTGATCATTCTTCAAAAAGACCGACGCCAAGAACAGAAGTTGAAAAATAACAATCGACGCGCCGATTAAATACGATGGTCAACGTACTGTTGTCTTTTCGGTTTTCACTTCACCTTGGTCCGGAGATAAGTATAACAAAGCTACAAATATCAAACAAAATATGAATCTCAGAATTGTCACAAATGAGGATGAAGTGTAAATTGCTTGAGGATAATACAACCGAAAATGGAATGTGCCCTACATGGGTATAATAGGGGAGAGTCATTACAAGAAGATCCATCCGGGCTGAGTTGACTCACGAGGAGAGCGAGGCGGTGCCAGGGAGTCAGGGACACATACACAGTACACAGTCCACTGATAAAGAAGGGCACCCCTGGGAGGGAAAACAAATAAGATGATCGAGATGTGGATCTTGAATCTGATCACGTCTCTCCGTACTACGAGGCAGAGCTACACAATGCTCATGCTTGGTATTTGGGTGTTAGCTCCGTAGTTACGAGTACGAGTCGGGTGTTTAAAAGGTCTGCTTAACTCTACAGCTACAAGCCAATGAGATTACACGGCGGAAAGGCTGATGGGAGTCCATTCTGCCCAATACAGCCAATAGCCAACCGGCAAAACCTCGATCTCCCCAAAGAAAGTAAGGAACGATGCCTAAACAGTGAAGACAAAACAGAGACTAACAGATCCACCAGATTTTGAATTGGATGGAGCCGCAGACCCTCACAGTACAAATTATGCTGGGTGCTTAGCAAAAAGTATTGTTCTTATTTTGCACGCACACAAAAGCTTGTTTGTTAGCTTAGTGTAGAGTTTCGAAATAGGATTCAGGAACATCTATACAATCAGTATATATATACCATTCAGTATTCCCTCAAGATGGATGTTGAAAAGTTTATATCTCATTTTTATTTTATCATCTTGACTGATATCCCTCAATGGTAAATTTCACTTTTAACTCCAACCAAAATACTTCATTCTATTGCCCGAAAAATCCTAACGTTAGTGGTACTTTAGGTTTACACTTTGACAAGAGTCTGGACAGAGTTAGTAGCATCAATGCAACCTTTAGCGGATTAGCAACTACATACTATCGTTTAGTCTACCACACCACCTCATGGGAGATGGTGAATGGTAGAATGCAGAGTCGAAGACGCCGAGTGGAAGAGTTGATCGTCGATAACCATTTGTTGTTTTCTCAAAATGTCAGTTTAGTTGACACTTTTGGTTTAAAGGAACGTCAATTATCCTATAATGCTGGCGATTTTTTAGAGTTCCCTCTTGAATTTAGATTTCCGTATGATTATGGATTATTACCTTCTTCAGTTGAGAATTATGGTTGTGTGGCTGATAATAAAGGATGGTTAACAGTAAAATACTGCATTACCGTTAAAATCGAAAGAAATAAAAAACTTTTTCACAAAGTAATTAACCATGAAATTCCTTTGCCTTATCAATGTGGAAATAACATTGCTCCAATGATTGCTCAACCCACCTTTCTAACATCACAACATGTCTTCAAATCAAACTTGAAAAAACGGATTTATGATCCTGCCAAAGATCGTATGGTTAGAAATCCACTTGAGGAATCTCATAGACATACAAGAGGTATTAGACAGTTATGGAACAAAAATTACAAGGAAGAAAATTATCGGGAGTTAACCAAGGATGTTAATATGACTATAGAATTTAATACTTTTAACTATTTCGACATCAATTCGAAAATAAGCCAACTTGGTAGCTTTACATTTATTTCAAAAGGCGTGTCTGAAGTTGAACCCGATTTCAGTTTCATGAAACAATCGACTAAACTTGGCTGCTTTAAAATAAGCCGAATAGAATTAAAATTGAAATCAACAGTCATAATTAAATGTAGATCATATAGTTATGATGGTGCTGGAACAACTACACTACTATTAGATCGATTGTATCCACAAGGAACACAACCAGAAATTGACATAGCCGCTTTTGACCAGCCAAACGATGGCTCAAGCGTCTATAAGCAATTCCTTCTGAGAGATTTAATTACCAATATCGACACAGTTGCTGAAACTCTAAAGGCACCAATTATGCCAACCCTATTTTTGAATGATTATTTCACTAATGAATTAGTTTTGCAGTGCCATGTCACAATTGTGAATTTAGCTGGTTCTAAAGCAGTTTTGAGAATGGAGACTCCAATTGTCATTACTTATAACCCTTTTAGCAGCCCCAATGAATACTTGACCGATCCATTCAATTGTGATGCAGCTATGCCCTTCAGGAGAACAGAAGAACATGAGGAAACGTCTCATAATAACCCACCTCCTCCAGCTTATGGTGCCGGTTTGCAAAACCAGCTTTCAAGTTTGACTATCACGTCTTCGACAGCAAACACTCCACAACTAGAAAGTAGTTTGCAAGTTCCGTCTCACACAACTACTAATTCATTATATACACGATCTGAATCGATGAGCTCTCAGCAGGCTTCGACTCGTGGCTCAACTATCGCTGGTTTTAAATTACCATCTATGTACGAATAATCTAAAAATTCATAAAATTATTGTTTTTTCATTATTTTTTCAAACTTTTGTATTCGTTCTTTTTTTCCTTTCTACTTAATACTCAGTTTTGCAATCAGTATTTGTTTTTTTGTTTCTACTAAATAGTCAGTCAATATTTCTTTTTTTATTTCTACTAAATAGTCAGTTTTATAATCAATATTCTTTTTCACTTTCTTCTCAACTCTGCCCCCTACCAATCCTCCTGCTAGTTAACAATGCTTCACTAGTGATCCTAATTCAATTAATTTGCTGTTTAAGTGCGCGTAAAAGTGATTTACCAGCTGTATGGGCTCATCTTAGTCATATAGGTACTCTGAACCCACTTTGATAAATTCTGTTTATTGCTTAACGAATTGCATAGAAGACCGCCTGCCCACTTCTGACGCTTGATGAAACTTCATAAGAATCTACGAGGAATCTGCAAGTTTTATACATAATAAATTATATATATACCATTTTGTTTTGAAGGCTCAATTAAGCATACCGTACAGCCTCATGATTTTTCATAATTCTATCTCTCGGTGTTGCAATCTGTGAAGCGCGGAGTTGTGAGTTTTTTTTTGGATAAGAAGAAGAACTCAGCCAGAGTCCATGATCGTTGCTACCGGAGAGAGAAAGACTTCTTTTCGCAGTAAATTTATCATAGACAATAATAACATGTAAAGTATATATGATTTCAAAAGCAAAGAGATGAAGATTCACATCATTTGGTTGGACACCGGAGCAGTGTTATTACTCCCCTGTGGACTCTTGAGAGAAAGGAACTTCAATGAAGGAGCCATAACACCGGGGAGCAGGGGGCAAAAAGCTGGAATCGCTAATTGCAATTCTAGAATCTGTCATTATAAACAAAAACTTACCTCTACTTACGTTTTCAACAAGTTTGCATTACAGGCTTGTGTTACGTGTTATCAGTTTGACACACATTTACATTGAATCTAGAATCTAGATCCATATTTAGTATAAGAAAATCGATAGTCGGCTTATATACAATCTCGATCGTGGTGACAATGAACAAGACTAAGGCAATGGAAAACAGACTGTAATACCTATTTAAAAGAGAGTCACTGACCCACTGCAACAAGATCTATCTATTCGGGACTGGTGTTACGTGTATGAGAAAATCATAAAACCGAGTACGAAAACAGGCGGTGCCGGAGTCTCCACCGGCGACTGCAAGTCTGTCAGACTCCAGTTTCCCGCCTGTACGTGTGTGTGGGGCGGCTGCCCACTACCCAGTGCCCTGTGCCGCACCTGCCCAGGGCATCCATAAAAATAGATAAATATTATTGTCTCACGCTGAGGCACCGTGCATATGCCAAACCGAACGGCTCACTCCGAGACTCAAGCTAATTGCACAACGCACGCTCCAGCGCTCAACACGTACAACTTACAACTTACAACTTACAACTTACAACTTACAACTTACAACCCAATTAAACCCACATGATGGAATAATCCGCTACAAAAGCCAATGCTATAAATCAAGAATGACAAAATGACTAATAACTCTGAAAATCTCCTTGAAATTAGCTGAAACGAATCAAAAGAAAGCTTTGGGAGCCCGCAATCATTGAGAACACAGCCGCAGACCCACACCGTAACACCCAAGCTTGGCAAAGTTGTTATGCGTGCCAAGCTGCAAGCACCACATGACACACTGCTTGCATATTTATCGTTTCCTGGGACTTTTGAAAAATCTCTTTCTGGGACTTATTAAAAAAAAAAAACACTTTTCATAAAACCATGTATATAAATGGTTGGCTGCTGATCATGGCCATGGATTCTCTTTGCCTAGATAGAGAAGAGAATGGTGGCTTCTTCTCTTCTCTTTTCTTATCTTTTTTCTTCAGTATCAATCAATGGTCAACTTCACCTTTGAATCTAAAACAAACACCTTATTTTACTGTCCAAAGAAATCTGTAGTCAGTGGTACTGTGATTGTACAGTTTGACAAAAGACTGGACAGAATCAAATCCATTGATGCTACATTTGATGGTTTGGCAGTGACTTATTATCGTTACGTTTCTTACACCCAGTCTGCGGTTATGGAGAATGGTACAATGCAAAACCGTCATCACAAAGACGAGCAATTGGTCACTGATAATCACCAATTGTTTACTCAAGATGTCACTTTAATTGGCTCAGAAGAAGGCCAATTATCATATGATGCAGGCCAATCTATAGAATTTCCTGTTGAGTTTAGATTTCCGTATGAGTACCAATTATTACCTTCTTCAGTTGAGAATTATGGAAGCGTATCAGAAAATGCAGGATGGTTGACTGTAAGATACCGAATTCTCGTTAAAATCGAAAGAAATAAAAAGCTTTTTAATAAAGCAATTGAACATGAGTTTCCTTTGCCATATCAGTGTGGTAATAATATCACTCCAACGATTCCCGTGCCTTGCTATATGAGTTCAGAGCATGTATTCAAATCAAACTTGAAGCAATTGATTTATGACCCTGTTAGAGAATGTATGGTTAAGAGTCCACTTGAAGAATCTCATAGACATACCAGAGGTATTAGAAAGTTGTGGAATAAGAACTACAGAGAAACTAATTATAAGGAATTAGCAAAAGATGTCAATATCGGTTTGGAGTTTAATACTGTTAGCCACTTTGATATCAATTTGAAAATCAATGAACTCGGTAGTCTAACATTTATTTCAAAAGGTGTATACGAAATTGAGCCTAATTTTAGTTTTATGAACCATTCAACTCTACTTGGCTGTTTTAAAATATCTCGTATAGAATTCACTTTGAAATCCAAAGTCACAGTCAGAAGTCAGCGACATACCTATAGAGGTATCGGATCAACTACACAATTATTAGATCGACACTACCCGCAAGGAACAGAACCAGAAATTGACGTTGCCTTTTTTGAACACTCAGAGAATGGATCAGATGTCACCAAACAATTTCAATTGAAAGATTTAATTACAAACATTGACTCGGTTGTTGATTCCTTACAAACACCGATCATGCCAACTTTAGTGCTCGGTAATTATTTTACCAACAACTTAATACTACAGTGTAACGTCACAGTCCTCAATCTAACTGGTTCCCAAGCTGTTTTGAAAATGGAAGCTCCAATTGCCATCACTTATGACTGTATCAATTTCCTTGACGAACACCCGCCAGATGCGTTTAATAATCACGCATATTCATCTTTATCGAACATTAAAGAAGAGTTATATCCTCCAAGGCAGGCTTATGGTGGACCACCACCTCCATCTTATGAAACGGATTTGCAAAACGAGTTTTCAAGTATGACAATTTCGTCTTCAATGTCAGCTACCTCTCAAACAGAGCCTATTTCACTATCTGAAACGATGACTTCTCAAGAAACCACTGAAATGTAGCTGGTCTAAATCTACTATTTATTCACCGATAATTTATGCAAGAAGGATTGTTTTTATTCTTTTTAATGTTATAATGTTTTTCTTTTATATGTGTTTATTGTGCAATTCGTACCAGAAATATAATACCCGTAACTAGTTCTTTTGTACCTCGATTAAAAAACTCTTCTTGTATATGAAATCGATACGCATGACCTTCATTTCATAGCTATTTCAGTAGGTGGTTCAACTTAACTCTCTCGGCCACGAACCGTAACAACCTTGATCAAAGGAGTGCTTTATTTCTTTAGATTACATAGGATGACCGACAACTCCATTACGTATGGACTTGGCACTAATTCTAAAGGAATTTCAGGCAGCATATAACGGGTTTGGCAGGTTAGAAGCTAAACCACATCTTTTATAATTAAGCCGCTTGGGATACAGCCTCATAGCCATATATTTTTACTTAGATTTTTTTGCCACTTCAGATCGCAACGCGTGAAGATATGAAAGGGTAAGTTAAAGGTTTACAAATTATTGGTGACCATTACTTAACCTTATTTTTATGTTAAAACAATAAGCATATCCCATTTGGAGATAAAATGTCGAGGAGAAGGCGACAACAGCAACAACAGAGTGATGATTCAAGCCATGAAGTGCGAGGACCGAGCAGTGCTTTGACTTCTTTTTTGAGAGAGCAAGGTATCAATGCCGAGGCAATAAGACTCCGATACGAAGAAGGTTTAAGACAGCAAGCTGAGCAGGAATTATTAGGCCCAGTTCAAGAAACAACGCCAATACAAGAAAACAACAATGATGAAGCTCCAACCAATTTAGATTCTGATGAAGAAGTGTTCGAGGGTGATGAAGAAACCAACGAAGTTAAAGCAATTAGGGAAAGAGCTCGTTTAAAGCGTCATCGGGCCAACAATATTGATGATGATGATGAAGTCCAAGCTAATAACAATGATGATGAAGGTAAGAACTACTGTATTGAATGTGATAAAGAATTCATTGTTTCCGTTTACTCGAAGAAAATGGAAAAGTATGGTAGAATTGGATACTTGTGTTCTGAATGCACAAAGATACAAATAAAAAAGGATCGATTATCGAGAGCTAATGAAATTGAAGCAAGAAAGCGTAGAAAGAAGTTTGCAGCAGCTTTATTGGATAGGGCAGAATACAAATTACCATCTCTACAAGATTTCTGTATAAAAATCATTTCTCAAAATATCGATGATGTTGAACTATTGGGTGACATAGGTGTTGTTAATTTGAAGAAAATAAGCAGGATTTTATCGAAGAATAGATCCCTAGATAGCAAAACAATGACTTTATTTTTGGAGCCATCGTTGAAGGAAATAGAATTTTGGGATTGTTCAAAGATCAACAGTGATTCTTTAAACCAAATAGCTTCCCACTGTCCAAAGCTTGAAAGCCTCACTTTGAACATGTGTGGAAGATTACACAATGACAACTTACTATATTATAATGATAAATTGAAAAATTTGAAATACTTGAATTTGAATGGCCCGTTTTTGATTAATGATTCGATGTGGCAAGAATTCTTTGATAGTGATGTGGGAAGAAATTTGAAAGGATTCCATTTAAGAAATACTCATAGATTTATGCCTGATTCCTTGATCTCTTTATTAGATAACTGTGGAAACAATCTAGAAGAACTAACATTAAGTCGTTTGGATGGACTCACTACAAAAACAGTTTATGATTTATTACCCCATTACTTACAGAAATTAAAGCATCTGGAGATTTCTTACCCCAACAAGGAGGACTTGATTGACGATGACTTAATCATTTCGCTACTTAGTATTAACGGTGAAACTTTGGAAACGTTGATTTTGGATGGCTGCTCTGGGTTATCAGATAAATTTTTGATTGGAGGCATCCGGCCTTTTTGTCCAAGTCTGACAAAGTTATCTATCAGTCTATTAGATCAAGTGACTGATGATGGATTTATCCAATTATTCTCCGATTGGTCAACAAACGGTGGTCTCATGGATGTTAATGTCTCGAGATGTATAGAGCTAGGTGACGATGGCATTTACCCAATGCTTGAACATTCTGGTCAAACACTAGTTGAATTATCTTTGAATTCAGTTAAATTGTTAACAAAAAAATTGTTCACTAGAGTATCTAGAAATTTAAGACTCCCATTATTGACCTCGTTGGATATTGGATTTGTCAGATCTTGTGATGATTCTGTATTGGCGATACTCTCTAGAGTTGCGCCTAAGTTAACTATATTGGAAGTTTATGGCAACAATAGATGTACCGAGAAGGCAATTGTCAGATCTGACTTAAGAGTTATTGGTCGTCAAAGTGACAGCATCTAGTTCCAAAATTATTAATTTACATCGTTCGTTGAATTTTCTTTCTTTCATTCTTTCTTTCTCTCGTTTATATTCATGTTATATACATACATATATATAGTTATAAAAATACAAAATTTACATCGACTCCTGAATAAACTTAACGTGGACATTAGCTTTTTCAACGTAACTGAAACTAGGAATAGGCGTTGCAGTTTCTTGTGTAAGCAAGCTAGTTGACCAATCTATAGGGGTAATCAATTTAGGACGTTGCTCAGTAATGGCACCTGGGTGTCCATTCTCTTTTATTAATCTTTTATTAATCACCTCTTCATCCAATCCAGGATCGAGTCTAGACTTTAAAAAGTGTTTCATGTGCATTGACGATTCGGTGTCGGTTTCCAACAAATATCTCATTAATTCTCTATTCACATTATTAATTTCATCAGCTGTACTGTTTTTTAACATGAATTCGAAATACAATTTAATCAAAGAGTTCACGGTAGAGATGGGCAATTGTGCGTAATATTTAATATAATTTATGATGTTAGTTAAGTTCTTCTTGTTGCGTTGTGCCAATTCAAATTTGAAGAAAAATGTCCAATACGATGCAGAACATTTCATAATGTCTTCTTTGAAAAAAGAAATCAACAAATCTCTGGTTTCTTTAATATTTTGTTCTTTTAACCAACGATATTTTGCAACTTCAACTACTAACTGAGTAACATTTCTAAAACTAACAACAGTATAGAGCTTTTTGAAATCATCATCAGTAATAACAGGAGGGTAGACTGTGTTGTTGACCTTTCTCTTTTTCTGAATTGATGAGTTTCCTGAATCCAACTGATATTTTTCTTCAATAAAACGTCTAACAAGGTCTATTGAGGATTTAAGAACCACTTCTTTGTCTTTAATAGTTAGCAAAAACGTGAAATATTTTGAAACAGGTTTACATTCAGTATTCAACATTGAGATCATACTTGTAAAAATGATCTTTGATTTTTCCAAATCATGAAGTTTCAATTGATAATATTTTGCGAACATATACCTTATCGAATATTGATCAACACTAACAAATACATCACAAGCTCTATTGAATTGCTTGATTATATATTTTGAATCATCGCTATTATTTATTAGAAACTTTAAGTAGCGTAACCATATTGTTTCATATGAGCAAGTTGGGATTAATGCCCTTTGGAATAAGCAATTTGTTTGTTCAAAATCACCATTTTTCTCTTCAAAATCCAAATAGTTTACCCAAGCTGTCATATCATTATCAGTTACAGGTAATGAGTCAAAATCTTGTTTTGTTAATTCACTTTCGAAAGCCCATCTAGCAGTTACACCCTCATACACACTATTAAATATTTCATTAAAATATGATTCGCTAAGTTCTTTGAGCTGATCGGAATCCAACTCTTGAAGAGTTGACCCTTCATACTTTTTTTCAATTATTGATGTTAGTTCATCAGCTGGAATTAAATCTTCAATTGTAAAATTTGGAATCACTTCATAAAATCTCTCAAAATATCTTGCATACTGGTGTAGTGGGAGTCTTATTATCCGGAGTAGTATATTTAGATAGTCGTTTGATTTGTCACCGAAATTATTCGATTCCCATTCAAGATACAAATCCCATATTGAATGCGAGAGGAATTGTCTTCCTACATTGCCAACTGCCTCTTCAAACAATGATTTGACACCCGATGAATTGTCTAGATTATTCGAAATAACGATGTTTAAATAATCAAGCCACAAGTCTAATGAGCTTGGAAAAGCAACAACTGCTCTCTGAAGAATTTGAACAGATGGTTTTAACCCATTCAAAGTGTATTCGATTGTAATATATCTCTTCCAATACATAGTGAGATATGGAAATCTTGTCAAAAGACTAATGAAATCTTTGTGTATTATAGCCTTCAATTCAGCATTAGATCTGATCACTTTCAAATTATTTGATACTAGATCTTCAATTAATGTTACCAACTCTTCCCAGAGATCTATATCTTTATTGTTTTCTTCAACATCATTCCGAAGCTTTTCCCACTGTGGGAAACTCTGCAACGGATTATTCATATTTTATAATTGAAAAAGATTAACAAGCCTAAATAATAATCTATCGGCATAAGTTTTGGAGATAACTGACTAGATTATTATCGTTAGTTTTCACTACTGAATACAGGGAAGTCTGTGCTTATTGACAGAACGCAAAATGGGTTTCAGTTTGAAAATATACGTAAGGTATTATATAATCTTAATTCTTGTCTTGCAAATTGATCATTTACACGACTTTTATAGTTTTACGTAGTTGCTTACGTAATATAATCATTTATGGCAGTGCAACCCGAAGTCCGATTTTAACTTTAAGGAGGACGTGTTTGCAGATTTCAATAAATCGATATGTAAATACGTCAACTATTCTCCAACTCGGTAGTCTGTGTGTTTCTCCAGGTCTTGGCTAACTTTCCTATGTTTTCGTACTGGTCCTTGTTTACTTGTCCCCCTATTCTTTATTATTTCAAGTACGTTTTTTTATTTAAATATCGTGTTATTGAATCTTGAGGATCAAAGTTACAAAGAGCGTTCAACTGTATCTTCGTATGAGCTCATAAACTGTTAAAAACCCCACGGGTGATATTACCACTATGTATATTCTTTTAGCATTGCAACTCTATTGTCAGTTCCCAATTAGATTCAATTTTATTCATTTGATTTGATTCATAGAGCATAAAATCTGATTTAAAACTTACGTACGTCTTACAAAAATGACAAACTACATCAGACGATCTCTCCTAAACGAGCTCTCAAGTATTTAACCAACTGCTATCACCACGAATGCCTGGCAGTAAAAAAGAAAAGAAAATGGAGACACAAATAAAACAAAATTTTCAGGAGATACCCTTAAAAGCAACAAATAAAAGGTTCAATCCTTCTTTAAAGCCCAATAAGTAATTACAATGATCACTACAGCACAAAAAGAAAATGTCAAAGCTAATATCAAAGCAATTCCCCATTTGCGCCTATACCACGGCATCCAACCTTTGCTTTTCATGTCTCTTAACGTTGAAGGCATGCTTGATCTGTGGTCACTAGTTAGAGAGGAGGTACCTGTATTTATCGAACTAAACCCACTTAATCCACTGATCCTGCTATTGTATCGACTTAAATCAAAATATCCCTTGTTTCTTGAGGTGCTGCTGGTGTCAAAATTAGAATGAAATGATTGCCTCGAGCTACCAACATAAATTGAACCTTGACTAGCGGCATTAGAATCGCTGTTACATTTTTGTAATCTTTTCTTTTGTCGCTGTAGCCCATCTACAAAATCATTAATTTGTGAAAGAACGGTATCCAATTTAATATATTCCCTTTCAATTTTTGTCTTTGTATTTGCATTCGTAGAACTTGCAGACATGTTTGCCAATCTGGTTTTGTATGACAAAAGTGCTGAAATACAACCATTAAGTTCCGTTAAGCATTGATCAAGGATACTATATATTCGGCTATTAACATCGGATATTTCTTTTTCAAGCAAAACTGACATTACTTTCTCTGTTGTTTCCAGAATTGAGTTGGTCAATACTATGAATGCATTGAATGCTGTATTGAGATCTTCGAAGAGTGAAGTATCTGCATATGAAGTTTTCTTTATTATGTTTCCAACTTGACTTGAAAGAGAAGTTTGAATCTGCGTAGTTAGATAAGATATGTTGTAGTAAAATAAAAATTCTGGGTCTTGAGCTTCAAGGCCTGCTTGATCCTCTGCAGACAGATCTAGAGGCTGTTGTTGTAATTGCTCCATTTCAAACAGCTGTCCATTCATCGAAGCCGGCTCATGATAGTTCATCTTGCGATTAACGTCTGCAATGATTGATTTGTATTTTTTGTTGTTTAACAAAAAGTATTTTAATAATCTAAATATATCCATTTATATATTTGATTGGATGGAAAAGGTAGTTGATCTACCGGCCTACTCTGCCCTCCACTGGGCTTTGCTATCGGCGATCTTCCCCAGATAACCGCGCCCTGATTTTAGTGCCGTTTCTATCGTGCTTTTTTTTTTTATTTTTTAATCTTGTTTTTTACATTTCTTACTGTATATGGTAATAGAATCTCGGAAATTAATGATTGAACGTAAATACAGTATACATAAAAAAGAATCTCATTCTAAAAAAAAACTTCAAACAATTATTCTTAGTGAGTCCATATCATCACTTTAAGAACGATAATAGCTATAATTAGGATTAAAAGAAACGTTAAAGAAAGAACTCTGAAAAGAGTAGTCTTGTACCAAGGGATCTTACTATTAGATAGTGTGGAATTATTAATATTGTTTTTCTCAAGATCAGACATATTGATATTTTGTTTGAGTATGTTCTCTTCCGTAATAGTCATCTTGTTTATTAGATTACTCAGCTCAGTAATAGTAGCTTCAATATCTTTCATAAAACTGATGCTAATATGTTCTTGTGATAAAAGTGGTTGAATGCGTTCTAATAATTGTTTATCTGAATTCTTTGCATTCTGCCATTTGGAATCATAAACTTCAGCTGATTTTAAAGAACTCAAAAATGATAAAATACTAGAATTTGATTGATTAGGATACACAGATTTATACGTTTTTAATTGCAAACCAGACAATGAGTTACAATAACCTTTGGTTGTTTCATTTATATCCTGTAAACACTCTTGAAAGTCTTGAATTGAAGCATCAAGTAATTCTAACTTTTCTGAATCGGAAATTGCTGCAGCTAGAGCCCTAGTTGATATCTCTATGATATTTTTAGACAACACAAGGGCGGCAAGATTATGCTTTTCAATTTCTTCAAATAAACCTTCTTCAACGAACGAAGTCATGGATTGATATTCAATACAAGAAACTCTCAGATTATTATTTTCGTTTTGTAATTCTGATAAATGAAAATAGAATAAATTCATCTCGTCTGTATTGCCTGATTGAGAGTGATCTACCTGTTGATCAAGGTCAACGGCTATAAATGGGTTTTCAACTGGTGTTTGATATGACATCTTCAAATATTGAATTGTTAGTAATCTATAAAACACCAGCAATTATCTTTACGACCATTTCTAAAACTCACAATTATTATTTTGTTTCTATAATTTTTTTGACGGTATCTAACTACTCATAAGCTTAAACTGAAAACTAAAGTTGGATGCATTCGAATACACTTTATCCAAAGTATTTATATACCCCCGGCTTCTCTCCACGACCTGAAAAACGGGCAGCAACAGGCAGGGCACGCGGCTCATATCTGGTATTCAGGGACTGGGCTGAGTGCAGGCTGTGATTCGTGAGGCAGCGAGAAAAGCCTCCACGCGGGGCTGATCATTGATTCACTGATAGCAGATATATTCCTCAATCATGATCTAGAGAGATGCTGAAAAAATCGAATCATGCTAATTAATCCATTATTCAACTATATACACACCAAAACAGAAAAAAAAGGGAGATTCAAAGTAGATAATCAATAAAAAAAGAGAACTAAAAGATAGAACAAAACAAAACAAACAAAAAAAAATACTTTACACCATTTATACTAAGAAAACAAGGACTAAAACAAGGAAGAAAACAGATATATAAATAAAATAATATAAAAAAAACATAAAAACCTCATCTTCCTCATTTGAAAGAGAAAATCTCATTTTGATTACCCATAATTTAAATTAAGCTAAGCTTTGTCAAAAGCTTTTCCTTTTGAACTCTTTGCAGCAGTAAAATTAGCCTTTTTACCCAACGGCTTTTGAGTCACTTGCTTTGAGTTAACTTTTGGAGATTGAGAACGAGCTGCATTGGCCTTGCTTGAACCTCCGATATCATCACCAACATCAAGATCCTGTACCTGTGATTGACCTTGAGAATCAGGTTGCGTTTGAACAGCAGCGGCAGCAGCAGCGGCAGCAGCAGCAGTTTGTTGCTGTTTTAGCAACTTTTGTTGGGTAAGCATCCTCTGCTGATGCTGCTCAATCTGCTTCTGACGAATGTGGTGCATATTATCATACGCTTTAGTCAATAACATACACCCAAATCTAATTGCCTGTGTTTGATTGTCAATTTGGTTCAATTTAGATGGATCCAATGGATGATATTTCGGTAAATCGTGATCAAATTCAAATCTTGATAGTAATCTACGTTTTGCATCACAGTGTGAATCATAAACATCAACTCTCCTTTTCTGAGGTTTACTTATCTCTGATTCAGCTTCTGGATGTGATGGTACTGGAGATGGCGGGGACGTTGCCTGCTCGAGAACAGGATCGAATTCATTTTCAGAATCAGAAGATGAAGAGTCATAGTCCAAGAATTTATCGTCCTTGAAAAATGGATGCTCTTTAACACGCTTTCTATCGATCCACAACTTTCCATTCCTACCAACTCTCTTACGTAACTTGAAAACAGGCTCCGAAGTAGATAGCTTGTTCTTATTAAGGTTATTTTCATTGTAAAAACCATCGTTCGTATCATCATAATCACTATCATGACCAGTAAGATCATAAAATTCGGGCAAATGATTCAATTTATCAGATTTCATCATCAGACCAGTTGCGGCATTAATTTTGACAACATCTTCGTTACCAAAATGTTTGTTGTTATTCAGCACATTTGAAAAATCAACTTCACGTGATCTTTCTATTTCATATAGTGACGACGCTATCGATGAATATGGTAAATGTGAGCGTTCTTGAAGCATGTCATCGTCATGAGTAGCAATATCAAAATACGGATTATAAGGATCATCGGTAAAGTTCACCCAGCCATCATCTTGAGCTTTACGTTTGGTCAATTTATCAGCAACAGCTTTTTTGATACCTTCCAATTTATCTTGTAGAACGGCATTAACGGTTGTTAAATCCAAATCAGGTATCTTCGAACTTGGTAGCTTGACATATGGTTGGACGGAAACAGGGGTAGCACCATGATTTTGTTGTTGTGATTGTTGTTGATCTGTTAATTGTTGCTGCTGTTGTTGCTGTAAAATTTGTTGGGGTGTAGTTCCAAATTTGTTTGCTTGTAAAGAAGAGGATGCAGGTAGATGGAGTTCTAACTTTTGCTTTGCTTTATCTTTATCGGATAATTTCTTTTTAGCATCTTTTGAACCTGACTTGTCCTTTTCCAACTGCTGCAATCTTTGTTGTTCCTTGAGAAGTTCTGGATCAGGAACTGGTATCTTTTTCTTTTTATGCAGTATCAAATCATCATCTTCACCTTTAATGCCCAATTCACGTTTAACATTTTTCACTTGACATCTTAGAAGGAAGATTTCTTGCTCTTGCTTTAGTTGTTCCATGCGCTTAACTTCTCTTTCAGCAACCATGAACAACAAATTTCTAGCATGCTTCAAATCTTTATAAAATAATTGTAATCTTTCAGCACCTTGTGTATCTGTTCTTCTAGTCTTTCTTGCTTGTCTAAACTCTCTTCTTCTGAAACAAACATACGGATCATTATCATCTTTCTGTGCAGCTTCTTCAAATTTAACAGTTGGGAAAACCGGCTTCCCTAACCTTTCAATACGACGTTTCTTCCAATGTTCGTATATCTTAACACCAAATAAATCAAATAATGTCTTCAACGGACGAGGTTGTTTGCCGTTGGTTGGTTCTGCATCCAACAAAGTTTTGAAAGGATGTATGTTAAGTTGATTTTCAAGTGTACGAGCAACGTCAGAAGGATCAGTCTTATCAGGAACTAGTGCAATTTCTTTTATTTCTTCAAAGCTCATCAGTTGACTAGGGTTTAATGTTAAAAATGGTTGTTTTTCATTAACAACACTTTCAAATCTATAAGCAATCAACTCAAATTCATCTTCTGAGCATTTATTTTTTGTGGAATTACCAGCGGATTCATTCAATGACTTTAAAAACTCTTCATCAATTTCATCCATACAATATGGACAACCGACGGTATCCTCAACCGTCGCAGAAAACCTTATATACGAGGCAGGGGCTATGAATTTTTGGTGATAATATTTTGGAGCATCTTTCCATAATTTAGAAGCATCAGGTGTTGGAATATAAACTTGTTCCACTTTGGCACCCTGTATTTGGGCAGCAGATGCATTAATAACAGCTTGTAAATGGTGCTCTTCTTCCTCGCCTTTTTCAACACCAGTTTCAATTTGTTGGAGCTCTCTCTGTTGCTCGGCAAGTTCGAGATCAGGTATGTCTCGCTGTTTCCAAACAGGAAGACTCTGCTTTACAGATATCTTCCTTTGCCTGAAACGAGCACCTGCAGAGGATGGTAAAACCATCTTTTGGGTTTGATTCTTAAATGTATATCAAAGAAGGAAGGCAAGAAAAAAAAAGATACTCTCGTTGGCTGACACTCGTAATTTCCTCTCTGTGGGGTATGTATATATATTAACTATCTGCACTTCGATAAGTAAAAAAAACAACAACAACTATTTGAAACTTTACAATGAATTCTTAATCCAACCAACTATTATCTTTAATTCAATTTAAACTGATGCTATAAGTTATTAGATTAATTGCAAACACACTGGTGGACAACGGGGACTCGGTTGTAAAGAGTTTACCCTGTCTGGGGTGGCTGAAGATGGACAGTGAGTGGGAAAAATTCAACGAACAAATAGGTTGAAATTTGTGGACGGTTCCTATCGGATGGAATTGGACAACGCAACAAAGACTCCTCAAGACTCCAGAAGGTGTCTAGTGTTCGAAACACAGCTTATATAACTGTATATATGGTCAAGCAGGAACTGTTTTAGATATACTGTAGAAATATCACTGATTTTAATCTGAGTGGGCCAGTATCAACGGTGGCAAAACAACTTTTAAGAGTGCACGGAAACAAAGACAAGACAGACGGACGGGAAACAGACGTTGCGACGTGGACATGACGTGGGCGTTGTAACTTGTTTGCGGTGGCCGGCGATCAAGAATAATTTTCGAGCTGAGTTTTATGGTCACGTGCAACACGGAATTTTGTTGTTGTTGTTGTTGTTTTCTGGTTATGAGCTCTGGTTAAAGGGGGAGGGGCTGTTTACACAATGCGGTTATTTTTACCTGTAAATCTACGTACAGCTTTAATCTAATCCTTTGGCTAGAAAGTTGGAATTTACAGAGGAATTCTTTAGTCAATGATTGCTAGATGACTTACATTTTGTAGAATACTCAAGTATGCTCGGCAGCATTTCTATAATACGGAGTTCCCTAGTAGACTTTGAGAGTGCTGGTTTCCAGATATCGCTATTCGCATATATGCTAAATAAAGAATCTCTATTTGTATATATATACATGCTTTATATGTTTTATATGTTTTGTAGACATGTTCGTTATTTTTTAACACTTATGTGATATAAGTCAAGTGTTTTGGTTCCAATAGCACTTGGACTCTCTACAACTGGGTCAACACCTGCCTGTGTTTTTGGGAATGCCACAACATCTCTAATGCTTCCCGAGTTCATTAGCATTGCACACATTCTATCGAATCCCAATGCTAATCCAGCATGTGGTGGACAACCCGTCTTAAAGGCTTTTAGTAGGTGCCCAAAAAGTGACATTGGATCTTCAATCTTCAAAATCTCCTTGAATATATATAATTGTAACTCAGAATCATGAATACGTCTAGATCCACCTCCTAATTCGACACCATTTATAACCAAATCATAATGATCTCCATGAACTCTCAATGGATCTGTTTCCAAAAGTGGGTAGTCATCAAGTTTAGCCATTGTGAATGGATGATGCGTAGATTCGTAAGCATTATAATCATAAGAAGGATACTGCTGCTTTTTGTCTTCTCCTTGTTCTTTCGTTTGTAATTCCTGTTCAATAGGACTGAATAATGGGAAATCAACAACCCATGAAGCCACAAAAATATTATTCGGATCTGATTGTGGTTGCGATGAATTTGCAATCGGACGTCTCCATCTCTCTGGGAAATATTGTATGGCTAGCTGTCTGAAGCGGCCAAGAGGGGTAGGGTTCTCATATGACTGTAATCCACGATCGCTAACGGCTATGATGTCACCAACTGATAAGTTCAATTTAGTGTTCAATGTGTCGATATCTGTAGTTGCCGAAATTGGTAAGCTATTGGTCCATAATCTTAAAGTGTCTTCGTCTTTAACTTTTATTATATATGGTTTTCTAGTTTTATACTCATTGGAATCAAATAACTCTTTCGGTAACTTGTGTGAGCTACCGTTCAACGCTCCTCTTAGAACACAAGCTTCAACGACAGGGAACTTATCATCGCCCAATACACCTTCAAAAGATGATGATATATCGACAAACTCTAGACTTGATCTTAAATCTGGTTTATCAATTCCGAATTTAGAAACAGCATCTTTGTAAGACAATTCAGGGAATTGTTCGTGATCTTCCACTTCAACTAGTTCGCCTGTTTGATAGTCAACTCTGTAAAATGGTAAACCTCTGACACCATTCCAAATATCACCAATGAGCTCCCTGACAACCTTTCTAACATCATCACCGTCAGACCAAGCTAATTCCAAATCAATCTGCGTAAATTCTGGTTGTCTATCAGCTCTCAAGTCCTCATCACGAAAACATCTAGCTATTTGATAATACCCTTTAACACCACTGGCCATTAGCAACTGCTTATACTGTTGTGGAGATTGGGGAAGAGCATAAAATAAACCTTTAGGATTTGTACCTCTAGTTGGAACTAAAAATTCTTTGGCCCCTTCAGGTGTTGATTTGAACAAAACTGGTGTTTCAACTTCTGTCAAATTGTGTTTCGTCGATAAAGTAGAACGAGCTATCGACGCAGCTAAAGCACGCTGCTTCAATGAACGCTGAAAAAATGGTTGACGTAGTTGTAAATATCTGTATTCTGGAGGGTATTGGAATGGGGTAGTCTTGAGAGAGTCAAGCTGACTGGTTGTTTGTGTTGTTATCGGGTTTAAAAGCTGAATTGAGGTTGCCAGTAATTCCCATTCTTTCGGTCTTTCATCCAAAAACGATGAAGAAGCAATTTTCTTCTCATTAATAGTACCTGTTACTGATATTGGATCCTCAGGTTTGAGAGTACGCAAAATTTGTGCAAGTGTTTCATCTTTGGTGACTATCTGAGTTAGATCAGAATTAAAATCTCTAAAATGACTGAAAACTAATTTCTTCGATAGCTTTCTTGGCGTTCCATCAATCCATCCATTTAAAGTGACTTCAGTTGCTTCTCTAACCAACTTTACTGCATTGCCATCGATGTCTTTGATAGCATGTGTATGCTTTCTAAAGTTGAATTTCTGAATGGTGGAAGACGAATCTGGTAATGTGCTCCTATAACGTTTGGAGTACAGATATGTCTTTATTGAGCCCGATAATCGAGGCTTCAAAAGAACTTTACAACTAAGCATAATATTTTTTATGATTTGTAATGCAAATAAGATATGGATGAAAGCGAAGAACGTTTAACTAAAGAAATATGGTTCGATAAATATGACGATCAAGCTCTGAAGAGAGTTTTTGTAAATAGTTTTCCAGGCGGTGCTCCTTTACTACTTAATTTACACCAACTTTTGTTCTCTCTTTTAAATTGCAGATCAGAGGATCTTTCGACAACCCTACTGAATTACTAAGCGATATTAAAACTAGCTAATAACGGTGATGATAATAATGACATATATCTGTATATACAATTATGTACAAGGTCATATTTATTTGCTAGACTAATATGATAAAACAGAAAAAATAGAAAAAACAGAAACGGTTTCCAATTCTTTTATATGTATCTTTTCTTAGTTTTTCATCTTTAGTCAGATTTTTTTGCCTCCAATTCTAGTAACTCTTTAGGTTCAATTCTATAAATATCAGCATTACTGATCATGTAATTGATTGTTTCTTCTTGGGAAGGCATCGAGCTCGCACGAAGCTTCTTCTCAGGAACACTTTCAAAAACAGAACCTGCAATAACAACTTTATCAGTATAAGGATCAATATTGAATGCAAGATATTCGGTTAAGTTTTTCACGTCTTCTCTAACTTCCTTCTCTCCAGCGGCCTTGAAAGTCAATTTCTGTGTAGTCTCAAATTTATAACAGACTTGCAACATCAACGTGGATCCATCATCATGTGGGAAAGCATGGAACGTCACCATCTTTGGAACACTGGAAAACTTGACTAATTCCCAACCAAGAGTCAATTTTTTAGGTAGCTGAGATTGTCTCTTAGATAGCGCCCGGTAGACAAACTCAGACATGTTATCTCTAACATTATCGATTCTCTTAGCAGCAAAAGCGGTATTCACTTTAGTAAATGTCTCAATAGAATCATTTAACCATTGAGTATATTTAGGCTTATAGGACTTACCTAAAGCGCTCTTCATCCCACTCTTAAATTGCCATTTCTGGATAATGTTGAAGAACATTAGATATGAGTGCTTGAAGACATTGTAGACAAATAGCCTTGGAGAAGTTAATGGACTTGGCATACGTGACGCACGAAGCGGAATATAAGGTTCAAATGGCACACCAATTTTGTTTATGCTTGGTCTTTGTGAGGTATTCTTTTTCGATGTTGTGGAGCTGTATCTCTGTTGGTTGACAAGAGCAGAAACAAGTCTTGAAGCTGAACTGAAAGCAATTCCTCTCTGATTTCTTGCCGAAATCCCAATAGTCAATCTAGAAATCATCACCTTATATAATTACGACTCGGGATTATATCTTCTTAGAGCACATATAGTTCCGAAATTCACGTTGGAGTAATGTGAACATAAACAGCCGATGGTTGATTTGACGGAAAAAAAAAAAGAAAAACCATCTCAAAGATTCGAGTCGATTTTTCAACATTCGCCTGATGCGAGGAACAGATTCGATTACATAAGTTGTGATTAATACATTTCCACCTCGCTCGGTGTTCACAGGCTGCAGTCTCAGTCTACAGTCTACAGTCCGCCTAGTGTCGTTTTAATCTTTGCTTACTGTTAACATAAGGTCGTGGTCCTACACCCAATATTATAAACGGCTATTAATTCATAGTTTTTCTAAAACAAAACTAAAAAAAAATATTCTTTGGGGCTATGCACCCTTACATTTATGATCTTTATCCCCCTCCCCCCGGATTGGAGCAGGCCAGGCCACAGAGATCGATATTTCAGTTTTATCGATATCTATATATATCTATCTGCATTCACCTTTATTTCCAAGAAATAGGATATTTCGGTTCAGCAAGAGATCAAACAACACAATGCTTATCACAGAGTCGTACCATGATGTTAGCACCTCGTATGGCACAACCATGCGAATCTACACCTATCACCCGAAAATCCCTGGCTACCCAAATGCCAAGTTCCCAGGTGTTGTCGTCTACTCAGAGATCTATCAAGTGACAGGACCCGTCGCCAGATTTGCTAAGAAAATTGCATCAGCAGGTTATATTGCTGTCGCACCATCAATTTATCATAACTTTGTTGACCACGAGGCTTTACCTTATGACACAAAAGGAACTGATGATGGTAATTTGTACAAAGAGAAAAAGCCAGTTGCTTCCTACGATGAAGACAACAAATTGTGTTGCGACTATTTAGAATCATTGGCAACTTTCAATGGTAAGATAGGTTCCACAGGAATGTGTCTTGGTGGTCATTTAGCTTTTAGAGCTTTACTTGATCAAAGAGTGACTGCATCCGTTTGCTTT
This sequence comes from Ogataea ovalis, assembly GCA_030556425.1. Classification (NCBI taxonomy): domain Eukaryota; kingdom Fungi; phylum Ascomycota; class Pichiomycetes; order Pichiales; family Pichiaceae; genus Ogataea; species Ogataea ovalis. The sequence continues at coordinate 388,649 of JAKTTZ010000003.1, forward strand.
TTTGCAACAGATATACATTCAAAGACTTTGGGACTAGGTGGTGATGATTCTTTAGAAAGGGTTTGTAAAGAGTTCGATAATGTTAAACAGGAAGTTGTGTTATTCTTTGGTACATTAGATGGGCATGTTCCACCAGAAGGAAGAGATTTGATTAGAGCTGAATTGAGAAACGCAGGTGCTAAGGTGACCTTCATGGAGATTTGCGATGCCCAACATGCATTTGTTAGAGATGAATTCAGCAAAGGAAGATATGATTCGGCTATTACCGAGTCCTGTCTAGGATTTTTGTTCGAATTATTCACAAGAAAATTACAATTAGATATTGGAGAACCGGACAGAACTCCAATCAAAATCGAGCATGTGTGCTGAGTTGACCTAAGTTGCGACAGTTTTTTTGTTTTCGTTGAACATTTGTATATGTGGTTCATCTATATATGTATTAGGTGAAATAATTGAAACTGTAATTTATTATCTACGATATATATCGTCATCGCTATCATCATCATCATTATCCACTATTTGGTGTTTTCGCCCAATTCCAACAATAGTATCATCATTGACAATGGTGGTACCCTCTTGATTGTAACTCTCTCCATGAGCAGTGACGTCTGCATCATCCTCATTATCCTCATACTGTCCTCCTAAATTACCATTAGAATCGTTTTTTTCTTTGATACTGTCATGCATCTTCCTCAATTGGTCCATTACCATCACGACAAAAGGTCTTATTTCATTAATCTCCATCAAACTTAAACCATCCAATTGTATATACACCTCGTTTAGTTCTCGAATACCTTTTCGAGCTTTCACCAATCGTATTTCTCGTATATCTTGAATTAGAGATCTAATCTCATGAGGAGGATCTATGAAATCATCAGAAGCTGTATCTAGCAGTTTCTTGGAAATGGGAAGCCAATGCCATGGTAATTTGGAAAAATGAGTAGGGTTGTTTAGTTCCTCTGCATATTTTGCCTTTAAGTGCTCAGTAGTAAGCCAATCTGGTATCACTATATTACATTTGTCTTGTCTTTTTAATAGAACCGATAACCATAAAGGTATGGTTTTACGATATAACGCTCGTAGGTTCGGGAGACGACCTGAAATCAACTGTGTGCCATTCATCGTATAACGGGGAAGAATTGTGATAGGTTCCTGCTCAGCAAGAAAGTTTATTTCCTCTGGTGTAAAATTTTGCTGAAACTTAGCCGGTATTGACATAATAAAGAATGCTAACTTACAGTCCGGATTTCAATAAAGAAGTTGCAAGGCGGTAAGTGAATGATCTCTAAACCTAATATATGTATTTGGCGTTCTCAGAATCTCCGCTGGTCTTCACGCGTTCCAAAAAAAAACATGGCTGTGAGAACATGTAGTTTGAAATTTTTCAGATAGCGTATTTTTTTTTTGGAAATATTTTGAACTTAGGGTTGTTTAATTGATGTCATAGTTGAATTATCATTAAACAAGAAGATCACTATCGAATATAATTAGACACCGTGTCTCATGGATGACGAAAATTTTGATCCTTTATCTTTTTTATCAGCTGCTCCCATCAAATGTGCTAGCGTGGACGATACAGAAACGCATATTTTTGAACCATCAGCCGCTGATGAATTAACCGAGAATCAGATTGAAGAAGAAGAAGAGGAAGACGATACTACCGTATACCCCATTCATATTTTAGATCTTCCATTGCTCTCACATAATCCGCCATTTGTTGTTCTAAGGACAGTTTTAGCCCTTTTAAAAAAGCCGGAGATACATAACTTTCATCAGTCGCAAAATCCTGATTCACAATTGAATAAATCACCAGAGGAAATAATACTTGAAAAGGATATCTCTTTAGAAGATGCTGATTTAGCATTGCAATGGTTATCTACAAACGGTAATATGCTAGGGAGAAATCTTATTCAGCTGGTGGTATCACTTACGAATCTGTCTTCTTCTCAAGCAAATGAGTCGGATTTAATAGCTTATTACACAAAACTAATTTCCTCTCCACTTCTCCCTTCATCAGTGATATCACAACAGGAACATGAAAAGCTTCTTGATATAGCCTCCAATCGTATTGCAGAGTGTTCAGGGAGAGCATCATATCCAACGTTCACTAGAAAAATTCACCTTCCCAATTTTGAGACCGTAGTGAAATTAATCGAGCCTGCTATGTCGTACGAAAACCTAGGTTTGAAAACATGGGGAAGCTCTTTACATTTGTCATCTCGTCTAACTAATCGCACTGATTGGGAGAGATTGATCCGTGGTGATGTTTTAGAGTTAGGTGCTGGAACAGGACTATGTGGAATTACTATTGGATTGCTACGTGAAAAGTACGGCGGTGTTGGAGAGATCATGCTCACCGACTTGCCAGCAATTGTGGAAAACTTGAAGAAAAATGTTCAAGTGAACGAATTGAGCAAAGATAAGGGTATTAAATGTGAGGTGCTTGATTGGTCGAACCCTTCTTCTTTTCAAAATATTGTTGGTGCTCAAAAGAAGTACGATGTTATAGTTCTAAGTGATCCAATTTATTCAGAGTTACATCCTGGATGGATTCGTGATATGGTTGTTTTATTCCTAAGAAAACATAATGGACGAGTTTTATTGCAAATACCTCGTCGAGAAAGATTTGAAAAAGAAAGAGAAAATCTATGGAGAGTCATGAAGGAGGCAGGGTTGATAGAAGTCGAATCGGCTGAAGAAGAAGGATTTGATGATTTTGGTGAGCAAATCTTCATATTTAAATGCTTTATGTGGAATCAGAATGACAATAACCAAAAAGAATTGGTACAGGGGTAAAGTAAAGAAGAATTGAATAAATAAATAATTAATTTTACAGAATTGTGTTTATATAAATAGAATATGTATATAGATATATGATAGAATGAGCGTCAATATAAGCGAAATTACTTTAAATACTTCTATGTCTTAAAGGACCTCGAGTGTCAATTATATCTTCTTCATCATTATTATCATCATCGTCATCATTGTCTTCCTCATTTTCTGCCTCGTACTCTTTATACTGATCATAAATTGCGGACCTAATTTCAGCTTCCAATTGTTCCACTTCATCATCATCGTCGTCATCATCATCTCCTGATAATACATTATAAATACCATTTTCACCAAAATCACTTCCAACATCTGGCGATCTATCTCTATTAGGACTATTTGCATCATTGACGTCCCCTTCCACGATACGGCTTTCCTTGCGCCCTTTCTCTATACAACGTTCAATGTTAAGACGGTGTTTGATAAAGAGTAACTTTGGATAAGTCACTGCTTGGCCATTTTTTATATACTCAGCAACTCTTTCTTCTGTAGGATCATCCAATAATGTGAAATAATCATAAAACTTCACTTTTGGGAATAAAGTTATAGTGCCGCTAAACTTTTGCAAGAACACATTTGACCAATCACTTTCCAGAAAATTTGGTAATAGTTGGAACTCTCTAATTAACTTCAACCATTTTATGCTCTCCAACTTGATCAAATTCTCGAAGTAACTCGAAAGAAATCCTCCTCTATAGCCTTTCCCTTTTGATCTACTAACAGGTTTTCCAATATCTCCTTTGTTATTGAAAAACCAAAGTAAAACATGCGGGTTCACTTGAGAAACAATCGAAAACTTGACATTGAAATAGGTATTCAAAGCTTCAACGGGTATATCAGTTCTCAAACTGCCATCTTTCCATCTATTTCCAAAGGAAAACGGTTTGATCTTTTCTTTTCCTCCTGGACCGTTTCGATCTTTCTCCATTAGAACAACTGGATTTAAAATCCCAGGAACAGCAGCAGATGCTAATAAAGTACTCCAAATACAACAATCTGGAGCTGTAATATAATTACACAAAATTGTTGGTGAATGGATATCATGTGGAACCGTGCTGATGTTCAAAATCTTTCCTGTACGCTCATAGCACTCTTTAAAAGTCATCGAGCCTAGCGTCCACCATTGAGCCTTTCTTGCCCAATCTAAGGAATCAAATCTTGCACCTGTTTTCCACCAACGAGTAAACCAAACACGGAAAGGCTCATTCCCAGATGCATTGATTCGTCTTGCTATTTTAGGCGTTATTAAAGAGGCAAGTTCCTTGTTTGTTCTAGTCGTAGCCAATGCCGAAATTATCCCACCGCCAGAAGTTCCAGAAATGATGTTTGGCATTAAATCATTATCCAAAAGCGCCTTTAATACTCCATAATGATTATGACAGAACCCAGCACCTCCTGATAACGCAAGAGCCGTTTTTCCAAACGAGCGAGAAATCGTCTTAAAGAATATACGTTTAGTTTCAGCTGGTATTGACGATAGCTCGGAAATTTCAGTCAATGATGCAACCACTTCTTTGTTATATTCAACAATTAAATTCTTAGTGCCATAATATGTATGTGAATATAACAACGGATTTTCACTACCTGCAAAATTAGATTTAACACAATTTTGAAGAACAATCATCAACTCTTGGTGTTTGCCAGCAGTACGTAACCTGTGCAAATCACGAACAATACGACGCAATGTCCTCCAATCATAACAATAAAACCTGTCTTCTTCACACCATTTGTCAAGTTTCAAATACTTGTCAAGCGCTTTAGCACGTTCTATATACTCCCCATAATTCTTAGTACTTTTTAAATCATTAACCATTCTTTTTCGCTGGCCAGTATTTGTCATCAGCTGTTCACTTATGTAAATTGAAAGACGTATAATCAAATAAACGGTGGCAAGAATAATTAGCCAAACGGCAATTAAGAACAAGATTGGATATCTTAGTATTTTAAAAGTTAGAGAATTATCGTCTGGGAACAAAAACTGTTGATCTTTCATTCTATGTTTCCTTTTGTTACTCTTTTTCGTTTTATTATACGTGGGAGCCCAATCAGATTTTGATGTTATTAGCTCAACGCCATCTGGTCTATTAGAAACTGAAGAAGAAGATGTAGTTGTGGGAAGTGAGGAGACCAACGTGACAGCAGAATTGGATCTTGAAGTAAGTGCACTTGCGAAAAGAGAATTGGAACTCTCATCATTAATCGTTGCCACATCCTCATATTTTAATGCTTCATCAAAAGCAGCTATAGACTCTTCATCTGTAAATGAAGCTTCTAAGTCATCTGCATTTGTTATTTTAGATATGTGAAAGCTTTCTTTTGAAGATGGATGCGAGGCGGATGATATCAGTTGAGTCGATAACAGTGGCGAACTCATGATTTTAATGTTAAATTTTGTACCAAATCCCGGGGATGTGGGTTATGAACAGAATAAAGTTTAATAAAAAGATAAAAGACAGTGATTGTAATATTATTGTGGTAATCAGTTATGCTTGTGGCGTTCTCCTCTGCTGTTGCTCCCTACACTATATCACCATACGGCTAGCTGGCTGTTGAAGCTGGCTCCAGGTCACTTCCTTAACAGAGGGAGATTACATCGTGAGGCTCGAATGGGGTATTAATGCGCCACAGGGGCCCACCTCCAGAATCAGTTGCTGTGGCGGGGTAAGCGCAGTGTTTCGCGTGGCTAGTGGGGTTACGTAGGTAGGTGAAGCTATCTTGTATAATACTTAGAAGTGGTGTAGATCGATATTACAGCTGCGTTATTACTGGAACTATTTGCCATAAAACGGATATCTGACATTATAGGATTATAAAGAAAGTAAACATAAAAGGAAGAAACTCGTCTCTAATGTGTGAGTCAGCCATAATCTCTGATGTATTGACTAAAAGATCTGAGTATAACGTATGAGCAGCGGCGATTTGCTAGTTCACAACAAAGAAAAATCATTCGTTTGTCATATTCTGTCTCATTTAGGTGTAGGAGAAGAGGAATCAATTGTACCACCATAGGCCTTACTTGGTCCACTCATGCTTCTTCTAAACATGGAATCTCTGTATTCATTAAAGTTGAACGAAGTCTTTCTCCGTGGTTGGTAAGGCGATGTAAAACTCGTTTCTGAATCATTAGGTGACAGATCTGTAACTGATTGTGATGAGTCATCAACACTGTACAAAGAATCATTCTTTGAGGTTCCAAACTCGTATTTACTGAAGCTTGGTTTCTCATCTTGAATTGTATCGTGATGGTGTTTGTTATGATGATGATGATGATGATGGTGAAGCAAATGGGTTGGCTTTATGTGTAATTTGTCCTTAAGTTCTTCTAATAAATGATGTTTCTCGGTCTCTTCTTCCACAATTACATGAGGTTCTGGAACATCACGAGTATAAATCTTATCGATTGTTGCCTCTAGCTTTGAATCGTCATCTGGTTGACTGAACGACACTTGTCTCTTAAAATTCTGTGGAGACATTTGCTCAAATGTTGATTTTTCAGACTGCCTTCTTGAAAATTGAGCTCTTTCATCATCTATATTCTTTTGTTGTTGTGCTGCTAATTCGCTTTGATAATTACTAGTTGAGGTACGCTTCACTCTTGGATTATAAATCATTTCAAAAGGTGTTGAAGAGGCTGGTGGAGGGCACATATCCGACTTGAATGAAACAGGTTGCGAATCGGCATCATCTGTAGTAACCGATGAGCTGGATGTATCAAACTCTTTGAACTTTGGTTTGAGATATTGTGGTGAAGGTTGGAGAATCTTGCTATCTGGCATCTTTTCTAGTTAGTTGTATATTCAATGTAAAAATAGAAATTGTAAAATGGAGACTAAAATAAATAAAGAAGGAAATAAAAGTGATAAATTATTAAATGCAAGAAAAAAAAAGGTGATTTACCTGAAAAAGAGCTCTGACGTCTAGTGACAGTGGAAAAATAAAGATCCCCGATAGAGAGAGGGCTAACACTGAACAGCTTAATAGGAATGCCGAAAAGGGATAGCGGATAGTGTGGAGCACAGGTGACAATAGAAAAACGCTAGCTACCGAAACAGCAATGACAGAATTGAATAAAATAACGGTTAGATGGTTTTTATAAATTGTAATTTCCGGTCACTTGAAAGTTGAATACAGTTGGTCTGCGTGTCAACCAGAAGCTTCTTCAGAGTACCAAAAAAGCAGCATACAGGTCAATTACTAGAGGGTGCACAAGCTATATTGATGAATATATACATCTCTGTGACTCCATGTGTCAGTCTGCGTTAGGTATACAGCTAGCTGGCACTGGCAGCAACCTGGCGGCCTGGCAGGCTGGCAGCCAAGAATTAGACAGCAATAATCTGAGCGTGCGCAGCTCGGCAGCTTGACTTCCCTTTACGTACTATAACTCCTCCCACAAATCCCGTGCTCACTGCTTGAGCGCTGTCAGTGTCTGGCAGACTGGCAGCCTGTGTGCGCGCGTCCCGGCCCGTCATGCATGCGCCACGTCAGCTGATGTATGCGCCGCACTTAGATGCTTCACACGCCACCCTTAGAGAATATTTTCATGAATCATAGGCCCTTCTATCTTCTAACTTCTATCTTGATTCTTAAGGCTGATTTTCGCCTTACGTTAATCGTTTTAGTTACAGTTGCAGTCTCGCAATTTTGAGATTTCGATTAATCTAGCTGGAATTTTCCAGGCTCCAGGCTCCAGGCTCCAAAGGCAGCGTGCAATTTCCAAAGTGTGGTTGTATCACGTGAGCTCTCATATTAATGGACGACGCGTCGATTATATAGCCTCGGACTGCAAAAGCTGGAGAAGCTCAATTTATACAATCATGATTCATGTCCCCCGCCGGTCGAAAGCGTCATCAACGGTAGACACAAAATTTTTGTGGAGGTGGATATTGAGCTTGATTTCATCAGTTACACCCAATTTCTAGGAAATATTTATCAGCTAGTAATGCTGTTTCTGTTGAATAAAGTATTTTGGAAAGTATCGGTACACCCGCTGAAGGTTTCAAAGAGAAATATCACTAATGAGCGACAACTGGAGCACTTCAAATCGCACTTACTAAAGCATAAGCAGTTGAGTGCTGAAAAGAAGGATCTCATTTTAACCATATTGCATAGTACTGCCACGAAAAGAGAAGTTAGAAACTATCTTTCAAAATATCCTTTATTACATGAAAATGATATATATAGAAATAGGGGAAATTTAATTTCTTCAGAAAAAAAAAAAGTTGCACATTTAGAATCACAAGATCTTGAGAATAAACCGGAAACTTATATTAATGAAAAGTATGATAAATTGATAGATGGATTGTTGACAAAATATTCCGATAGAAATGAAATCTCCTTGGATACTGCGAGCCAGAATGATCCATTTCATACCAAGTTTAACGAAATCCAATTGTCGGATACATTAAGAATAGCGTTTATTAAAATCACTCATTTGAATAAGTTGACGGCTGACGTTTTGAAAGGAATTGGACTTACCATCCACAAGATGGTTCAACTAGGAGCTTCGCCCGTGATTATTCTTGATTTGGACTATAATCAAAATTCTGACAGTTCAGGTACAACGTTAATGATGATTCAAGCAATAATGCAGTACTCAAATAGTTTAATTCAATTGTTAGAACCGAACACACATTTGCAATTGAGATCTATTAGAGGTTTGTTTGAATGGAACCCAGATACAGGCAAGTATTCCTTTTCACTACCTGAACTAATTACGATTCCTTTATTGCAAGGTATAATCCCAATATTGTACCCTATTGCGGTTAACTCCAAGACAAGTGAAGAGGTAATAATGGATGCAGCAAGTGTTTTAAAGACTTCATCAGAAAATCTAAAGCTTCTAAATGAGGAATATCGTGGCAGGAATGGCTCTGATGATTTATTAACAATAGAGAAGGTGATTTTTATTGATTCCAATGGAGGCGTTCCTTCATTAGAGCGTTATCAATCATCGCACGTTTACATCAATCTACTTCAAGAATACGACGATATAATATCAGAACTGTATATAGGTCACTTAGCACCATCTGTGAGAGATGCCCATGTTAAGAATTTGACTGAAATGAACGATTTACTTACCATATTGCCAAATGCAACTGGTATAATCACCACACCCAAGATTGCAACTTTAAAGCATCAAATAAGAACCACTAATCCTATAATTTACAATATCCTAACCGACAGACCTACAATTTCATCATCGCTACCAGTTAACTTGAAAAAAACCCCTTTATTGAATACTACCATCATTAAAAGAGGCATGCCTATCTCTGTCTACCGATCTGAAGATGAATTAGATGGCAAAAGCATCGATTTACTAGAATTTGAAAAACGCGGTCTTGTAGATATCGCTAAATTAAAGCATTTGATCGATGATTCATTTCAGAAAAAACTTAACTTAGACCATTATTTGAAAAGAATCAACGGTAACGTGGCTGCATTAATTATTGCGGGTGATTATGAAGGTGGTGCAATTATTACTTGGGAATATGTTGGTGATAGGAAAGTTGCATACCTTGATAAATTTGCAGTTTTAAAAAAATTGCAAGGAGTGCCTGGTTTGGCCGATATTGTTTTCAAATCGGTATTACTTAGCTTCCCAAAGGAGTTACTCTGGAGATCCAGGGTGAGCAATCCGGTTAACAAATGGTATTTTGAAAGATCAGTTGGTAACTTCATTGTTACTGGTAACGGAGATGAGGAACGAAAATGGAGGTTATTTTGGAGTGGTGGTTTAAAAAGAAACTACAATGATTTCGAAACTTACAACGAAATATGTAAGAGTATTGAGCCCTCCTTAGAGGATAAATAGTTTTGATGAATAAATAAATAAATAAATAATATTATTAAATAAAAGATATATAAAAGCACAAAATCGAAGACACCAAAAAATTCAATAAAAAGCCAAGTACGCACGCATTATATGATATAAAAACAGTGATTGTGAGGTTTCACTCCTTTGTTGTGAGGTTCTTGGACATAAATGGACCATCAAGCTCATATCCCAATCTCTTATAATAGTTTCTAACACCAACTCCGGAAATAACACTGATCTTTTCAGATCCATGTTCTTCTCTTGCTATTCTTTCAGCTTCTTCCATTAACAAAGTACCAAAACCTTGATGTTGGAATTTTCTAGGATCTCTTGAATGTAATGGAACGACAGATCCGTAAACGTGTAGCTCTCTCACAATTGAAGTTTGTTGTTTAGTGAATTCTTTTCTGTATGTGTACTTCTTAGAAGCTTTTCTTAAACGTAGTAAACCAATCAAAATATCTTGTTTTGGGTCCTCATATGATAAGAAAGTTTCCCATCCACCGTTAGCATAATAATCTCTTCTGATTAACTCCACTTGATCTGGTTGAATCTTATGATGGACTTCCTGGATACCAACTTCTCTAGTTCTCACATCTCTACATGAAGTTCCAAAATCCTTCATTCTAGCTAGTGCCAATTCACGTAAATTTCCATTCTCCACACCTGAGGTGACTAACGGCATAGGAATATCTCTTTGAACTCTATAAATTCTTGTCCAAGGTGGAACAAGTGCCATAATTCTAGCAACTAAATCAATCAACATGTTTGCGTTATAAGATTTATAAAGACCTGTTTTCCAAAGCTCATATAAACCAGTACCTCTAATGACCAAGGTTGGATATAACTTCAACCCATCGGTTCTAAATTCTGGGTTTTCGAAATATTCTTTGAATTGTTCTAGATCTCTTTCCATACCGACGTTTGGTAAATCGGGCATCATATGAGAAACAACTTTATAACCAGCATCTTTGGCGTATGCAAATGTTTCACTGACAGCCTTTACAGTGTGACCTCTGTTGGTATCTCTTGCAACATCTTCATACACACTCTGAACACCAATCTCCAATCTGGTACAACCGTATTTTAACATATCATCTAAGTGAGTCTCAGTACAGTAATCTGGTCTAGTCTCAATGGTGATACCAACACATTTAACCAAACTCTGTTGTGAAAATCTTATTGCTTCATCTAAATCTGTTCCGTTGTAACCTGTTAATGCATTATGCAATTGAACTATGAATTCTTCACGATAATCTTTTGGTAAAGACATAAAAGTACCACCCATGATAATATATTCAACTTTGTCAATCGAATGGCCGATTTGTTTTAATTGTTCAATACGTCCTCTAGCTTGTTCATAAGGGTCGTATCTAGCTCTGATTGCCCTCATAGATGTTGGTTCATAACCTGTATATGACTGAGTAGAGTACTCAAAATCAGAATCTGGTCCACCAGGACAGTAGACACAAATATTACCAGTATATGCGATATGTGGGCATCTATGTGGTTTACACATGACTGCAACAACTGCAACACCAGATGCAGTACGAACCGGTTTAGCTTTTAATTTTGGAAGCAAGTATTTCTTGTATTGATCTGGAATCGATGATATAATGTCCGTTAAACGTGGTTGTTGTTTAAGTTTGTACTTCTTAGAATTCTTGATGATAATTCCATTCAAATTTATATCCCTCGACTTAGTAAGAGATGATACTAGCTCTAACGAAATATCACCGCAGCATTGAAGAAAACGCTCCCTTTCTGGAGCAAGTTTCTGTTTTGTTTTTGGACCTTTCACACCCACAGCCATTGATATTCTTATCTATTAACACAAAGAGTATATGTGACAACAACGAGACACAACGATGAAATCTTGTTTTGATTTCGTTATCTTATTACCCAAGTACAAATTTTCTCTTTGCTTGAAAAAAAAAAAAAAAAAAAAAAAATTGGAATGGCCACGCCTCTCACTGGTTAAAGTATAAGTTATGTAAGCCTGTTTATGTTTATGACATAATTGATGAGTTATATATACGGTTGCCAACCGTAACACAGTTCCAACGAAGCTCGAGGAATGCGAGTCAGTTCTTTGTTTAGATCTTGACAAGGGACACGGACGATTTCAACATTCACAGTGGACAGGAGGGCAATAAATAGCATATCCATTTTGTTCTTGCCATTCATAGATACTGCCACTTTGTACTTCTTTGTGTGAGTGTTAATTGTTTTAAAAGTAGTCTTATTTGTGTGCTTGCTTCTTTAAACTAACATCCCTCCCGTTTTTCACAGTCTAGAGAATCATAATGGGTAAGAACAACAAGAAGAAAGCAAAGTCCAACAGTAAGAACAAAGGACGTAATAACAGCACTCAGCGTTCAAATAATGCTACTGATTTGGTCGATGAGGTTATTTTGCAGACACCTGAAGATACACCTGATGCAATTGAACAAGTCATTGATGATCAAGATGAAGTGATAGAAGATGTTGAGAGCTCATCCGAGAGACCAGAAATTGTGGGCACTCCTCTAGAAGAAACTCTTAACGAGCATCCAGTTGATAAATTAGCCAGTGATTCTATTTTGAAAGTGCAAGAAAGTGTTGAACCTGACGATGCAATTGAACCAGAAGAAACTCTGGACGTTGTTGATTCTGTAAAACCAATTCAAATTGAGGAGCCTTTTGGATCTGATCAAGATCGTGAACCGGTCGAGTTCGTTCATCCAGAAACGCCAGTTGTTATTAATGAACATATTGGGCATTTTGAAACTAGAGAACCTATTCAGTCTGTCGAACCTGTTGCAATTGCTGAAGCTAGAGAAACTGATAAGGTAGAAGCTAATGAAACTGAAGAAACTACCTCTGAACCCGAACCTCGTGAACAACAACTCCCAATCGGCTCACCAATTGAGCTCCCAACAGCAATAGACTCAGTTGAATTCAGCGATTTACAAGTTGAATCGAAGAAGGAATCAATGGTTGTATCTCCAGATGAATATCAGGACGAACAGGTGGATTTGGTTCCAACAGTAGTTTTGGAATCTGAAGGTGAGCAAGATGTTGTAGAACCCCTTCAGATCTCGGAATTGGATCCAGAATTGTCCAATGTTGCACCTATATTACAAAGTGGCGAAAACGATCATTTCTCTAATCAAGAGTCTGAACAGTTACACGAGCAAGTTAATATCGAGGATCGTCAACCAGTTGCTCAAGATTCTAACCTCTTGTCCCATTTCGAAGATGAGTTAAGCATAGCATCTAATATTCCAGCCCAAGAAGCTGAACCTGAGGTGCCTCAAGATTCTCTTCCTTGGAGTGATGAACATGAGAAAAGCTTGAATAGTGAAGATGGTCTTCCTTGGAACTCGGGTGCACAACACACTGAAGAAATGCCTTGGGATACTAAGCAAACATCTGATGACACATCCATGCCATGGAATAATCAACCTCAAGAACAGCATTTACAGTATTATGAATTATCAGTAAATCATCCGGCACTTCATCGCTTATCCTCAATCGAAGAGTCTGAAGAAATTGCTGAAGACATTGAGGAACCAGCTTCCACAGCTAGATTTAACACCGAAGAGAAAGCTTACAGTGGCATAAATGAACAGCAAGATTCCATGCCTTGGGATAATAGTGGAGAGACTCACGTTATGCCTTGGGATGAACACCAGAATGCTGCAGACTCTGTTGTAGAGACAAGCAGAGAAGAGTCATCTAATGTTTGGAGTGGCACTCTAACTGGGCCACAAGAAAATAAAAACAACGATTCATCATTTGAGGAAGCGTTGAATAGAAATAAGAATGATGAAGAAGTTAGCAATGAAAAGATTTACGAGGCAGCAAGCCTACCTGAAACCCAGGGTGCTACACAATCATCGGCAACTGATGGACAAAACAAAACTTTTTCATGGGATGGATCGGTTGCAACCGAAAGAAATGCAAAAGATGTGATGCCATGGGACAAAATTGATCCACTGCACCAAGAGACTGGTTCCAATGAGACTTACCAAACTGGATCAGATACTGTTATTCACAGACCTGATGAACTTGACAAAAGTGCTGCATATGGAAATGATGCAAATGATACCGAATTCAGTGATTACGGTAACTCCTTTTTGTCGGAGTTGAAACAAAATAACAGCACCAATAAGTTGAATCAAGGTGATTCAAATGATGAATCTAAACATTCTACTATTAATGACGACAAACTAAAATTTTTGGAAATGGATGACGACTTACTTCTGGAAGATATTATGGATGACGATTTTCTGGATGATGATCCAATCGTACAAGAAACTTCTCCAGAAAGCTTTTCACCTTCAGTTGAACCACAAGCTCTACCGCAAGCACCATCTCAATCCTCTGCGAGTAGATATGCTCCATCAGGACCTACTCCCTCTAGATACCAACCAGCTCCTCCCCTAAAGCCTCTAAGGCCTATTCAACCTCAGTTCAAACCTCAATATGAGCAACCTCAACAGCAACAGTATAGTGAGCCCCTGAATCAATATGGAATCCCTGTTCGTAGTCGAGCACCATCATTTATACCTACAGCTACAAATCCATTGGTTAGTATACAATCTCCTGTACAGGCAGGTTTAAAGAACAAGCAACTGCAACAGAAACTTGAACTAGAGAAAAAGAAGACCGATGCATACGATTTTCCATCGGATATCCTGGCTAAGCATAAGCCTAAAGCTAAAGCTATTCCTATGACCAATATTTACACAGTTCTGGAGTCGCAGAAGCAACAACAACAACAGCAGCAACCGGCTCAAGCGCATATGCCAGCCCCTCCTTTGTTGGGTGGAAGCCTTGATATGGTTCCACCACCAAGAACATCGTCAGCTATGTCAGTCACATCAAATACTTCTAGCGCACCACCACCTCACACAAAGCCAAAAAAGAGCTTTTTTGAAGAGTTACCTTTACCAAAGACAAATATTCAATCATCTTTACATTTGAAAAATCCATATGAGGCCATTGAGAATTCTGCTCATGCTCATGGGCAACAACCAACTAGAAGTAGAGGTTCTTCTCTGAGATATTCAGAAGCTGGTTCACCTAATAACGACTTACATGCCAAATTGAATCCATATGCCCCACCACCCCAATCAAATATTAACTCTTCAGTTGCAGCAAATAAGCCAAATCCTTATGCCCCACAAATTGGAGGTGCTGTAGCTAATGTGAAAGCGAATACTTATTCCCCCCAACTTCTGGCACAATCAGGCTCAGCTGGTCCTCCTGCCTTTATACCACCTGCAAGTACAGTGCAGCCTCGAAAGTCGGCCAATCCGTATGCTCCTTCTGAGGTTGGAGGACATGCTAGAACTGCATCTGTTTCATCAAATACAGCACCTGTCAAACCAAACGTTGTTCCGGTTCCGCATATGTCACCAATGCAACAACTGTTGAGCCCGGGTCCTCAACAAAATCAGTTTGGCTTACAAGGCTTGGGTGTCCAGTCTCAATCAGTTCTACAACCAATTTTGACTGACCAACCTCCATTTTCAATTCCTGCAATCAATCAGCCAACTGTAGCTATAAGTCAGCCTGCAAACAAATACTCTCCTTATGCGCCAAGTCTACAGCAACAGCAACAGCAGCCTCCATTTGGCAAACCAAATACATTACATGGTAATCAAGTTAAACACAGCTCTCGTCCTATAGATTCTGTCTACGGGGACAGCGCCAAGCCAGACACTACCTCAACAACCGTTACAGCTGGTAGACGTGGACATATACTACCACCTCATAGGGGTGGTGCGTTGTCAAGTATGCCAAGTGCGGGAACAGCTGTTCCATCTGTTGGTTCTGGCACAAAGAAACTACCACCGTACAATGTTCCTCCTGCAAGTGCCCCTGCTCCTGTTGTGATTAACCCAGAGAATTTGGTTAGAAGACAATGGCCGTTATTTAGCTTCTCGGCTTCATCAAAGGTTGCTTCCCTCGTCCCTTCTTCAGATGCTTATGGCCACCAAAAGTTCAATATTAAAGTTAACGATATTTCTAGTGTTGTCATACCTGATAAGTTAGTTCAATCGTTCCCTGGACCTTTGACCAAGAATAAGAATAAGAGAAAAGATCTTGAAAAGTGGCTTGGTGATAAGTTGGCCTCAATATCATTGGACTCTTCAGGAGCATACGTTACTGGTGAGCAAATTCTATATGCTGTTTTAAAAGTTATGGTTAACGAAGTTCAAAAACAGGGCGATTTCAGAGACAGTAAAGCTTACATTAAGGCTATTGTTCAGGTGTTAAATCCTTCTTTGAATGTTGACTCTGATACTGGTAATAACCATGTTGATTTCACTGGATTATCGCGTTATTTGCAACAATTCGGGAACTCCAAGCCATTCAATGCGCATAAAGTTGATCGATCTGGTTTGATCAAAATCTACACATTGCTGGAGGAAGGTAATAGCAGTGGTGCTCTATCATTTGCCGTTCAAGAAAATGACTGGGCTATGGCATTTATGATCGCTAATATAATGGGAAGCGATGTTGTCGCAGAGGTTGTGAAACTATACACTGAAACTCTTTTGGACAACAACGATATTATAATACAAAACTTAAGTTTCTATTTCCAATCCTCAGACGAGAAGGGCTTTAAACCAGATATGTACGTTGGAAAAGATAAGTGGTTAGTTGAAAATTTCAATTCTGTCATACCATTTTTACTGTTGAATAATTCTTCTCCTTCTAGTATTTTGACCCATTTAGGTGATTTGTTATCCAAAGCTGGCTTTAAGTACCATGCTAAGATATGTCAGGTGTTAAGCGGCTTACCTATAATTCCAAAAGAGACAAGAGATCTTCCAGATGATATCTCGGGTATAATTGTTGAAGAGATTTACGAGTATGTTTTACAATCATCGTCGAATGTTCCGCCTCAGCTTGCTAACGGTTTTCCTCATATGTTGCCTATCAAAGTGAAGCATGCGGGTTATCTTGCAGACTATGGTTTGGGAATGGATGCCAAGAGGTATTGTGACCACATAAATACCGTTCTGAAGTCAAAGATGGTTTTCTTTGAACCTTCTACAGCTTTGGCCCATGCCGATTTAGTCCAGAGACTTGCTCAAGTTGAATCGGAAGCTACTGGTTGGTTTGGTGGAAAACTTGGCAGACCTAATTTGGAAAAAGTTTGGGGTCAACTGGATAAGTCATTCAATAAGTTTGTGTCTGGAGAAGAATTGGTTGATAAGAGTAAACCTAAGTCAGAAGGTGTGTTCGCTAAGTACAGTCCTGCTCCTTCAAGAAGTGCATCACAACTGGATTTAACTCTGCCTCAATCACAACCAATCATATCTGGTTACCAGTCCTCCATGAATACATCTAGCATTAATATATACGGTGGTGCATCCTCATCCCATTCTCAATCTGCTCCGACTACATCATCAAATTCGACGCTAGTTCAAGGATCTTCTGTGAATCCTTACTCTCCTTTCCCACAAGCGAAAGCCCCACATTCTCAGCCACACCAAAAGAGATTAAACCCATATGCCCCACCGCCAACTATTGGACAAAGTCAAGCATATCCTCCAAGTTTTGCGTCTCCTGCAGCCACTTCATCAAATACCCCTATGTCTGAACCAAACTCTTTGCAATCCTCACCGAATCATAATAGGGGTTCAGCTGGATATGCCTCAAATAGATCAGCTTCCAGCTCCTATGCTCCATATCTCACAGGATCTCAATTACAGCATAAGCCCTCTCAAGAATTACTCCAACAACCTTCATCTTCTGCTCTACCACCACCGCAATCGTTGTCAAGAAAATCATCATATGGTCAAGGTCCACCTCCACCACCATCTCAGTCATCTGTCCGGCCTCAGCCGGTTGCACACCCGTCATACCCTCCGGTTGTGCCAACAAAGGTTACCCATCCCCCTCAGGCAATTTACTCCCCTGCTAACAATTATTCAGGCTTGGCCCAAGATACATCAAGAGCTATGTCGCCTAATATGCCACATATGAGACCACTTGAGTCGTCGTCACCTAGATCTTCACCATCAGCACAGCTATCGCATCCTGTGAATGCTCCTGTACAACAACAGCTCCAGCACCAACAGCCAGTTCCTATCATGACTGGTTCTCACCCACAATCACCAGTGATTTCTCAGTCGCCGCCATTGCCTGTGTTCAATCCATCAGCAGCTCCTAAAAAGCAATCGAGATATGGTCCTGTTGTCGGTGCCCAAGCACGTCCTGTGTCATATGATACTGGAACATTACTGGAAAAATTAGATAACACTTCGTTTAAAAAGGACAACTACGCTCCTTCAATATCATCTATCAAAACCGATCTGAAAATGAAAGAGCCTACTGCTTATAAGCCTTTTACTAACAACGTTCACATTGAAGTGTCACCAACTCTGAATAGCGAATCATTGGGCGATGAAGATGAAATTGCAGGAATTCTTCAAGAAAGTGATGATAATGATGATGATGGAAACAATGGAAATATTTTCAAACTGAATGATGTGCCTGACGACCCAGATACTGATTATCGTCAAACTACCATGGAGCCTGAATCAGAAAACGAATCTAAACATGAATCAGAGCATGATAATGAACATCATATTGAACATCATAATGAACTGGAGCCTGAGCATGTAATTGAAGCACATTCTGAAGCTGAAGCTATGTTTGAAATGAAGACAGAGAACGAAGTCACAGTCATTAACCAGGAAGAATCGTATAACAAATTGTCACCAGCAACGGTTATGGATACGCTAACCGCATCTGAGGAATTGGCTGTAGATCCTGATAAAGAAGATAAAGAAGATGCTTCTGAATCTTTACCAATAACCACAGGCACATCGCCTGAGCCAAAAGCTACGGAGATCAAAGCCGCTGATTCCTCCAAATCCTTATCCAGTTCATCAGATATTTCATTTGATCCATACTCTTCTGTGTTATCGTCCAAATCTGCAGGAACTCCATTAGCCAATCCATATGCTGCTGCTATGGCTGGCAGAAAAGCAAAGACGTCTACCAAAAATATCAACCCTTACGCTGCAGCAATTGATGCGGCGCTGAAATCAAGCACATCATCTGTTAAAAGTAATCCGTATGGTCCAAGAAAGACCTCAACTTCAGGAGCTCCTCCACCAATTGCCAATCCATATGCTTCAGCAGCCAGCAGAAAGTCTTCTGCCGTCATGGAAAATAAGTATGCTCCAGTCGGTGGAACTACTCATGCACCTGTGGAGAATTCAGATTCATTAAACACAGAGGAAGGCGTTGTCCCTGATGACAGTATGTACAGCTACTTTGGGTACAAGATGTCCGAAACTCCTCCAGTTGAGAGATCTGAGTTGTCTGCTGGAATTGGCGAAGTTTCAGTTGCTGAGGAGCCTGAAGAAGATTCTGTAGAATCCAAGAAAGAGGAACCTGACTTCGAAGTTATGGATGATGAGCCACTACCACCACCAAGTGATAATGTTTTCGACCCAGCTGCATCATTACGTGAAGCAAGCCATTTAAGATCGATGTTCAATCCGCCATCTGCAGTTGTTGACATTGCATCAATTGAGCCACCTAAGTCGCCTGTCAAGATTAGTGGTGCATCTCCGATTAGAGTTACAAACAATAGTAGAAGGTATGTGGCTGAGGATAATGGTGATGAATATTACGATGATATTGTTGATGATGATGATGATGATGACGATGATGATGATAATGATAAGAAGGAAAAAGAAAAAGAGCGTCAAAGATTGGAGATGGAAAAGAAGAAGAAGAAGGAGGAAGAAGAAGAGGCCAAAAGACAGCAGAAAAAGAAGGCTGAGGAAGCGGCCAATGCAGATAAGGACCAGCAGAAAGGAGAAGGCTGGTTTGGATGGTTAGGAAAGAAGAAGGAGGAAGGCCCTAAACCAATAAAAGCCAAATTAGGTGAAGAAAACTCATTTTATTATGATGAAACGTTGAAAAGATGGGTCAATAAGAATGCATCTCCTGAGGAGCAGGCAGCATCTGCTCCTCCTCCACCTCCTATGAAGAGAGCAATAGATAAGTCAGCTTCAACTTCAAGAGAGAGTACCCCTGGAACCCCAGGTGGAGATAGAGGTAGTGCTCCTCCACGCCCAGCCATGGGAAGTGGTCTGGGTATGACCCCTAGAGCAAGTCCTACTCCAACTATGAAAGGTGGTCCACCAACAATGGCCGCTAGAAAGGCTGATAATATAGATGATTTGTTAAATATGTCTACCTCACATAAATCAAAAAGAGGGCCACGTAGAGGTTATGTGGATGTGATGAGTCGAAAATGATGTTCTAAAAAAGTATTTTGTTTGTTGTTGTTTTTCTATATTTTATTTCTTTCTTTTAACTTTTTATTTTCCGATTATGTGTATCTACTAATTTCATGTCAATTAATGTATTCCTTTGACATCGTCATACTTCCATTTTTTTAGTTTTATTGATTTGTTTTTTAAGTTTATTTTTTGTCATTCTATATTTGCTTTTTCTATGTTACTTCCATATAAGTTTTAATTCGTTGATACTAATATATAAATACCGAAATACAATTCATTCCGTTAAATTAAATTCGTTACAAATTATATACAAAGAAATGAAGGAAAAGTAAAAAAAAAAGAAGCAAAGCACAAAAGCGACCAAGAAACTCATAAGCTAATTTTCTTTTCATAGTAGGTGAAATCCAACTCGCCGATATCGTCGTAATCTACAATTTTTAAACAAGGAACAATTGAGTTCAACTTCATGATATTAATTAACTTCAAAGTAAATCCCATCATTCCACCCACATTTGATAGTCTGTAAATTCTCAAGAATCTATCAATCGATCCTATAACTATTAACCAACCATTATCTCTTTTTAGGGGAACAACTTCAAACGATGAAATGGAACCAATTAACGGCACTTCGAATCGTTTGAGAATCTTTTCAGTATTTAAATCCATCAACCCAATTAAGTTGAATGAGTCCAAAAATAGAACGAGTTCTGCTGATCCTGAATTTCTCCTCACACCGGTAACATCCTTGATACTTGCCGAATTCAATGAAATTACTTTCAATAAAGGATGGTTAGATATCTGGTAAGCATGGATAGGCACTTTGGTTATCGTCGGCTTATAAAGGATCAACTTACCAAACTTCGTTGCTGTTATTATTGTAAAATCATCTGGGGAGTAGTCAGATAATATGGCGGCATCTTTTAGCCAAGTGAATTTATCGTTTGATGAAATTGGACAGCCTTTGTTTGAATGATGGTTATATCCATGGCAGCAGGTATTGGATGATTCAGTAGGTAAAGTATGGGAAATGTGGGCTGCTGCTTTGTAGTATGGTTTTGTTGTAATGATAGATTTACAAATTTTAAGAATACTACCAGGTGATGACGACAATCTTGATAACTTGATTTGTTGTGTTTCGTAATCGGTATAGTCTTTGGTCACGTTATATATTTCTAGATTGTTATTATAGCCACCGGTAATAAATCTGAATGGGTTATTGGGGAAATTATGGCAGAATTCTATTGGTTCATTAATCATGATGAAAAATCCAGGTTCTTGATCGTGATTTTCAGGCTCACACTTTGTGTTTGTCATGTATGGGTATAATAGCTTATCGAAGTTGTAGATTACCACCAAACCTCTATTACTGCAGCTGATCAGGTAGTTTTGAACAAAGTTTAACGATACCACATAGTCTGTAGTCAACCGTATATTTTCAGTCAAACTCACAATCGGTTGTGGTTCATCTCCACAGTAGATATCAATAATTCCAGATTGCCTTGATATAGCGAGATACGTGGATCCTTCGTGTTGTATATGAAGAATCTTTTCCACTATGGAGCTAGGACGTTTAGTAAGTAATGATGATGGTTTGCATGCTGATAATTTGATTTTCTTATTTCGATCATTTATAGGTATGTTTATTTCTAAATAAATCGTAAAAAATTACGTGTTAGTTTGAATCAACGGTCTTTAAGTGGCTGCTTATATTGCTGTGGATCTTTAATCCGATAAGATCTGTGGAGATAAACACGATAAAAAAAGCAAATACTTACCAGATAGTTTTATATCTGACCGAGCCGTGGAAAGTAATATTTTCATTTATATATACTAATTTGATTCAAATTCGATGAGATTGATATTTTGAATAAGAGTAAAATATAATCACCAACTCTGAAATTAGGATTCTCTTAAATGTTGATCATTGGATAAAATCTGGAGAAGATAAAACTGGTATCCGGAACGGCTTTGTGATTCAAGTCTATCGACGCGTCTATCCGTGCTCTGTTTTGGTTTTTTTTTTAACTTTTTTTGCATTCCTGCAATAATATTTTGATCTTAGAAGATACAAGAGCATCAGGATTTGGTGTTGAAGCTAGCTATTAATCAACTCAGTATTTTTCCTATTGGCTTGTAAAGATTGGCACGATTATGACAACAGCAGCTCCGGGCGAAATCACCTTGCCGCCTCCAGAGGTGAGGACAATCATCGAAAAAACAGCAGGCTATGTTTCTCGTAATGGAGACTCATTTGAAAAAAGAATCAAATTAAAAGAATCTAACAATAACAAGTTTCAGTTTTTAAATGACGACGATCCATATAATGCATACTATCATTGGTATATATCACAAATCAATAGCGGTAAGATCAATTCTAATTCCAACACCGTTACCAAGAATAGAGAAATAATAACAAGTAATAATGATGATGATGGTAATAAGAATAGCTTAGAAGCAACTATCACTTCCACCCCATTTCAGTTTTTGGAAGCTGAAGATATTAAGATTTCATCACTTGACTTTTTGATGATTAAATTAGCCGCACAATTAACAGCTGTGAATGGACCAGAATATGCAAATAGATTGTTCAAATATACGAAATCGAAGGGAGAGTTATTGACTATACAGTTTGCTTTTCTTGAACCAAACCATTCATTGCATCGTCTCTATCAAAGATATGTTTCACAGTATAACATCATACTTAGATCATCTGATGAAATAATATCGAAGATCTCAAAGTCTACAAATACGATTTCGGAAGAAGAGCTTAAAACGTTCCAATTTGAATTTCTAGATAGATGCTTCACCAGGGCTGAACACTTGCAACAAGAACAACATGATCAATCTAATAAACTGGACAGAATAGAGAGAGAAAGATTGGAGTTTGCTTCGATTGACTGGAAAGATTTTCGTGTTGTTGAAACAATTGTATTCGAAGAATTAGATGATGTTGCCGAACTAAGTACTCCGCTGAACTTTGCAGAATTGGAATACAGAAGTTTATTGACCAAAAACGGGGTTGTTGATAATAGTGTTGCTTTGATAGAGGAGGCTGAACCTGATTATGAGTCTGGTAATGAATTCTATAATGATCAGGGAGAAGATGACGATGATGATGATGATTTACCCAAGTACCATGATGAAAAGACAGAGTCCACGACCCCATTGGCAGATGAACAAGACCTTCCTGATAATTCAGTTGGATTGGTTGCACCTAAAGGAATGAAGATACGTGCAGCTGGAGAATCTCGGTTGAAGAGAAGTGCCACTACATCTGTGGATTCACAGTCATCTAATGAAAGGCTACTTAAATGTCCTATAACAGGTCAGCTTATCCCCGAATCTAAGTTTGATAGGCATTTAAGTATAGTGTTACGGGATCCAAAGTACAAAGAGGAGAAGGCAAGATACGAGGCTAAGGTTAAGTACGTAGATTCTTCAGTAACTGACGGTAACGAGATTTTTGAGAACATTAAACAATTAGCTATGAACGAATCTGAAGATAGTAATGGATATGCTGATAACAAGCGACAGAAGGTTATTTGGGATGGTACAAAAGGCTCCATTAAAGCTACGCAGATTAAAGCTAAATCTTTGATTGATCCTCAAGAAGTTGCTAGAAAGAAAAGAGAAGCATTTGAAAGACAAAATTTAATCGGTCCAAAAAGATCTTAAAATGGTTGATATAGTATATATTGTATACAATTGTTTTCTTGTTTATTTAATATCTGTAATTTTACTTTTGCGAAATCTTATAATAAAAATAATAAAATTAAAAATAGAATTAATACCTGTATATAATATAAAAAAATACTAACAATTTTGTTCCATTTTTGTTTTTGTGTTTTTTTGTTCATCAACCGCACCAATTATCATTTTGAAGTTTTTAACCTTTTAGATTTTTTTCGTCCCCTTTTATTATAATAATACTATCATATTAGTGTGTAGAGGTAACAACAAAAAAGAAAATAGAGATAAAGAAAAACAAAGGTTCAAATACAAGAAAATAAAAAAGTTGAAGTATCAGATTTAAGCCTTTAATGAAGAAGCTCTTCTCTTTCTGATTTCAGCCTTTTCAGCTTTACGTTCGTGTAAACGTTTAGCTAATAATTGAGCGTATTCAGAAGCAGCATCTCTTTGAGCTTGAGCGTTCTTAATCTTAGAAGCAACTAAAGCTCTCTTTCTTTGTAATCTTTGAGGAGTGACTAATCTTTGGATCTTTGGAGCCTTGGTGTACTTCTTGTCACCCTTGACAACTTCTCTTCTAACAACGAATTGTCTAACATCATCTTCCTTAGTTAAACCGAAGAATTTTCTGATGTTGTTAGCTCTCTTAGGACCTAATCTCTTTGGAACTTGAGCGTTGGTAACACCTTCAATATCTTGTTCACCTTGTTTAACAATAGCTAGAGATAAAACGGCTAAATCAGAACCAACAATACAACCTCTGACAGACTTTCTCTTTCTTTCACCAGTTCTTCTTGGTCTGTAACATGAAGCACCCTTAGCTAATAATAACTTAACTCTGTTTGGGATCATGACACCTTGCTTCATTGGGAAACCTTGTTTATCGTTACCACCGGTAATCTTGAAAACGTAACCCTTGAATTCATCACTGACGGAATCACCTTCAACTTCTTGGCCCATTCTCTTTTCGTAAAAGGCTCTCAATTTGTGTTCATCATCAATGTCGATACAAGTTTGAGTACCGTTGGCTGGGTAGGAAATGTTTAACTGTTACAAAAAAAATAATAAAATGTTAGTAAATATTAATTCGTTATCATAAAAGGAAATTTTTGAGAACTTCCATTAGGAAAACTTGATATATAGGGATATTTGTAGTGTAATTATGGGTAATGGTGTACTCTTCTCTTTACTGTTAAAAAAACTCTTAGATGATCTATTGTTGAAAATTTTTGAAAAGTTTACAAATCTAAAATTTATGGAATACAAGTATGCTGGTATCATTCCTTTCTCCTGCTGTTTAAATCGCTGTATAAAATCAAGTTTCTATGATTAAAAAATAGACATTCGACTTCTGAAGTGGATTTCATATGGGCCTTGTACGATGTTCTCCAAATATATTCATAAAACATTCTTCTTTTGCATTCATTTTTCTTTTCAAGCATTTAAAACTATAGAATATTCACTTTGTCTGTGGAATGCTTGATTGTGATATAATTATCATGCTTATAGTGAGTTCAAATAAAAATACAGTTTCTAATTCTTCATTAAATTCTACAAGATCCATCTATATCTTCAAGTAAGTATCTCAATCTGTTCTGTGGTGTAACTTATAACATACCTTCATGATTGCAGTATATATTATATCCAGTCTATGTAATACTTAGAACAGCTTGTAAAAAATTACAGTATTATAGGTAACAGTGAAAAATGAATAAAATTTTTAGACAACCTCCCAAACCAGACTAAGAGAGAGTGGTCCACCACCACAAGCCAGCAGCAGCTGGTTAATCGAGAGAGCGCAGTGCAAAAGTGAAAATTCGCGAGCTCTCACAAATCTTAGTCACGTGAACAATGTGTGTTTGTTTTTTGTTGCGATTTTTTTTCTTTTTGCGTTTTCGTTTTGTGACTGCGAAATTTAGAAAAGTTTCTGTTTTGGGAAAGTCTTCTTTTGAAGTCGTCGGCGCGTCGATTAATTTTGGTTTTCTGTAATCTACAGGGCTTAATGAATTATCACGTGATTTAATATGTGAACCTCATTAGCTTATAAGTTATCCCCGATTTCACTTCTACATAGCTAATTGTTTTAATTTTGAAAATAGATCTTCCGCTTAGTTTTCCTACATAGCTGGTATCGCCATTTAGGTGCAGATTCCTTGTTGCAAGTTGCGACTATAGCTTGTGGGTTGTAAACTTGTAAGCTGTGTCAATCTTACTTAAGGCTTGTAAGTTATAACTCCTCGAGTGGTCGACTCCTCCGTCGGTCTTATCATTTATATTATAAGGTAATCTCTGATCAATATCATAGAATTAAGTTTGGCTCGTTGATCATCAACCACATAATAAAAATCTCGCCGCAAGGCCTTGAGGCCATCAAGATTCAGCAGTCGGCCCGAAACGATTTATAGCAGAATATTTATTAAGTGAAAACTACCCTCAAGTTTCAAGTTTCAATACAGAAGACTGGTCAGTCCTCATTCTTAATTAGTGACATTTTTATTTTACATTCTAATTTACAAGTCGAGCTGTTGATTTTTGAAATACTATATGATACTGAAGCAGAATTGCATTTCTCGGAAATAAAATACACAATAGGAGACACACTAGTTTACATGAACTAAAAAGTAAATGAAGTCTATACTCTTTCTCTCCATTAAACCTCACTGTTAATAAGTAAATCTGTAATATCTAAAAATACACTCGTTTAAAATTTTTATAGTCAAGTAACATCACTTTCTTGACAATTCAGAACTTCTCTGTTGCTGTTGTTGTTGTTGATGCTGGTGCTGCTGCTGCTGCTGCTGTTGTTGAGCTACTGCTGCTTGACTGTAGATAGCGGAACCAATCATTTGTAACGGGCTAGCTAAAGTTGTAGATCCCACATTACCAGAGCCCATATGACTCACCGATCCAGGTGATGGTAGAGTAGTGCTGACACCCCCACCTGTCACTGAAGTACTCGATGTGGGTCCTGATGTTCCACCTCCAGTGTTAGTACTATTGGTTCCACCTAGCTGATGTACATTTGAAGTTGGCGTCATTTGGAAAGAGACTGGTAAACCTGTACCACTTCCAGCAGATCCAGGCTTTGATGAAGATGCACTTGACGTGTTTATCACTTGTGCACCGAATCCGGTATTTCCAGATGTAGATGTAATATTGGGATTACTTGTTGCATTGCTATTGACGTTGCTGTTATTTCCACTTGTATTGTTTCCTTGTTGAATCAATGGAAGCAGGTGAGTGGCAGATGTTGGTAACGGTGTGGTTCCTGTTCCCATTGGAATCGACCATTCTTGAGAATAGTAAACATTCGGTGATGGAAACATATCAACAAACTTTGAAGGTAGGCCAGAAGGCAGAACAGGAGTATCACCACCGTTACTTTGAAATTGATACATTGGAAACAGTGCCGATTGTTGTTGTGGTTGAATGGCAGACTGTTGAGCTGAATTCAATTGTTGTTGATTGGTAGAGCTATTATTTGATGTAAACTTCATGGGGAGTTTGGTTCCATAGCTCAAGAAAGGATTCTGTAATTGAGAGGATTGGAAGCCTTGTTGTCCACGCTGTTGTTGCTGTTGTTGCTGTTGCTGCTGTTGTTGAGCTTGTTGTTGTTGTTGGTCAGGTTGTGATTGTTGTTGCTGTTGTGATTGTTGTTGCTGCTGTTGTTGCTGCTGTTGCTGTTGTAATAATAATTGTTGCATTTGTAATTGAGGTTGTTGTGGAGGCATAGGGAAAATCGGAGTAGGCAGAATTTGCGAAGGTGATATTTGAGGCAACGATGAGAACAATCCATGGGGTAAGGTTGCAGAGATTGGAGTCGATTTATTTGATGAATTGACTTGATCTATTGGATTTTGGTTATGTTGGGTGATAATATTTAAGCCGGGTAGATATTGAGAAGTTGGGGTGTTAGATGGGATCATTAATTTTCTTTCTCTAGACGAATTGGATCCTGTCGAATTATTTGAATTGTTATTACTATCTAAACTGCCAATTGGTGGTACCAAGTTATTTTGATTATTTGCAGTCGCATGAGAATCATTAGTTTTGTTGTTACCATCCTGGGTTCCATTATTGTTGTTCTCACTAATTGTTGAAGAATCCAAAGCAGTTACAGTAACTGCAGAATCCGATGATGATTTATCTTGATTTGGTATCTTTAAGCTCAAAGTTGGTCTCTTGGACAGTTTAGATAATAGCCCAGAATGAAGTTGATTACTGTTTAATGGCATTGAACTAGTTGAATATGATGATGGTGATGGTGATGTTGTATTGAAAGTAGGAATGGTCTGCTTAAAAGAGGGCATTGAAGGAGCAACTTTTTGTTTTTGTTGTGATGTCTTTGAATAGTTGCTATTAGCTACTTTTGTCTTTGAAATTTTTCTCTTTTTTGATTGAGCAAAGGTATCATCATGTTCTGAATCATCTCTATTTGTTATTGATTTATTACTCTCCGATCCTAGATTATCATCATTATTATGGTCGTTTGATTCTTCATCCTCATCATCTTCTTCTTCTTCTTCATCCTCATCATGGTCTTCCGAATCATGATCTTCAGATTCATCGTGATTGCTTTGAAGAGGAGGTCCATGCCTCTTTTTAATGGGTGAGATTCTTGAGATCAGCTTATATTTACCATAATCAGAAGGTCTCTTTGATTCATGAAGTTGCTCACATTGTTGATATTTTTCCATGATCTCTTTCGGTTTGTTTGAAGAGTATTCATAAACTTTATGATTATGACCAATGATTATCACTGCAATATCAACCTTACATAGAATTGACAATTCATGTGCTTTCTTAAACAATCCAGCTTTTCTCTTCACAAAAGTGACAGTTCTATTTCTCTCTTCATCAATTGGTTGGATTTCAATCTTTCTTCTTCCCATCTTTGAAGTATTTAAGCAATGTGTATAAGAGTGAGTAAATCTGCGTAGTTATATATAAGACTGCCGTAATCGTGGTAATAAGCTTTCTCTATATGTAGGTATGTATGTATGTAAGTACAAGCTTATAGAGAGCCAAGTAACCTGAAACGATCAATGTATAGTAGTGTGTAACTCTCAGATGTGTACAGGAAACTGATGTGTTGATCGGGTTCGAAAAAAAAAAATCAACGAGATAAGCTAAGCTGAAAAAGCCCAGTGTTTACTTATTATATGTTTCCAGTCTTAAACTATGTGAAGGCAATCTACAGGTAACCGTTTTATTTTTTTTTTTTTTTTTAAGGGGATAGCAATAAAGTGAGATATAAATAGCACCGACACCCAGGCCAGCGGGCGAAGCACCGACGCCAGCTGGAGATCAGGCTAAAGAACGAGGCAGGTGAAGGCACCAGCGCTATTATGGCCCAGAGGCGCACACAATAAGGAGAAGTCTTACATATTACGATAATTATTCTACATTGTATGTATATATGCTATATATAACATGTATCATGTACGCGTATGTTCATGTAATGGGTGGATATATAAATCTTAACATGTATATGTATATTTTCTTGATGCAATTTTTCCAGTTTCTATAGGAGAGCAGTAGATTATATATACAAGTGCGTTGCGAACTTGCGACTTGCCATGCCAGTCTGCCAGATCAGACTCCACGCTGGCTGCACGTATCTGCTGACATGAGGCGTCAAGGGTAACCCGGCTACCTAGGCAGTGATGAGTGGGACTGTGAGCCCAGTGTGAACTTCTCTCTCGCTAGCTAGTGTGTGAGCCATGTTGGCTCCCCCAGGCGCAGGCAGTGCACCGTGCCATTTTCCAGACGTCATTCCAGGCAGGGTAGGCTAGGGTGGCAGACAGGCAGCGGGCACTTTTGCCGATCGCGTTGGCACTTGGCAATGGTTTCATGAACATCCTGATCGGATCGTCATTTTTTATCAATAACCTATTCAATAACCAGCCAACTTCTTTCACCCACAAAAATAGATCGAGAGATTTAAATATAATTTCGTTCTGGGAACACAGAAAGAGACGAATCAGGTCAAGCAGACGTCAATTACCTAACCGCCCGGCGCTTTATGCCGCTTCTAAATATAGAATGACGTACGTCGATCGTCTTTTATAGTTGACCACGGTACCAGGGTCGGTGGGAAGCCCTAAATCATGATTTATAAATGTGCTCGCCGACTTTGAAAACTGCCAGTTTATTAAACAACAAGCTCTTGAGTCTTCAACTGTTGAATAAAATGTCTCGGATGATCGGCGGTTTTATGTTGAAAGTATCTTCTGATGATTTTCTCAACAAGAATAACAGCTTGCTGTTGTTCGGGAAACACAAGGCCCTGTTTCTTCTCCAGTTTCTTGGTATGACACAGTTTATGTCGCGCGTTCTGATCCCCTTTTTTTTAACATCCTGGTCGGTGGACTGCTCTCCTTATGCTGTAGATTAATGAAGATTCACAACTTCTAGCCATTCTAAGTGAAGAGGTTCATTAATATAGTTGTAACGGACTTAGTTTTGAATGCTTGTAACTATTTTTGTATTTTTATCTTTGCATTTCCTAAAGCTATCATCAGGACAGAATTCTTCGCTGGCGGTACCCAAACCACCAATTAACCATCATTCAGCATGGAACATATCAATGATAAAATCTAGGCATACTCCAGAAGGACTTCCATTAGCTGATAATGATTTTTATCGATACTTAGATAGATTAACTTCTTTACTACAGATAACAAATTGTGATAATAGACACAAGGCTTTGCAGAAAAGTAACAAAAATAGAAAGACTTTTAGTACTATACGATATCCTTCTAGTTTAGAAGAAATTACTGGAATATCAAACGATGATCCAAAAATTGAATTAGTTAAGATATTTGAACCAAAATTACCAAATTTAGTTGATTTAAATTGGGCACAGTTATTGCTCAATGGTAGAGGATTGCTAGTGGTTGATCATAAGTACAAAAAGATTGTGCTTTCATTCAGAAGTGAACTTGAAATGTCTGACTATTTCACAATGTATCATGATCAAATGTCAAACTACTGGCCTATTGTATACACAAATAGATTTTGGAGAAATATTAAATCAAAAATGGATAAATCATCGTACTCAGAGTTTTATGCATTATACGAAAGAGATTATTGGAGTTACTATTGGAAACATATGCTGAGTTTCAACAAGATTCATACAGGATACTACAATGTCTTTAATAGAATATTCGAAGACATATTTGTGTCATACTCTTTAGCAGCATTGAAATATTCAAATTATCAGCTCGTAATTGTGGGTCATTCAATGGGTGGTTCAATCGCATCGATAGCTTCACTTTCTTTCCATCTTTTACAAATCTCTAACCAATTGATCACTTTGAATTCACCAAAATTGTGGACAACTACGTTAGCAGATATGTATGATTCTATATCAAAGACAAATCAAATCAAAGAAATTGATCTGTACATGAAGAATGGATATCTAAGAATCTGGAATACTAGAGACTCCTGTAATCAATTCCCATTGAATTCTAAGACTCTCTTACAGTTTGGTAGCTCAAAATATTATAAGCATTCTGGACTCTCCATTGCAACTGAGCAAAGCCAGCTGCCCTTCAAAGCTGAAAATTTTATCATAGAATATGGTATGATAGGTAAATGGGACTATGAATGGGAAAGAAAAACGTGTGAAGTTGTTGTTGATGAAGGTGATTTTTTAAATTCAATAAATGGGCAAGCACATCAAGTTTTGATAAGGAACATTTGGGCATGCGCAAATATGAAAAGTGACAACGATATCTAATAAAACTTATTAAAAACAAAAATATGTCATTGAATTAGCATCAAATATATATATGCAGTAAGCAGCAAGAAGTGAAAAAAAACAACAGAGCGCAAAAGCAAAAGTAAAAAAAAAAAAGCAAAATACCCACAACCTAATAACAAATGTAAAAAAGTACCAACACAAACAAATAAAAAAACGGAAAAAAAGATAATAATCATAATTGTAAAGACAGAAAAAAAGAAAATTATTCAAAATTATTCTACAGATTTAATCCAGAACCCTATAATGAGCCATACATTTCTGTTATATTGTCATTTTCAGCTCTATTATGTCCTGGAATCCTCTTTTTCGAAGGCCCCACTAGTGCTCTCATCATTTTTTGCAACATAATCTCATGTCTCTTCAATAGACCGCAAGTACGATCAACGCGGGCACACAGCAGTACTACTTCTCTGTCGCTTTTCAGGTTCCCTAAATTAGAGTGAACTGCAGATTCGGAAGCAGGATTAGACTCAGATGCTTCGGCTTGAGATCTTGTCTCTCGGATCTGATGAGCAATATCCGCCAATTTTTTCTTAATCGTCGACACAGAAGATATAGTCTTATTTAACTGACAAGAGAAACGATCGATCAACCATTTCATTTGTCCCTTGACTCTTGCTTTCTCTTCCACAGAATTAATATTCTTCGGATCGCATCGACATTGCTGAACAGCTCTCATTGTTGATGTAAATCCTTTCAGAATAAATTCTGTACGCGAAATTAATCTAGCAAGATCTTCCTGTATCGACATTGGATTTCTCGAGAATGCCTGATGTAGCTGTTGCAGATGATACGGATATGCACTGTGAACCTCTGAAGTTAATCTAGATAAGGAGAAATATAATTGGAACATGGCCTGCGTAACAGCAATATTCTTATCATCAATTCCCTGTTGACTTCTCTGATCTTCTTCAAAATTTCTTGCACTAGGTTTAATACCCAAGTCGTCACTAATGGTGCTCCTATTATTATTATTATTATTATCATCATCATTATTGTCATTATCATCATTTTGTGCCGTTTTGGTGTTGATGTTTGTGTTGCTCTTTACAAGAGTAACAAAGGGTTTTGGTGGTGGAGCAGGTACTACCAAACTCGGTGGCTGTTCAGTTACGCCAACCTCATTTCTCTTCAATACCTCATTTGAATTTCTGAGTGGTTCATTCATGATCTCCATGAATGTGAAGATGACTCAAGAAAAAACTCTCACTATACCGACAAAACTGGGGGAAAAAAAGTGATTGCGGAGGAAAACTAAACGTTACTTTTGTAATCAGTAACGAATATATTCACCAGCAAAACAACGTACTTATACCTTTCTGTAAATAAGATCGATCTAAGCTTGTTGATAAAACAAATTTAAAAGAAAAAACTTATATATATGGGGACGGCAACAACAGAGAATTTGTTTAAAAGTGAAACTGTGTCTGACTGACCGTTCCATCGATACGTCGATGTGGACAGCCGGACCCTAAGCTGAAGCCTGAACTGCCAAGCTGCTCGCTCAAATTTCGGGACTGCAGACTGTCACTGCAGTCCAGTTAGAAGTTAGAACTTAGCCATGTTTAGCGGTGGCGGTAGCGTGTGGCGAGTTGAGTCACGAATGTGGCTGGCAACTTGCAATTCTTTTTCTCCTCGCTCCGACTCGCTGGCCAGTGGCAGCTGCCATGAGTCCCGTGACTCGTGAGTCGTGAGTCGTGAGTCCATGGCCATCGCTCGAGTCTTGACGCTGACAAAACTTCTACGTCGATTTATGAGTCAGTCGTCTCTTCTAGGCTAAAGTACCCGGTCACCGGTCCGCCAGCGGTCGAGATTTCAGATTTTCTGTCATACGTACATTTAAACCTGGATGTGCCGCATCTATATTAGTAACCAGCTCAGTTCAAGCCTAGTTCAAGCCTAGTTCCAGAAATTAGAATGCAGTCCCATGGGTACAACAATTTAAAATAGCGTCTTTAAAGTACTGATTTTATAAAGTTGAAAAGAAATCCTAGTAGATCCACTTTGAAGAATCGAACATATTTTTAAAAATGGGTAAAAAGGGACTGTTTTCTTTTTGAAAAGCGTCCCATGCCTTATTAAACAACCGTGAAATTACATATGGCCGGTCCCCTTAGATATCATAGAAACAGAGTAGTAAAATAAAAGGCTTTGAAAATATAACATGCTAGCGTACGTATCCTAAAATATATTGCACTTTCATAAAGCTGTAATTTACAATAGAATACCATGTTAACAACTTGTTACTGTTTTCGATGTCAGTCCTATATGATATACGTCAATTACTGTCGTGGAGACTCTCTCAATTCACGATATAGTTGCAAATTCAGTAATACATACATATTAGAAGTAATAATTCGCTGTTAAACCAACTATCTTGTCTCTATGGAGCTTTAATCACTTTTTTCTTTTTTTTTAATCAGTGTTTTCAAAGATGAAAGAATCATGCTACTTCGTTTTTTTAAACATCCGCTTAACAATTGGAATGTTTAGTATACAGTTAGCAAACAGAAAATATATGAAAATGACAAAAAAGTTTTTTGTATTATGACAAACGTAAATTTCAGATGTATATACATATACAGATACATATATATAATTAATTAAATACATAAATAAATAAAAAGGTGTCGAGTTATAACTTATAACAGGTTAAATTGAACAGTGGAATAGCGATTATGCATCGTATTTCATCTTCATGAATAAAGCTAAACCACATAAAGAAAGGGCAAAAAATAAGGATATTATAAATCACTATCTTGATTTTGTTGAGCAAAGACATCTTGATCTTCATCATCAAGAGGTTCATTGGTACGAATACTTATATCATAATCATCATCGACGTCGTTATCGTGATCTCTCTTGTGATGTTCTCCATTTTCATCTTCATCTTCATCATCAATGATAGCTTCTTCATCAATTCTTTGCTTACTATTCGTAAGTGAAGTAGTTCCTCCTGAAGAAACGTCACTTGAACGAATGCGTGAAATCGAATTACCAATATCAGTTGAAATTGAAAGATTAAGTGGTGTCATTGGAGGAAGTGTACTTGAAACTGGTAAAAAATCTGGTGATCTACCTCCTATTGAGTTAGTCATCGAATCAACTCTTATTAATTGGATGTTCCCATTGTTAATTAGATTATTACCATTAATTAATTGTCCTTGACCTTGTTGCTGTTGTTGCTGTAATTGTATCTGTAATTGCTGTTGCTGTTGTAATTGCTGTAATTGTTGTTGCTGTTGTCTAGATATAACTCTTGTAGTTGTTTGCGAGTGAGGTAACGATGATAAATTCAAATTTAAATATGATGAATTATGTGATTTTAATGATCCTGGAGGAGACGAATGACTTAAATAGAAATTCGATGGAGATCCTGCTAAAGATACTGGAATTAGCGATGGCGAGTCTGGTTCTATTCCATTTTGTATTTGTATTGACTGTGATTCTAATGCGTTAAAAGTGGAGTTGGATCTACTTCCAGATGGCCTTGGGGATATCGAAGTATGCTGTGCTGCAAAAGTCGGTTGATTTGCCATTGTTGGAGAATTTAAAGAAAATCTACGATTGTGTGAAGTTCCTTGCTGATATGAATTTGGAGGACCCAACGATATGGATGCAAAACTTGGATACTGTGCTACTGAATTTGATGAATTCTGGTGTTGTAGTAAAGGTAACCTCTGTTGAGTCAAGTTTCTTGAAATATTTGTAGACCAATTCGATGATGTTGCAGCTGTTGTATTTGATCCAAGATCAGTGGATCCGGATGATGCTGGATTAAAACCAGATGTAATATGAGATGTCGAAGTCGTAGATTGAGAAAACTGCTGATTTAAAGATAATAAGGATATGTTGGAAGATGAAGGAACCAGCCTTCCTTCACCATCCATACCGACAGATGTTGCTAATAAATCTGGTGATTCTTCGCCATCGGCACCTTTAATCTTCTTTTGTGTTTCTTCAAAACGTTTTTCGGGAGCTAGGGGAATCATGATGTTTTGAGTCTTTTGTTTTTGAAGTTGTATCTTATTAATTTGAGCCGTTGATGATGATGCTGATGGTATTGATGTTGATGATAAGTTATTACCACTTGGTGCTGCTGCTGTTGTAGTCGATGGAGTCGATGGAGTTGGTGTATCTGCCGTTACAGAAGTCAACGTATTAACACTTGGATTATTGCTTGTGTAATATATGCCACCGTTGCGATGAAGCACATCTGAACTGCCGTTTAATGTTTGCTGAGAAGAGGTCCCGTGTCTCATAATCTTCGAAGCATTCAAAGAAAGACCTAACAATTCATCAGATATGTCTGTTGTTTTCTTCTGTGACATTATAAAGCTAATGGAAGTAACAGGAGACAAAACACAAACAAACAGAAAAAGCACACACACAGAAAGGAATGGAACTTGGGATTAGCGAACAAAGAGGGAAACCAAGAATAAAACTATCAAAACAGATAAAAGAACGACGAGCGGAGATGGGTAATATTGATGTTATTAGTATAAGTATATTGACGGTTAAAATGTTGATATTTGAAAAGCTGAACAAGATAAAAGGACAAAACAAAAAAAAACATTCACTCTATGTATGTGAACCCCATCGCATCAGACAAACAAATGCAAACAAACAAAACATAACAGCGATAAAGGGAAAATTTTTCAGAGGTTTATCGTGTGGGCTGGCCTCACTTCCCGTGCAGAATCCTGATGCGCCTGCGTCACGGAGTCTGCGTCTGTGGGTGTGGGGCGCGTGCGCGCGGTGCTGAACTTTGGCTCGTGCTGTGTGCGTGCGACGTATGGCCGATATGTGGCTGGGTAGTGGGCAGTGGGCAGTGGGCAGTAGGGTAGTTAGGGCTGTAGACTGTGGTAGCGGGCAGTGACCCGGTGCGCCTGTTGGCCTGCGGGAACTGGGCATGCCATTTGTGGGGCCCGCACCGTGGGGTCGGGGTCGGGGTCGGAGACGGGGATTCGGATGGTCATACTCACAGGGTGGTGTTACGCTTGTGGCGGTGTTGGAACTTAGCAGTTGGCAGTTGTGCCGGGGGCAGCGCGGCATGCGAGGCCGAGCTGCAGGCTGTGAACCCAGGGTTTGGAGATTTGCCTGGTAGCAGCTAGATATTCAGATGTATACACACAGATTAGAATAGATTAGATCATGAGATCAGGGATAGTCATAAAAATGGGTACGATTCGTTTTATTGCTCCTATACAGCTATATTATATTGAAATGAATTAATTTATATTAGATTTACGTTATATCTTTGAATCACAGTCTTAATAGTTAGCGATGTTGGCTTCAAAGTTCTCTTTTAATTTGGTCTTTCTAGCATCTGGAGTGTCATCACCTTCAAGGAAATCTTCCACTTCATCAACCACCTCTTGAATAGCATCTTCGATGTCATCAAATAGATCTTCAAAGACACCAAATAATCCACCATGCTTCTTCTTATCATCATCATGATCGTCATCGTCGTCGTCGTCATCATGATCATCATCGTGATCATCGTCGTCGTCATCGTGATCATCATCATGATCATGGTGATCATGCTCCTTCTCCGGTTCACTGGTATTTTCAGCAGATGGAGCCCGAGTCTTGGTAACCAATGTAGTTCCTGTTGCTTTATAATCAGGCAGCGTTTCCGTGCTAATAGCAGTATCTTCAGAGAGTAATTTAGCAGTAGGATCAACAGGAGTTTCAACTTTCAAATCTCCACTGCTTGCATTAGGTCCCCATAATAAATCAACAGTGGCATTGTTTTCTAAAGTCTCCACTTCAAATTCCACATTAGGATATGTATATTTATCAACCCACTTAGAATCCAATACACTCGATTTTTCAATGTACGAAGGATAATAAGTTCCGTTATTTGGTGATGGTTTCAAATTCAACGAATCACACAGTATATTATAAATTTCAATATTTTCAAATGGTTTTAATTTATAATTCTTTCCTAATTTAGTTTCAAAGTATGGACCAGTAGACAAGAACAGAGATCTCATCAAAACTTCTTCATTGGAATAACCGTGAACACCTTTTGGAGTATATTCAGTTTTACCTTTCATATTACCATGCGTAGTAATGGAGTAGCCAACTTTTGGGATAATCCAAATAGGAGCAATACGAGAATCAAATTTCGTACCGTGTCCACCAAACAAAGAATCAATGACTTCATCTTTCAAATAAATGTCATAATGAGAATTTAACGGATCCTTCTCATAACTAGCTTTCAATTCACTATAAATTTCATCAATAGCAGAGTCTTCAAAAGGTCTTAAACCAAACAGTGGCCAACCATCAAAATATTGAATCTTAGAAACATCAATCAAATCATCTAAATAAATTAATCTATCTTTAGAAGTTGGAGCCATACCATGATCAGAGACAATCATGACGTTCACCAAATGAGTTAGATTACGTTCTTGTAAACCAACGTAGAGAGAATCGATGAAATTATCCACATACTTTAAACCTTTTTCTAATTCTTTACCTGCAATACCGTATTTATGTCCTAAAGAATCAATAGTTGGAACATAACCCATGATAAGTTCTGGTCTAGTTTCTAAAGGTAAATCAATCCACCCCAACAATCTATCTAGTTTCTTTGATAACAATTCAGATCCATTGAATTTATCGACATACATTGGATCTAAGCCATCTGAAAAGACAACCTCTGAACCTGGCCACATATGTGTAGCTGCAGAGACACCTTGTCTTGTAGCAGTTGACCAAATAGGTTCTCCACCCCACCATCTTTCATCCAGAGATATGGAGTTATCAGTATTGATAAATCTAGTATCCATCACTGGATCATAGAATTTATTGGAAATTATACCATGATAAATAGGTTTTAAACCAGTAATCAATGTATAATGATTTGTAAAAGTAACTGATGGATTCGTTGGAATCATATAAGGAGCAACGTAACCTCCACTAATAAATAAATCATGCATGAATGGTGTATACTCTGGAGAGACATAATGTGGATGAAAACCGTCTAATGATATTAAAATAGTCGTTGGATAAAAGTCTTGAGTACCATTTGATAACAATGGTTTCTTTATAACACTTGTTTGACCTTTAGTTTTAGCTTTTTTAGCATCATTCTTGGATTTCCGTTTTGTTCCAATAAAAGATGCTGCAAATAGAATACCAAGGAAAATAATAATAAACAAAGCAAAATGATATTTCTTAATCTTCTTCTTTCTATTGGCTTTTGCAACTTCTCTAGTCTCATCAACATCTGCAAAACTAGATTGTGATCTATTTGAATGACTTCTATCAAATAGTTCTATTGGTTCTAAGTATTGGAATCCATCATTCTTCTTTTTACTAAATGCTTTACGTATATTTTGAGACACCTTAGTGAAAATACTTTTCTTCTCTTCTGGCAACTTGCGCAAATCACCCATCAGTTGGAAGTCATCGGTGGTTTGATCATCATCATCTGTAGTCAGAAAGTTATCTTCTTCCCTAGCCTCATCCAAGTCTGTGATGGGCAGGTCAACAGCAAATCCGTGATTCTCTGACATGTTGGCGGGATATAAATTGATCAAATGAAAAAAAAAAAGACAAAGATATGAAAAGGCAAAAAAAAGCAGACAAAAAAGAAAAACCACAACCAAAAATACAAATAATTCAAGCTCACAATGAAAACGACCCACTCCAAAGGAACGAATAGAGAAGGCAGGAAAAGCTTAATTTAAATTATTTGCGCATCAAAATTTTGTTTTTTGAGTCGTTCGTTATAACTTTCGACGCGTCGAATAGTCGATAGACACCGACGCTGCGGGCGCCGGGCAGTGGATTTTTCGTTGATATTTTGATGCTTTTGATTAATTATAGCAGTTGTCTATTTCACTATCGGTGTTTGATCTGTTCGGTCTTTGAACTGTAGTATCACCTCATATTATATATTTGTTATTTTACCAATGTTATTGAGAAGAGAATTCCTACACAGAACTCGTCTATTGACTAGAAGTCAAGTGTTAAAGACCTCCGTTAGAAACTACGCAAAGGAGTCACCTATCGGTACCGTTCAACATTTTGATCCTCAACCACCTGCATTAGAGACTAACAAAGTCACACAGACTAACAGGTTAGAAAAAACTTTGAGCAAGTTTTGGGAAAAGGTGGATATTAAATCAAACCCTGAAGGATTCCATATTCAATTGGATAATAAGACAATCAAAACTCCATTAGGCTTTGACTTGGTTATTCCTTCCAATCGTCCAACTTTAGCACATTTGTTGAAACATGAATGGCAACATTTACCAAATTTGAAAGTGAAACCATACTTAGTGCCATTAACTTCGGTTGTTTCTCGTGCTATTGATTTAACGAGAGTGAATGAGTTAGAGGACCAGGAGATGGCTACTAAAATAGGTGATTTAGAAAGCATAAAACGTCAGCTACTGAGATACTTAGATACCGATACTTTACTTGTGTTTTCACCAGCTGAAGACTGTGATGGAAAATTGAGAAAAGCCCAAGAAGATATTTACAGACCTTTGATCTCTTCAATGGAGGCATTTTTCAGTAAATATAATGAAGATAAGGATAAAAAACTCACATTAAGCTTTTTGGATTCTGATTTGCATGGATTGGTTGGTAATCAACAGCCAGCAGAGACTAGAGAAGCAGTCACAAAATGGATGGATTCCTTAGATGTTTGGGACTTGGTCGTTCTAGAAAAAGCAACTTTAACCGCCAAATCATTTTTATCTGGTGTGGCCATTTTAAGAATGAACGATCTAGAAGATGATTTTAAAATGAGCTTGGAAGAAATCTCAAGAGCTGCAACTTTGGAAATCATTTATCAAACAGAAAGATGGGGTGAAGTTGAAGATACCCATGATGTTGATAAAGTTGATGTTAGAAGAAACTTAGGAACTGCTTCGTTGATTGCCTACAAAAAGTAAGAAAAATAAATAAACTTACTTACATATGAATTCTTGTCTATAATAATAATATAATATTAATTAGAATGAAATGCCTTATAAATATAAATAAACACAGGAAAACTATTACAAATAATGCAAGAAAAAAACAGAAAAATCAGAAATCAAACTGTAAAAGAATTTAGGTTAAAAACAAATAGATGTAAAAATTGTGTATTGATTATTCAAGTAAGTTAATAAATGTCATAAAGACTTGCAATTCTTTCTTACCAATAAACTGTAAAAGATGCAGTTGGTTTTTAGGTGAGTCAACACCAACATCAACACAATTAACGGCAACTTGTTTGTCATCAATCACTTTGAAAGCATTTTTATTTAAAAGTAGATCAAATGACAGAGTTGAATTTTTGATGACAAATCTGAAATAGTGCTTATTGCC
Organism: Ogataea ovalis; assembly: GCA_030556425.1. Lineage (NCBI taxonomy): Eukaryota > Fungi > Ascomycota > Pichiomycetes > Pichiales > Pichiaceae > Ogataea > Ogataea ovalis. The sequence goes on from JAKTTZ010000003.1 coordinate 429,354, forward strand.
AAAGTCCCCAATCTTTATAAGACACTTTTCACAGTATTCATTATCGGTATTACGGATTCCTGCCATTCTACGACACGTCAGCAATGTTTGATAAACAAGCTTGGTCTTTGTACTAGGAGTCAGCAATGTCTTTCTGTCAACATGAGATGAATTTAAAGTTGTAGCAGTTCCATTTGAACCAATTTTCTTTGCCGGTTCAAGTTGCTCCACCATAGTTGGCATCTTCGTTCCAAGAGCTCCATACTTGGAACCCGATTGAGCAAAATGTGATGGTGATAAATAAGAGGAAGAGGATGATGATTTATGCAGCACATATTCCACATCACGAGGATCAGTGGAAGAAATCGAGCTCAGGTTAGTAATGACACTATGCAAATCTGATTGTTGAGAGCCCGAAAGGGAAATGCTATCCTTTGTGTTATTGTTTCCCTTTTTGTATGTGATCAACACATTGTTTAAAGAACCTAACTTGAAGGTGTCTTCCATAGTTAATGAAAGAATAACTGGCTCATCTTCGTGATCCACAGAGTTCAAATGCAAATTGGTTGAATTCTTTCTAATTATTGTGGTTGCATTTAGCTTGGAAATAAAGACAAGATCTGTTGGTGTACATGTCGTGTAACCCACCAAATAGTTGACCGATTTGTCATGCTGAATCAACTTCAGATCAACTTCAATCATTTCGGACCATTTATTTTGGTTGCTTAGCCATTTTGAGTATTGCGCAGTTTCGAGATAGACAACGTTGTTGTTAACGAGAATCGTTGCTAATGCAGGAGTAAGTTTTGGACCAGCCAAATATGCCTGATATTTGGTTGATGTATCGTCATTGTGATTAGAGCTGCCACTATTAATTAGGGTTGAAAATATGTTGAAGATTGATTGCCTTTTAGCTTTCTTCTTCTTCTGTTGACTGGAATCATTGGAGCTGATGCTACCGTCCGTTGCGCTTCTGGTAACTTTTTCTGATGGTGACGTTTCATCAATTTGGTTGTTACTCAGTTTGGACAGTTTCTCTTTGGTTAACTTGAAGTCTCTAATTCTTTCACTTGACTTTAGTTTTGAACCAATACTTATCTCAGAGGAATTCTTTTTGGTGAATAGTTTGTTGTGCTTCAGAGTCTCCGATAATTCAGGAACCGATCTAGTGGCATGCTGCTGGTTGAAGTAAATTGATGGTTTTTTCACCATTGGAGAATCCAATTTTCTTGTGAGAACTGGGATTTGATCTAATGATTTGTTCTTTGGTGGTAATTGAGGACGTCTTATTGGTATTTCGACCATATCATCAACTTGTTCAGTCTTCTTAGGAAGTATCAAACCTAAACCCAAAGATCCTGATCTGTTAAATTTTTCAATCTTATTAACCATTGCGGCCTCTGAATCACCGTTAAAAAAAGACATTAGTTCGTCCTTAATATCGTAATCCTTTCTTTCAATTTTGAAATAAAGGTTGATTTTGCTATTGATGCATGAACAGAATTGAGTCACTGTTGAATCGACCTGTTTGACAAATTTCAACTCGCCTCTTCTCAATGGTGGAAAGATTAGTGATCTGCCAAAATCTTCAGTTGATGTTATTGCAACTGAATCAAATAAATTCGTGGATTTTGTATCACCATTATTTAAAAATAGTAGAGCAATCTTGTTGAAGCTCAAAGTTGTATCGAGATTTTCATTGGAATAATACAGTTCGGAATTATAGGTTTTAATAATGCTATCTGGGTTGAAGCTAGAAGCCGTTGGCGTTAAGTCAATCAATGACTTAACATTGTTCAAACCGACGCTGTTCAGCAATTTTTTTCTTTCTGATTCATCCACATCTCTTGCAGCAGACAAATTTTGAGTTAATTTATGGTGAGCTATCTGTAAGTTAGACATCAATTCTAAAGTTTGAGGTTGTTCAATCTGGTATTGAATTAATTCAATTAACTTAACAACAAACTTGTTCAGGTATCTAATTCTAACCAATGGTCTTCTTCTTAATTGTATCTCCGTCTTAGGCTGAGCGCTATTTAATCTATACATTCCGACATAATTATGATAATGGGGAATGATGCTGATACACCATTCACTAAATTTGACGACGGCAACATCTGCATCTTTATGATTCAAAATTTGCAACAGCTCACTGTGAAATTCAATCAACTTGGTCACAATACGAACTAATTTCCCATTCTTCCTTTTTCTTTGCAACATCATATCGTCCGTTGTATCCTTTAAGGAGTCATCGAAGTAATTATTAAATCTTAGATCGAAGTTGTTGAGCAATACTAGTAGAGATTGTAATTCACTTGCATATATTGTTTCTGAATCTCTAAACTCTTTAATCAGCAAATGAATCTCTCTATTCATTGACGATCTAGAATTTGCAGAGTCGTGGTAAATGTCTGGAGTGGTGGTGAGCAAGCTGGACACCGTGACTGCAGAGGAGTGGTTCACGACATCTTGGATGGAAAATAGGTGAGGCGTTTTCACAGACATGGTTAACAGCGTGAAACCAATCGATGCAATAAATAAATAATTCTGCAAAAAGATAAGTTTTGAATTAGAATGCAGAAAAAAATACAAAATTATAAATACTTATATCAAAAGATGAAGAAAAAAAAGACAAATAGCAAACTCTTTGAACATACAGGATTTAAGTTATAATTAACAATATTCAGGTGTTTACTTTTGAGCCGCATTGAAGGGCTTTTCTACAGGCTCAACCGCGTGTCTTACACGGTGCATTCACTCTTTGAAAGGGCCGTGTTTGCTCACGCTGCACGCTTCACCGCGTCAGTTCGGTTGCTCATTCCTCGGCGTGCGTTCCTTGAATCTTGATGCGCGTGGTCTACGGCTCCATATATATATATATATATTCATGTATAAGCTTATATCGGTAAATATCATTAAAGTATAAAAATAGGAACATTAAGTAAATAGTTATATATACAAATATATATATGTATTTCTCTCTATATGATCGTTCACTCACTCACTCACTCACTCAATGCCAATAAGGCATCAACACACGCTCCAATACTTCTCTCGGCAGTGTCTCCTTCCCCTTCTGAACTCTTCATTACAACAACGTCTTTAATTAGATCCTGGTCTAAGTTTGGGAACATCTTTACAAGCACATCATAGTTATCATCCCTTTGTTTCTGAATGGCCAATTCCCTTTCATGTTCGGTAATCGATAGAGTCTTAATGTCATCGATTGTGGTCAAGTGATCGCCCTTTGACTTTGATGGTGAAGCAGGAGGAGGAGTAGTTGGCGACTGCTGTTGAAAGAAATTAGAGAAGGAGTTTGATAAAGATTGTTTCATCATTTCTGCAGATTTGGTCAACACCTGAGATGGGGATTCAGCGGCAGCTGATCCTATTAAGTCGGTCATTTTTTTAGGAATTGGTGATAACACATTGAGACGTTGCTGAATCTGAGCTCCAATATCCTGTTGCTGTTGTTGTTGTTGTATTAGTAACTGCTGCTCCTTTTCCTTTTCTTTCTGTAATTTTTTCTCTTCTTGCTCTTGTTTAATCATCTCTTTAGCTTGGGCAATCTCTTTTTCGTAATCTTCTTCGGAAATGCTCAATTTTTCAAAATCGATGTCGATTATAAAGTTGCATGCGATTTGTAAAGTACTAACATAATAGGAAGTTTCACCAACTAAGAATTCTTCGTTTCTGAAACGTTCAATGTATAGTAGATTAGAATACAAATATTTTGGTTTAGCTTGTAATAACACATAAATTAATAATGGAACAAAAGAATCTGCATTTTCTTCAATCTTGTGAGATTTCTGTTGTTGTCTTATTAAACCAAAGATAATTTTACAACAATTCAAGATGCAAATAATCTTATCTCTTGGAGACTTATAATTATTCAATTTATTTAATTCGGTTGAAGACAATTTAATAAAGTTTGATTCCACAGTTAAATTCATTGGAACATCTAAATGATTTAGATTTACCCAATTGAATAACTTTAAATTAGTATGATATTTTTTATCGTTGTCTAGATCCTCCTTATGTTGATAAGATAACTTAGATTTTGGATTTATAACAGGGCTGAAAACTTGATTGTATATTCTAGTCATAACAAGTTTTTCTAAACCTTCTTTACAATTATCTAATTCAAGTTCATCTGTGATTGTATTAAAAGGAGGATACTGTGTCAATTTATCAAATATGAAATTTTGAAAATCGTGTACAAGCTTAACTTGTTCATCAACAGTCCATGACCGTTGTGTAAACTGAACTAAGAATGATTTCAAATATTTATGAATTGGCTCACATTGTTTATTCTTAAATAAAATCAAAAACTTCTGGAAATCAAACACAACTTGTTTTTTAGTTGTTTTTGATGGCACATCAACTTTTTTAATTTGTTTACTAATAGACTTCGAAGTTGTATTCTGCTGTTCTAAATTTGTTTGGGAAGGTGTTTCGGCAGTTGTTACATTTGTTGAACCTTCTATAATTGAAGTTGTAGTCGTCGTTGCAGTTGAATCCACCACGGATTGATCAATTTCTTCTTCCACAGGTGTGCCCACTCTGCTGGTCTTCAGATCGAGAACCTTGTCTAATTCTTCATCTTCATTCTTTTGTTGCTCTTTAATAATGAGTGGAGTCGACTTTTCTTGAATAATTTCTTCTTCTTCTTCATCATCATCTTCATCATCATCATCTTCTTCTTCTTCGTCAGTTGAGCCTTCATCCAACAGGGCACCTTCACCGGAATAAGTCATAGCACTAATCAATTCTCTAGCTTTTGTATTTTCACCATTACTACTCAAACTTGAGTCATCATTGTGAATTAAAGAGTCCAAAGTAGGAATTGTTTTTTTCTTCGGAGGAGAAGTGGATTCTAGTTGTTCCAATACATCAATAACATCTGACTTGCTATTAATTGGTGCTTTATAAGACATAGTTGGACTAGATAATCCAACTAATGGTTGAGATGATTTCAAAGAAGGCAAGACAAATCCAATACCGGTTCCATTTGTTGCCGTTGTCTTAGGCTTTGACGTATTCGCTTCCGTATCCGATTTAATGGGACTTGCCTGTTTTGAATATGTTTGATTAAAAGACATGTGAACAATTAAATGAGGGGTGGTTGCTATGCAACAATTGAATTAAAAATAAATTTTGTCTAATGGGATAATGAATAAAACCCGAATACTGTTTATATAAAGTTAAAAAGAAGATAATACAAACAATTGAATATTAAAAAGAGTACACATGCACACTCTCTCACTCTCTCACAAGCGGCCAAACACGGACAAAAACGAACAACAAGATCAAGGATAAATATATCTTGTTATAAGTATATAACAAAGAGAAAGAATGAAGGAAAGAAGAAAATAGTATGATCCTGCTGAGGACAAAAGGGGTACTGTATAAGATTCTATCTAGTTTACACTGAAGTATAGTCAAAGAGTTTTATAAATATTTTCACCAGCCAGTATCAGATAATCAATTATAAGCAGTTTTTCTCACTTTCTCCAACTGACAGAAGTTTTGTGGACGATAACTGCGACTGTTACAATTCTTTAGAATTGGAGAGATACCGACGGGTCGTTTCAAAAGAGGGAAGGTCGATTTTAGATCATGTGATTTTGAGTTTCGAGAGTTGAGAGTTCAAGGAAACCAAAACAAGAAAATAAAACAGATTCAGTCACGTGCATAAATCTCACGTGAGCATAAAATCCGAAAAAAAAGAATCCTACAGCGAAAAACTGCCAATGCTACCATGATTCATAATCTTGTGACCAAGCGTCTATATTTATATAAAAGATCGACTTTTGAAACGGGGGAAAAAAGCACAACCTAATAAAATATGCACATAAGACAATAATGCAACAATTTCCGTCAATCAGGGAATCGAAAAAAATCAGGCAATGAATAACAACTAACAAGATAATTGTAGATCTTTTTACCAGTTAAACGAATGAAAATTAGATAAAATAAAAGGATAAAGAAAAAATAACGGAGGATTTTGGAAAAACTGGAAAAAGAAAAAAAAAAAGCGAGGGATTCAACTTCCAAGACGAAAACCCCCAAAAAAAACGAGATGTGGCAATTTGCAAACGTATGTAGAACAAAAAAGAAAAAAAAAAGTGCGACAATAGCGAAAAATAAATAAGCAAAATTAAGCTCATTTAAAGTTTGATCAAATAAGCAACAAAACAAAAGAATTGGCAAATAAACGTACAAAGAAAATAAAAAGAAAATTAAAAAACTTTATTAAGAAATGTGGAGGCAATCAACCCAAACCAATAGATTTTAAAAGATAATGCAATCACAACATCGGCCGAAAGGGGCAAAACAGTAGGTAATTCTGATCAGGATCAGTAAAAAATCAATCTATCTGATCAGTGATGTCAGCCAGGCCTCCAGCCTTCAGCCTTGAGGTGGCCCAGGTAGCCAGGTGGCCAGGCTGCCAGGCTGCCAGGCTGCCGGCCACTGGCCAAGTTTGATGTAGCCAATCGATCTTGAGTTTTTACCAAACCATCACTAAACTCGTATTCGTTGTACGACGGTGCCCATTATTTTTCTTGGTGCGGGAATATATTATTCTAAAAGTTGGTTGGCCACATTTTTATCTGCTCTGCGAAGCCAAGGACAAACGTTAAGACAAGGGCAGGGGCAGGGGCAGGGGTAAGGCAATGAATGATAGACAAAATAATAGAAGTGGAAGCAGGCTACCCGATTATTTAATTGTTATTTGAATTCAAATCATATATACAATTTGAATTGATAAAACTGTAAAAGATGAGCCACCGAAATGACAGACAACAAGTTTTCTTTCCTTTTTAATCCCGATAATCAAGATTAAGAAATACGCGGACTGTGATTGAATTGATGGCCCTATTAATGTCTGTTTTTAAAAGGTTAATAATACACATAATCCGGTTCTTAAATTGAACAAATGGCTGTTACATTTGCTTTTATCATTTGACATTTTTAACACAATTTCCTCCAATTAGAATGTTGAAGTTTCTGCGACGGACCCGGACTTTATTATTGCTATACGGGCTTATACGAGGTTTTTCGATTTTCATGTTTCGTACTTCTTGTTGAGTTAAATTGAAAAAATCTTGCGTCTTGCAAGCACAAAAATGAATAATCATGCTGCTGTTGAAATTTGCAACTTGCGCCTACGTCAATCATAAATATCGATCTATTATTCAATTGCAATAAATTTTTCAAAATTACTTAGTAATTTTGTTTACTAATATCGATCGAATTATTAAATTTTTAATACTGTGTATAAATGTTGAAATTGTGACAAACTGTATATATATCAATAGAGAATACATGTGAATACATTGTACAATCAGAACCTACTATATTATGTAGATTATAATGCTAGAGGTACAAATTACAATACTGTGTGTACCGCTATTAAACGTATACATATATACAATGCATTACAATACGCAATTCCTACAGCAGCAATTCATTCACCGCCACAGGAAAGAGGATATAATTAAACATTTATCTGGTTTTGCCCAACGGGAGAAGCAGGACATAGGCCCAAAGGGCAATTAACAGCCAGGAATGAGGTGAGGTGAGGGACATTCACAATTACGTGGGACAATATAAACAAGAAGATGTGGCTAAGTAATATTTGGCAGGCGGCAATTGTTCCCAACACTGTCGTGCACATATTACCAAACTTTAAAAAAGCTTGTTGATCGCAAGAATTCGTGCCCTGGCCGTAGTAAAAGTTTTCTGGACTCGTTTTCCTTCTAACCCTCTTACAGTGTGCCCTACAGGTTGTTAGAGGTTACTGCGTGTATACATTTTCTCTCACATGTTACGTTCCCCGTTTCTGGAGACATCGGTGCTCCTCTCGTTTGATTGGCTGAATTCTTCAATATCGATGTCTTGGCTACTCTAATTAAGCTTACAATTCTCGAATGCTATTATATATATATATAAAAAGTGAACTGACACATAGTGTATTAGTGTAACTCATAATTAATCTCATACAAGGTTACTTAACTTCATCTTATTCATCTTAAAATGTTACAAAAAAATCGAATAATGTAGACTGCTTGTTGATCACTTGACACTGACTCGTGACCAATAGCGCAAATGACAAGCAGTTTTTGCAATTCCCGCTCCACAAACTAACCAATTGAATCCCAGTAAGTGGGATACATTCGACCGCATTGCCAACTAACAGTAGCTTGCATTGAGGTTCATTAAGCTATACCAGTTTAAATATTAACGAACTTTCAGGGTCCAATGAACGGACCATTTAATTGAAATCATAATTTTTTGTTTTTTTTTCATGATGTCTAACTGTTTTAAAGGGTATATATTTTTATAATATACCATTGTACATCCTTCAAAAGAAAAGAATACTACATTAACCTTTTGAGGGTGTTCGATCTTTGATTGGATCTTTTCGCGGCACGAAATTCCGGGTCTTCATACAAAAAAAATATATATAGCTGAGTCAGCTGAATAAAGATCCTCTAAAATCCTTTTTATATAATAGATGGAACTTCGGTTTGATTAAAACTTAGCATGTATATTCAAAGCATCCGCAGATGAATGATTACATATACACTACGTACATGAAAAATAATTCATAAAACTTCGATATTATTTATAAATACAGTAGTGACTCCTTTAGTTTTCATATAAAATTAGATCTTTAAGATTTGATCAATCTGATAAAAGCGAATTTACCTCAAAATGTAACAACCAGACAAAGTACAGGCTGTAGTGTGCATGCCGACTAATAATTAAAATTTATGCTGCTACCTAACACTATTATATTATGGTTAGTGAATAATAAGTTAAGCGGGTAACCTTCCTTGATGTAAAAAAAAAAAGAAAAAAAAAAAGATTTTCCCTACTAAAATTCAAAACCGCAATATCCACTAGTACAGAGTCAAATGGACTATTTTTAAACGATTAAGAATAAACCAATAATATTAATGCTTTTAAGCAAAAAAAACAAAGGTCAGCAAAAGATCAAAGACTGGCAGCTTAAAATTTACTAGTCAAACTAACGGACGCTGTAGTAAAAATAAAAGCCTGCCAGTGAGTGAACCAGCAAAACAGACAATTTTACAAGATGAAAAGTGGGAACCAAAAAGGACATGTAACAAGCCACTTTCATTTGCCACATTTCTTTGTTCTTTTCTTTTTTTTTGAATTATTATCATTCCTTTCCGCAAAGCCGCATATGCGTGTATTCAATTGCTTATAATAGTTTATTTTCACTTTAAATTTTGTGCTGTTTTATTTTGTTACCTTGTTTTATTATTTTGGTACTCTTGGGCTTTTTTTTTGGCCTTATGTTTCTTTTGTTTGTTAGTTTCCCTCTCATGTCGGTTTTGTGTGCTTGTGGTTGGTTCCCCTCTCCAATTGCCTGTACGGGGTGCTCACCTGTGTTTTGTATATAAATCAACTTATATCCCTATATGTAAATTGTGTTTGTCGTAGTTTAGACCCTTTTTTCTTCTCTTTTTTCTACTCTTTTAATTTTCCTATTTAAGAAAATCATTCTTTCTTGTCGAGTCTCCAATAGATAAATCAATTTTTGTCCACAGGATCTTTTTGTTTTTTTTTCTTTTTAAAAAAGACAAAAAGTAATTGATAAACTACTGCACACAATACACATATACACTTTTTCAATCAATCTTTGTATTTTTTTTCTTAATTAAGTTTTTAGAAAAAAAACTATAATCTTATTGGACAATTTACCCATTTTTTAAATTAAAAATTTGGATATAATCATTTTGTTAAGGAGAAACAAAAAGACAAAACTTTTTTTTATTTTTATTTCATTTTCAACCCCCTAATTTTTAGATTTTAAGTAATCAATTAAAATAAAAAAAACATTTATAACAAATTACTAAAGTATGAGATTTTCAACTGTTTTATCTGGTGCTTTAGTGGCTGCCACAGCTTTAGCTGAAACACATGTTTTCAATTGGACTACTGGTTGGAATATGTATAACCCTGATGGTGTCAAGGAAAGAGATGTTATTACTTGTAATGGTGTCTTCCCTTGGCCTGATATCACTGTTAAGAAAGGTGATAGAGTTGAACTTTACTTAACAAATGGTTTCACAAAGCATAACACTTCATTACATTTCCACGGTTTATTCCAAGAAGGTACTACTTTGATGGATGGTCCTCCAATGATTAATCAATGTCCAATTGCTCCAGGTGACACTATGTTGTACAATTTCACTGTTCCTGATCAAGTTGGTTCTTTCTGGTATCACTCCCATACTGATGGTCAGTATATGGAAGGTATGAGAGGTGCTTTCATTATTGAAGATGATGACAATCCTTATGAATACGATGAAGAAGTTATTATCACAATTACTGAATGGTACCATGATTATGTTGATGATTTGACTAAGAGTTTCTTGAATGTTTACAATCCAACTGGTGCTGAACCAATTCCTCAAAATATTTTAATGAATAACACTATGAACAACACGTGGCACGTCAAACCAGATACTACCTACTTGCTCAGACTTATCAACATTGGTGGTTTTGTTTCTCAATATCTATATCTAGAAGATCATACTTTCACTGTTATTGCCGTTGACGGTGTTTACGTTGAGCCAAATGAAACTAATGAAATTTATATCACTGTTGCTCAAAGATATGATGTTTTAGTCACAACCAAGAATGATACATCTAGAAACTATGCCTTTATGCAAAAATTCGATGATGATATGTTAGATACCATCCCAGATGACTTGTTATTGAATGCTACCAATTACATGGTTTATAACGATGATGTCGAATTACCAGGTGAATACTATATTGATGACTACTACACTGGATTCTTGGATGACTTTTACTTAATTCCATTAGAAGAAGAAGAAACTTTAGACTCTTATGATTATCAAATTACAATTGATGTTATCATGGATAACCTTGATAACGGTGTTAACTATGCTTTCTTCAACAACATTACCTATACTACACCAAAAGTTCCAACTTTGGCCACCGTTATGTCTGCTGGTGACAATGCTACTGATCCAACCGTTTATGGTACTTACACTGCACCATTTGTTTTACAGAAAGACGAAGTTGTCGAAATTGTTCTAAATAACCAAGATACAGGTAAGCATCCATTCCACTTGCATGGTCATGTCTTCCAGGTTGTTGAAAGAGGTCCTTCTTATTCTGATGCTGCTACTCCAGTTAGTTACAATGAATCTGCTCCATACACTGCTCCTGACTATCCAATGAGAAGAGATGTCTTGTATGTTAGATCTCAATCATATTTCGTTATCAGATTTAAGGCTAATAATCCAGGTGTTTGGTATTTCCATTGTCACATTGAATGGCATTTGTTACAAGGTTTAGCTCTGACTTTAATTGAAGATCCATTAAGTATCCAAGCTAATCAAACTTTAACTGATAACTGGGTCGATGTTTGTAATGGTGTTGGTGTCGCTACTGAAGGTAATGCAGCTGGTAATACCGAAGATTACTTAGATTTAACTGGTCAAAACAAACAAGAAAAGAATCTACCTGCTGGTTTCACCGCAAGAGGTATTGTCGCATTGGTATTCTCTTGTGTAGCAGGTATTGCCGGTTGTGTCATGATTGGTATTTACGGTATGGCTGATATTCCAGACTTGGAAAGAAAGGTCTTTGCCGGTTTAACTGACCAAGAAAGAGCAGAAATTCTAATGGAGAATGACGAATCTGATGATGCTTCTGAATCCAAACAAGGTTCTGCTGCAGAAGCCACCGAAATTCATTAATGAGATTAATTGTGTTTTTTACCTAATAGCTTTTTTGTTTTCTTCTGTTTTGAGTTTTATTCGTTTGTTTTGGTCCTCAACTGAATTGGATTGTTTATTAGTTTTTTTGCTTTGAAGACAGCAGTGATGGTAATGGTTTGCAAGCTGGATGTTTTTATTTCACTTTTGGTCGTCTATTCATTTGATCAAGCTTCCCTAAGGAAGAGAAACTGATTTTTGCTGACTGTTTAACAAATTTCTATAAGGTGTGTGCTTATAGATCTTTGAAAATAAAGTCGAACAAACTGTCCGCAGATTTCTGTTTTCTTTACTTCGGGTACTTGCAATCATGAAAAGAAGGGACAACAGATGAATATCATTTTCTTGGATCACGTCTATATCCTGCTTAACAATTATAACACTTCACTTTGCAATGATCTATTGAATCCAACTCAGTTGTTACCACTTTTTTTATTTTTTTTATTATATATATGATTTTTATTTCCTTTTGTTACTAATTTTCCCTTTTTACTTACTAGACATTTTACCTTTATTGTTTTTATTTTTGCTATTTATTTTTCTCCATAGGCTGTGGTGATGATACCCTGATGCCTAAAATCACCAAATTCCCAACTATTGATTGATAACCATTGAAGAATAGGAAGAGAAGAAATCAAGTTGTATATGTGTGTGTGTGTGCTACGTTTTCTTTTACTAACTGTTGGTTTATCTATTGGACTCTGACTTATGCTTCGAATTAGAATTTCGAATTGATTTCATTTTTTAATTCACCGCCTTCTCTCCTCTTATGAATATTTACCGTCCGTTTTGAGGCTCCCTGATTATATTAATGTGTGTACCGTGTGTTTTTTTTTTTTGAATTAATTGTGCTGCGTGTGTGTTATGAATCAGCCCATTTTATTCTTTTTTTTTTTTTTTTTTACTTTTTTGAAAAACTTTGTATTGTGTACATTTTGATAGTTAAATACAACCGTACTTCTTAATACCTTTTCTAATTGTTGTGGAGTAAAATATGCTTCGTTTCAAGGAAAGCATACCGAGGTTAATTTTGCGGGGACGAGAACTGGGGCGCGCAGGCAGCAGCGTAGTCTGCAGGATACAGGATACAGGATACAGCCTACTGGGCACAGGCATTGCAATACACGGGTCCGGCAGCACAGTAATTGCGGCTCATTGCGCTAGGTAAATCACTGAGAGCCAATTACCGGGCTCCAGCGCGTGCAACTCTGCAAGCCTGCAACTACTGTTATCGGGCGAGTTTCAGTTGGTGAAGAGTGAATGGGGGGTATGTGAACTCGAGATGGCATGTGGCAGTACTGGCAAATGGTAGGCTGCTTGGCTGCATCTTCGATGGAGTTTGGTTGGTTTGGAGGCTGGACATCGTTGGACACTAGTTACTATTAGCAGTCTTGCTACGTCTAGTTTTTTCAGCAACCCAGGGTCTGCCCCTAGTACACTGGGCCCGTGGGGTCTGGAATCTGATCCTGTACTTTGTGCTGTTTAACCTTTTTGCCTTTATCTTTTCTTTTTTTGCCAAAATTATTCTATTTTAGATTGTTTTAACTTTATATTTCTTGCAACGAATATCATTTTTCATATATATTCTCTATATTTTCTCTGTTACTGCTAACTAGTATAAAAACTTATTCAATATGAAGGCTATTGTTTACCATGATAGAGGTGACATCAGATATACCGAGGGTTACCCGGAGCCTCATATAGCTCAACCACATGAAGTTAAGTTAAAGGTCCATTACACTGGTATCTGTGGTTCTGACTTGAAGGAATATACGCATGGACCAATATTTTTCAAGAAGGAAGGTCATGAAATTAGTGGTATGGATTTGAACAATGGATCGGTCATGGGCCATGAGATATCTGCTGAAGTTGTTGAAATCGGTACTAAAGTTACCAATTTCAAAATTGGTGATAGAGTTGTCGTTGAAGTGACGGGTACTTGTTTAGATAAGAGTAGATTCCCTGATTCTCCAAGAAAAGATGATGCAGATTGTGAGGCTTGTCAATCAGGTCACTATAATGCTTGTGATTTCTTGGGTTTAACAGGTTTAGGTTTCCATGACGGTGGTTTGGCTGAATATTTGGTTACTTCAGATACAAAATTAATTAAATTTGATGATAAGAAGATTCCTATGGATGTTGCTGCTTTAATTCAACCAATTGCCGTTTCATGGCACGCTGTTCGTGTTTCCAAGTTTGAACCTGGTTTTTCAGCATTAATTTTAGGTGGTGGACCAATTGGTTTAACCACCATCTTTGCACTAAAGGGTCAAAAATGTGGTAAGATTGTCGTCAGTGAACCAGCCAAGATTCGTAGAGAGTTAGCTGAAAAATTAGGTGTTGAAGTTTTTGATCCAACTGGCAAGTCAGCCGAACAATGTATTGAAGAACTGAAAAAGATGTCGCCTACAGGATTTGGATTTAATAGATCATATGACTGTTCTGGTGTTCCAGCAACTTTTGAAACTAGTATCAAGGCATTAACCGTCAGAGGTGTTGCTACAAATGTTGCTATTTGGGCTCGTAAGCATGTTGAATATGAACCTATGCATATTACATTTGCTGAAAAATTAGTTACAGGTTCTATCTGTTTTGTTAAAGAAGATTTTGAAGAATGTGTTGAAGCCTTTGAAAGTGGATTGATCCCAATTGATGAAGTTAGACTTCTGATTACCTCAAAGATTCAACTAAAGAACGGTGTTAAGGATGGTTTTGATGAATTGATTAACCATAAGGACAGACACGTTAAGATTCTATTCTATCCATAAGTTGTACATTAAAAAAAGCTTAGCTCTTTAAAATTATTTCATTTCTTTTCTTGGGCTATTTTCAAATGAAAATGTTTTTTTAATTTTAACGTTTATTTACTTCTGCTGTTTGCTCCTACTTTTTTACACTTATTCCTTATTTTATATTTTATTTCAGTTTATATAGCCGACTCATTTTTGTTATATCTAGTCTTTTTACTATCAAATTATTCTTTTTTTTTTACATTTCTTGAACTATAATACACTAACACGAAAAGAAGTAAATAATTATCTAAATAACCAACCATCGCCAGCTCCCTGTCTCCTCCATCTTCCTTGGATGACCGTATTATTTTCCTCTTGATACAACCTCCATGCTTCTCTGATATGATCAGGGGATAATTGTGTCGATGAATCAGGTATCACAATCTTGAAACTATTGTAACTAGCATCTTTATTAGAAGCATTGCTGTCGGCTCCGCTCAGCCCACTGCCACTGCCACTTATTGGAGGAACAGGTTTTTTAATAACCACATTTTCTAGATCTGGTTCATCATTCATTTTTCTCTTCTTGCATTCTTTCTGATAGGCCTTAACTTCTTTTTCATAGAGTCGTAAATTGCGCTTATACTCCAACTGTTCTAATACCTTAGCTTCACTCTGCTTCCGTTGAACCTCTTTGGCCTTTTCCACGATTTCACCTACAAAAACTTTACCTATACCTGCAATAAGTTTTGCAAAATCGTTACTGATTTGTTGTCCAACAGAATTGTTAACTAGCCTTTTAATACCATTGGCATTCAAATTTGTTCTACGGAAAAATTCGTACCTATTTAATTGTTCACTATCCATGGACTCTATCAATAAGTTCTGCCTTTCATTTAGGTTCATATCCAATGAAATTTCATCAGGGTCTATATCAAATAATTCAAGCAAATCTCCAAAATCTTCACCCTCGAAGTCACTGTCCTGCTGAACGCCTTCGTCTTCCTCTTGCTTTGCATTTAAAAGCCTTTCAGATAAATCAACGTCCTTGTATTCTTCAAGTGGCTCAGCTATATAACTTAAAGCCTTGGCTATATCAACTGGAACTCCATCAGCATTTACTGGCTGAAGCGGATGAGTAACATGGCTATGTTGTTGCTGTGATGGTTGCTGATGCTGGTGATTTTGCTGTGTCTGCTGTTGTTGTTGTTGTTGTTGTTGTTGTTGTAACTTGAGATAATTCGTATATATTTGCTGCTTCAGAGGTGTACTTCCCGGTGATTGCTTGATTTGCCCATCAGGCACGCTAGACGTTGACGGAGATTCAAACTTTGAAGCTAGTTGCGTCGGAGTAAATTTCGATTTGCTTAATGTTTGTTCATTATTCTCAACTTCAGTCTGTATACTTGCAATTTGGGGGTCTTTGTTAGTCAATCCAGTTAGGCTATCGTTATTATCACTGATAATTATCTCATTCACGCCGTTATCTTGCCCTGTTCCCTTCTCTTGCTCGAATTCAAGCTTTTCTTGTGCATGTAGTTGTTGATCAGGATGATCTGATTGTGGGTCCTTCTCTAACGGTACAACAGAATAATTCGTTTCAGACATTATAAGTATACTGTTTCCACGTGGCGTTTATATTCAATACTTGTAATAATGTACGGGATCTGATGAACATCTGTCGATATATGCACTTATAAGCTAGTATTTATCTGTGATCCTCGCCAGAGCTCTTAAGAGAAGCACTGCCAATCTGTCATCCGTCCTCGCGTGCAAGCACCAAAGTTGGACCCGGTCCTACTGTGTCACAAAGATTTTACCTATGATCAAATTACAAATGCAATCACTACTGAATAATCATGGTTCGAATAAATTAAGTTAAAAAATCATTGAATAATATTTATAGAGGGGATGAAATGGAATGGTGCAACATGACTAGTGGAAAAACAAAAAACGCAAAATTAACTCAAGTAAAAGTAAAAACAAAAGTATGGGTATACAAAAATAAATACATACAGATATAGTGTATTTGGGTGACGTACTAGGATATGATTAAACATACTCACTCATGTTTCTGCAACAACAGGATCTCTTTTCTTGTGGTCTGGTTGTGTTTGTTGCCCTTTATGCTCATTTTCAGCTTGTCTCTCAGGCTGGTTTTCATTAGAAGCATCTTCAATATCTTGCTTGGTCTCTGCTTTAAACTTCAACTCCTTCTTTTTCTCTTCCGATTCTTTCATTTGCTCTAGTATCATCTCTTCTTGGTGTTTAAAATGATCAGGAATGATCACTTTGTGCTTTAGAAAATTATCGTTCATTAGTTCTCTTTCTTCTGCCAATTCTTTACTCAACTTCTCATTATCTTCGAAAAGCTGTTTTTTTATTTCTTTATCTGTTAGTGCAGATTCATGCTCCCCAATCAAGACATCATTATCTGGTTCAGGAGTTGAATGATTGGAAGCTGCGTTGGGGTTGGTTTTCAAATGTTGATGTTCGTGCTCAGGCTCATGTTCAGGCTCATGCTCATTTTCACGTTTTTGGTGCTCAAGATCTTCTTTCTTTTGCATCTCAGTTTCGTTTAACAACTTGTACAACCTTGAATTTGGGTTAGCGTACAATTCCTTAAATCTACCTTGTTCAACAATCTTACCATCATATCCTAAAACTAAGATTTCATCACACTTCTCAATAGTTGAAAGTCTGTGAGCAATTGAAATCGTAGTTATAGATCTATCTCTCAATAGATTTGTCAAAGTCACATTAATTGCATTTTCAGATTTCGAATCTAAAGCAGATGTAGCTTCATCTAGTATTAAAATTGGTGGATTTTTAATCAAACATCTGGCAATGGCAACTTTTTGTTTCTGACCACCTGATAACAATGAACCTCTTGGACCAATATTCGTGTTGAATTTCTCTGGGAAAGAATTAATGAAATCACAATCAGCTTTAGCAGCAGCCCATTCAATCATATCAGATGTAACTTTCATGCTCGATGGCAAGCCATATCTGATGTTATCAGCTATCGTTCCTGGCATTAACACAGGTTCTTGTTGCACAAAACCAATCAAGCTACGTAGCGAATGAACTGAATATTTTGAAAGATCCTCACCATCAATATAAATTGTACCCGAGGTGGGATTATAGAATCTTAGTAGTAAAGAAGCAATAGTGGATTTACCACGTCCTGATGGACCCACAATACAGACATTTGAGCCTTGTTTGATTTCAAAGGAAATTTCATCAAAGACCTTGTTATTAGGTCTCGTTGGATAATAGAAAGAAACTTTATCAAACTGGATATGGCCCTTAGAATTTTTGATCTTAGCACCTTTAACTTGTTCAATCTTTGGTTCTTGATCGATCAATTCAAACAATCTAGAAGCCGCACCGGCACCTTTGAATAAATCGGTATAGAAATTAGCAACACCAAAAGTTGCGCTACCACAATATTCAGTGTATATGAGGTATGCAGTAAGGTCACCAACAGACATCAAGCCGTTCATAACTAAATGTGTACCATAACCTAAAGTGATTAAAAATGTAACATTACCTAGTACACCAGTGGAAGCAAAAAAAGTGGCATTAGTTAAAGCATCCTTATAACTGATTTTGAAAACATCTCTAATCTGATCATCATATCGACGAAGCTCTTTGGTCTCTGCAGTGAAAGATTGAATAGTTTTAATAGAGTTCAACTGTTCCTCAGCCACTTTTGTTAGGGAACCAGTCGCTTGTTGTAGTTCTCTTGAAATGGCTCTAATCTTCATACCATATATGTAAGAGGCAAATACTAAAGGAGGCCCAAAAGCCAATAAAACAAGAGATAACTTCATAGAAAGTAAAAACATCATGGTTATTGAAGAACCTCCAACAATTGCATGCTTTATACCATCGGACATGTTTTGAGTCACCGACCTTGAAACAACGTATGCATCACTTGATAATCTTGAAATCAAATCACCAACTTTGTTTGTATCATAAAATTCCATGTCCTGCCTCAAAGTTCTTTTCATAATACTAGATCTTAATCTTGCGACTAATTTTTCACCTAAGACCCTCAAAATAATAATTCTACCGAAGGTGCAGATGGTTGACAGGCAGAGTAAACCAGCCATAATAGCTAGAAATGTATTAAGCGAAAATCCATATAATTGAATACTTTCTAAATCAGGATAGTGTCTAGTGGCATCTAATATGGCACCTGTTATTTTTGGTAGCGACATTACAATGGAAGCCGATATAAACAAGAGCAGCACTGCCACGGCAAACAACTTAATATCTTTTTTGGCAAGCTTTAGTAGTCTTACCACCTCACCAAATCCAGCTTGTTGCTGTTGCTCTCCTGTTAATCCAAACCATCTTTCTTTCCACGTTGGTTTAGCAGGTCGTTGGACAGGTTGATCTGTGGTGTTCTTAAGGATTTCCGAGGAAGATGTCTGTGACGTAGATGGTGAAGTTGGTGATTTTGCTTTAATGACCTGATTTGAAGACGGTATAGCTGGTTTAGACGTTTTATTAGTATGAAGCTCATCGCTTTCGCTTACCTTAGCGTTTAGTCTAGAATATGTATTGAATTTCCTCGATTGTAAAGAAAATGAACAACAAGGGGACATTTTCGATGATTGTAGATTAATAAAAAGCGATTTTTGATAATACAAGGATCTTTGATGGTATATCGATCCTGTAAAGATCTTCTGTGGAAAACACATTGAATTCTTCGGTAATACCGAAGGTATGAGTAACCTTAGACTCATTTTATATAAGATGATGGGTTTGAGCCTCTAATCGTTGAATATTTTTGAACAAAGCGGAGAGAGGTTCTCAATAATAGTTTAATAACTGAAATAATATAAAAATATAGAAACGCCAGTACACATTCAAAAACTTGAATACCTAGTAAAAAAATTTTCAAATAGATAACCTATTTGGCGTTGTGGTGTTTGGGTTCAGTCAACTTGCTATTAGTAGTTAACTAAATGACCTAGGTATGATATATGTATGTCTTCAGCGATAAATATCGAGAGTGCGTCCGGTATGACAGATACAACAATGCTATAGTTATGGGCAGTATACAGTGAATGGTAAGAATAGTGTAAACAGATGTTTCTAAACAACAATTTCTGAAAGCTTTTCAAAACAAATCTTGTCAGTTCACCATATCTTGACTAAAGTCGTTTATCATGTCAGATTCCAGTCGTTGTACGATTGTCTTACACGAGGTTCTGGCCGATCACGGGCTCTCGAGTGTGAGACTCTCAGGCTTCCGCCATTCCTCCACCGTCGCGACTCGCTCACATGGGGCCGTCTTTATTCCAGTTTCCTTGAAGACTAAACCGCCAGCCTGCTATCCTACCCGGGATCGTAGCGCCTGGACCAGTTTAGGGGCCAACACTGCGACAGCGCAGAAACGGCTGGGGGACAACTATGTGGCGGTGCTACCCAGTAATTCACAGTAATTCATGGCTGTTTAAGATAAAAGAGAGGGAAACGTGGCGAGTGTCTTTAGGGTGGACGCCATTGGCCAAGGAGACTGCCCACAGAGCCCAGGGACCAGCGCCAGGTAGGAGCTCCCTAAAGCCCCCTGGGTTACCGGAGGTCATCATTTACAGTGCAATTTTTCAAGCCAGTTGTTAGACTTATTTAAACGGTGAATTCATTGGAATATATATAGATATATATATGTTCATGTACTATCTTGTTAATCTCCCAACTAAGGTTGCCATTATAAAGGCTTCCTTACAACCAATTGGAAGCTACAACAAGTAGCAGGGTGTTGTTGAAAAACATGTAAGAGTAACAAATGTACTGAACAAAAATAAAAATAATAAAAATAAAAAGGAAAATAAAAATAAACAACACAAAATCATATCATAAACAATTTCTAGAGCTTTTCTTTTGGACAACAAAAATCTAAATCTATGTTCTCCTTCTGTTTTTTTTCAAGAAATAAACATGATGGATCCAACTTTATTTAAATGAAAAACTAGTTCCAAATAAAATGATTCATTTCTTGTAGTTATAGCATTTCAAATTAAAAGGCTTAAGCAGATTTGCTCAATGATAAATCAGTTGTGGTGGTAACTGAACCTTTTTCGATTTGTTGCACCTTAGCTTCAGTGAAACTTCTCTTTTCAGCAGAAACCTTGAACTCTGGTTTCAAAGACTTTTGAACAGTTCTAGCGGCAATTGCCAAATATTTGTTAACACTATTTCAAAAAAACGTGTAAGTTAGTATAAAGATGTTGATTTCGGAAGAAAATTTGGCTTTGAAGCTTTAAGGCATTAACGGAAAATGATTGCCAACACCAAGCAACCCTAGATTAACTGAAAAATGCAATTGAAGTGAGATAGACTTACGAGAAACCAGCTTTTTGCCAAGAAGACATTTTGTAATGATATAAAGATAGTCAAGTAAGATGGATGAACTTTTTGTCTAAAGAGAAGACTCGGATCATAAAGCTGTACTTGTAGTTAGTTGTTTAACATTTCCATTGGAGCTCTTGACAAGAGCGAATGCGTTCGTGCGTAACGGTGCCTCATAACCATAATAGTTTCTAAATTCTCACTATCCTCTCTGTTACCCGGCTGATAGCTTGTCAACTGTTTTCTTGCGTCGCGTCTACAGCTCTTTTATTTTCACTCTTAGTTGTAATTTGTGTGTGGTGGGGGGAGTAGTTGCGTCGATCATGTTTTGCAGATTTTTTTTCTTCGTTTTATTATCAGTTTGAATTTCAAATCTTGGATACTGATTAAACAATTGGCTTAAACAACTTTAGGAATCTATAGTTAAACTGTGTCAATTTACTGGATTGCTAACGAACAGTATTGAGTGCCAGATTTGGAGTAATTTGACGTTCAAAGCTGGGTCACAATTCAACGATGAGCATTTCTAAAGATCACTACTATAGATTAGCTTCTGATCTCGAATCGGAGAGAATTTCAACTGCTGCAATTTTAATTAAAGAATTATCCGATCTTGATAATTATAAAGAATGGCAGTATGCTCTGGATAGACTCATCAAAGGTTTATCTTCCTCAAGAGCTTCGGCCAGAGTTGGATTTTCGATGTGTTTGGGCGAGATTTTATCGATCTTGATTGGCGACAAGAAACAATACACAGTTGATGAATATCTTAAAGATTTAAGTGATAAACTGAAACAGTCAATTCCTAAAAACAATGGAAAGAATGAAAGATCTGTTTTATTTGGTGAGTTGTTTGGGTTACAATCATTATTAAATTCAGCTGTTATATCAAATGATTTAAAAATGGGAGATTTTGACAATTATTTAAATGTTCTCGACAAGTTGATTCAATTATCTTTAACCAAATCCTGGGTTAGAGAAACCTGTTTTGCAACCATTTTTAAATCCTTGCTTGGTTTTGAAATAGCCTCGACATCTAGATTCGAACCAATTTTAATTGAATTATTGAAAAAGATTAAAGATTCCGGTTTGATGATGAGTACAGAAGGTTTACTCATATATCTAAGTATACCGGTGAAGAATAGATCATACTTATCACAAAAGGCAGGGATCTCTGACTTCAAAAATGGTGATCCATTTTCAAAAGGAAATTTACAACTTGTTTCTAAAATTTTAAGAGATGTTGAAGTTATATCTTCTCCTGACCAAAATGATAGTAGTAACAATAAGAAGAAAAAAGGAAGTTGGTCACCAACATTAAACTACGTTTGGACTCCTCTATTAACTGAACTTATCACAAAAGTGCACGGTCTTATCCTCAGTGAAAGAAAACATAAAAAGCAAAAGACAAACCCTGAAGTTGAATCTTTCACTTTTGGTGAATTTTGGAAATCTTGTATCGATGATCAATTTTTTGCGGGATCTGCCTCTCCTGAAAGAAAATACAGGGGATTCGAGGTGTTCAATAAAGTGTTAGAGTTTCCAACGCTTTCCGAAGCTCAAATTGATTCTGCAATGTCCCCAAATCTGATGAGAACTCTAATAAATCAAAGTTCATCCAACGATAGATTATTAAATAAACTGGCTAAAGCGACCTTAAGCAACATAGTATCATCATGCTCCAAAAATCAGGATAGAATTTTACCAGTGTTGAGAAGTCTCAATAGGGTTTCAATTAATTTCGATAAATTATCAAAATCTAAAACTACTACTGAGGTGATTTTATCATCATCGAATGACAAGACCATCTTACAATGTGTTGATTACTTAGTTAATTTGGAAGATACCGTTGAACAAGATGTCATTAAATATCAAATATTCGTTGTTGATGCTATTTTGCACTTGATAAAAGCAAAGAAATCGATAATCAAAGATCCAAAGATTTATGAATCTGTTTTAGATTATTTGAGTACACATGTGTTTATGAAGACAAATGATGAAGCAAAGTATAGCGATAGAATGGCAGAACTTTCACAAGAAAGATTGTACACTGTTCTCTCTGAAATTATATCAAGTGGAAATCCTAGATCTGATCAATTATCGTGGCCATATTACGTTTTGAAAACAGTTGTAGACAAAGAAAAAAAAATGGAAGATGTTGATTCAAAAATTCAATTTGCATTGAGACAAGATTTTGAGGGAGAACTAAATGAATTGAAATGGGAAGCCATCGAAATCATTGAAACTGTGGTAGAGTTGAAGGAAACTCCCAACATTGATAATAAATTACTCTCGTGTTTTGAAATCTTGTTTTCTATTGCCCTACTACAGTTATATTCTGGTGACGAAGAATCTGCGTCAATAATTACAGATTTGAAGTCCACTTTCGATGAAAGCTCAATAAAATCAGTCGATAACGAGCCACGACTAATGGATTCTCTACTTGATTTACTCTTGTCATATGTGACTCATAGATCTTCTTTAATGAAAAGAATTTCATTAACGTTGTGGGAGAATTTGATAGAAAAGGTGGGGAAAAGCCAGCTCGACAGACTTTTTGAAATCTTATTAACAAAAGAGAATAAAGAGGGACAGGATAAACTATTTAATAATTTTGAGGGCGACGAAATGGAGGGAGAGAATGATGGCAAAAATAGTGAGGATGAGGATGAGGACGAGGACGAGAACGATAATGAAGAGGAAGACGAGGATAATGATAGCGATAATGAAAACGATGTTGATGATGATGAGAGCATTATCAGTTCTGACATGAGCTCTAATTCAGAATCCGAAGACGAAGTGTTCGACAGAAAAAAGAAACTTGAGGAAGTTGATATGAAAACTAATATAGCACTAGCTAAAGCTTTAGGTATTCCAACTTCGGAAGGTATATTGGATAATAAACTCAACGCAGATGTTGATTCATCTGATGAAGATGACGAGGGCAATGATGCTAACGAAGATGATGAAGAAGATGATGACGAATGCGAATCAGATGTTGAATCCATGTCCGATGAACAAATGATGGCTATTGATTCTACGTTATCACAGATTTTCAAACAAAGAAGGGATGCGTTGTCAAGCCTGGAGAGTAAATCTGGAAACCAAAGAAAGCAAGATGTTGCCGACGCTCGTGAAACGATGATTTTCTTCAAGAATCGTGTCTTGGATTTATTAGAGGTTTTCCATAATAAGCGTCCCACAGATATCTTGAATGTGGATTTGTCTATTACTTTGTTGGACTTGATGGAATTGACAATGGAGAAGCACATTGGAGAAAAGGCTCATAAATTGATAAAGAAAATCTCAAAAAACACTTTTACTTTTGAAGGTGAAGAATATGAAGATGAAAAATGTAGCTTAATAGCAAAGCTATCTCAAGTTCATCAAAGAGCAGCCACGAAGGTTAAATTCCAGGCTTACTCTCTTGCCTGTAATCAGGTTTCATTATTCATTGTGAAAGGATTTATCAAAAGCTGTGGCAATGATGCAATTTCTTTAGTCTTGGAGGTTTACAACAAAAGCTTAATTCAATGGGCTAATGATAAAGAGAATAAAATTCTTAGTAGTTTATACTTTGATTTAATCAATTGGCTAAACTCAAGAAGACAACACCAGGTTTCTGAGCGTAGTTAGTGGATTACTTAGCTGTATATTATATATTTTTCTAATTTCCTAAACTGATTATTATAGACAATTATATTCATACGATAATCTCGTAATTTTACAGTATATACAAAACAAATAGTAATAATATACATTAATCCTTTTTCGCACTTGCTTTAGCCTCCTTATACTTAATATCTTGTCTGTTGTTCACTCTTCCCAAGAAATCCTGTTGATCCAAGTAACCACCTTTGTTCTTGAATTTCAATTCGTCACTGATCTTATGTTTGTCCAAATATCTAGCCCAATCTAGTCGTGACTTTTCTAAAGTTGATAGCTTTGTCTTAGACGACGAATTGAGAAGATCATCAATCAAGCTTGGTCTTTTTCTTTTAGGAGGTCGTCTCTTTGGGCCCTCAGATACCGTAGCAGTTCCAGATTCTGATTGCAATTTTTTTTCGTTTTCTATTGGTTTTTGAATAGTAATTTTAGTGGAGTTAAAATGAGCCTTGGCTTCTTCAGAGTTTACATCCACCCACTTTTCTTCGGTTATCTGTTCACCTGCAAACTCGTAAGTTGTTTTAATCATGATCTTTTCAGATTCTTTAACGCTATCACTGGGTGATTTATCCTGTATCTGATCGCTGTAATTAATTTTCTCTTTGGACTTTGGGGCATTCATAGACGTCCATATTGAATCTATATCTAATGAAGATTTGTGCGTAGAATGTAACTTGAATTGTTTTTCAGAAAGCTTCTCTTCTTGTCGTTGTCGTCTAGTTTTGATTAAACCACCCTCTCCTGACTCGATTGCTTTATATTGGTTCAACTGTTTCTTTTCCTCTGCATCAGTTTGATATTTTTCATCCCCATTATCATCTCCATCATCCTCATCATCGTCGCCCTCATGTTTGTCCCGTGACTTGGATGGATCATAGTCTTCATCCTCTGATTCGTTGTAATCTTCATCTTCTTCGTCAAGCTCCTTCGTATCTTCTTGAGTGGTGTGTGACTTCTGGACCTCTATCTCTTCTTCCTTCGTCATTTTATCGCCTCTGGCAACTTAGTACTTTGTTGATGTGACCTATAAAGCGTAGTGCAATCAAATCTCTAAGTCAAGAGAAGTGCTTTACATGTTCTATTATTATGGAGCCAGCTCCTCGGTTCTCTCCCGCACGGGCGGGGGCGCGGGGCCGGCGCGAGCTCCCGCGCGATCGCTCTCTCCCTTGCACCCTTGCCCCAAGAATCCCTCCCAACACAATTCCCGCGAGACACCAAACCAAACACCTGTTGCGAAAAAAAAAAGATGGAACAGAGGGTGATCCACAAATGTTTTTCTTCCTTGCTTTCATTTGTTTCTCTTAGAATTGTTTCTGTAGATTCTTTCATTCGGTCCATTGGAGCTTCTCAATTCATCAAATTTGACACTGCTGGTAATCATACACGACAATGCTTAAGAGAAAGAACGAGGAAAGCGAAAGCAACACCGTTAAGAGGGTTGCGCTAGACAGCGATGTGGTGGAGCAGAAGGAACAGCAGGATATGGAGGAAGACAAACATAAAACATCAGCTTCCTACAACAACAGTGTGGAAAAAGAATCAGGAGACGATTCCAGCGATGTGCAAATGAAGGATGGCGATAGCAAAAAGTCCGGCCCAATTAGTTCACACAAAGTTGTGCATAATGACGATCCTACTTACGTTCATTTCAGAATGCTCTGTACAATCAACGAGACTGCATTGATTGTGGGAAAAGGAGGTGAAACTATAAACAAAATTAAAGAATCATCGACGGCTAGAGTTAATGTCAGTGAAAACTTAAAAGGAGTTCCCGAACGAGTGATTAGTGTAAGAGGACCTTCGGAGAGCGTTGCTAAAGCCTTTGGTTTGATTGCCAGAGTTATCTTGGAAGAGTCTTTAGACCAGCCATCGTCTCTAGAATCAAAGCAACTCAATTTAAGATTATTATTTCCACATACGGTGATGGGGTATATAATTGGTAAGAAAGGTGCCAGATTCAGAGAAATTGAGGAGAACTCTGCGGCTGCCTTAAAAGCCAACGATCAAATATTACCCTCATCAACCGATAGAATTTTAAATATTAATGGTGTTGCTGATGCTATACATATTGCTACATACTACGTTGCAACCACAATTCTAGAGCACAAACAACAGATGACCAAAGCCATTTATTACAACCCCGCTAATTACAACCAAGCAATCACAGGAACTAACAACAACGGCAATAATATGAATAACAACAATAATAACAACCATCTGAATAATAAAAACCGCCATCAATTTCCACAATCTGGATTTCCTCAAATGATGGGAATGCCTTCACAGATGATGCAAATGTACGGTCAAATGCCACCACCTCCACCTCCGGGAAAAAATAATGGAATGCCTCAACATATGATGAACCCATTTATGATGTCACAAGGGTTCCAACAATTTCCGATGTCAGGACCAACAGGTGTCTCTAGTTCCGGAAATATGGGCGGAATGAATTCTAACAATATCAACAACAATATGAGCAGTAATGGAAATGCCAACGGTGGTGAAAAGCTTGATTTCTACGTGCCTCAAAATCATATTGGGTTAGTGATTGGTAAAGGTGGTAAAAACTTGAAAGATATAAGAGCACAAACTGGTGTGTATGTCAAAGTCAATGAAGAGGTTCCTGGTGCTACGGAAAGAAAGTTGACGTTGAACGGCTCGACTTACGGAATTCAAAGTGCTATTATGCTGATTAACAACAGAATCGAGAACGAAAGAGCAAGACAAGCAAGATCTAACTCTACAGGTGGGAGCGATAGTGGTAAACCCAACGATCAAAATACCACAGCATTGCCATCTGCACCTGTTAGCACTTTGACAACTAGTTCCGGATCAGGTTCTCAGTCAGGTTCTGGTGAAACATCCACTCTTGTTGATGCAGATGCTATTGAAGAAGACAAATGATTATGGTCCTTGTATTTTTTTTCTTGAAGTTTATGGATTGCTTTTACTTACTCTTCACTTTGTCCCTCTCTTTGATGTGTTTTAGTATTTGCTCTTTTTATTTTTTCTTTTTTTTATATCCTGTTATCTATTTGTGCGTCTATCTATTTATGTAACTTTTTATCTCTCCATATTTATTGGCCTCTATTGTTACTTGATACTTTAGGATTTCGTTTTATCTAGCTATTACTAATCTCTGTGTTTTTTCTCTTTCTACACAATAATTTTGTTTCCCGTCTTCTACACCCCCTTCCTCATTTCGAACTTCAAAGCCTTACTACATGCTTTCACTAGTCTTTCTCGTTTTCTTATGTTTTTTTTAAATTTTGTTATGTATTCTTGAAGCAGATCTATACTTTGGTGTTCTTGTTTATTTTGGTTTTTTTGTTTCTGTTTTATTGGTTTTTCTGCTTCTCTGTCTTTCTTTTCCCCGCTGCATTCCTTTTTAAGTTGAAAAACTTAAAACACGACTTTATTTATCGATTTCTTGCATTATTGGGGGTCTCGATTCCCTAATTTACATGTATAATATTTAAGAGTATGTGGTTTATTGTTATTAAGGCACATATGTCTTATTCAAAATAATTTTTGAAAGAAAAAAAGAATAAAAATCTTTACATACTAATTAATAGAAATGTTCTATGATATATATAAATTAAAAAACATCAAATAAATCTATAAATGGGGAACCCCCAAAGCCGTCAAAATCATATTAAAGACACTAAATAGACCTTCACCTAAGACTAACCCACTACTGAAAATGATAATTTTCACTTTCTCATCAGAAGTATCAGTGCCACTTGAAAGCTTCAATTTTCTGAGCTCTTTCTGCATCCAGAAGTATGAAATCAATCCACCCACAAATCTAGCTAATGTAAATGAGGGTGTGTTGTAAATTCCAATACCGACAGGAACTCCGGATGGTAAATAAATTAAGTACTTGCTCCACTTGTAACCTGAACCAGCAGTATTCTTCAACAATGAAATCACTCCAAATATGAGACCAAAAACTAAGGAATATTCAAATACATAAGGTGGTAACCCTTCACCATTAACCAACCGTGCACAGTCAATCCAAATTACTGCTGTTGGAATCTTGAAAACTTTTCCTGGTATCTCGTATAGGGAATTATACACTTTGTACATAACTGCACTTAATCCAACAGAAAAAACAGAACCATACACTTGGGCAATAAATTGTGCTTTTGGACTTGCACCCAATAAATAACCAGTTTTCAAATCCTGCAGCAAGTCACCAGCTTGCTGTGTGGCAGCCTCCGATATAGCGCCCGATATCAAATTGATTAAAATTGCCCCTGGCTGGTTCTTAGGGATGATCAAAGCAAAGATTAACTGTGATAGTTTACCTATGCCAGAGACAGGATTTAAATCTGTCTCACCCAATGCTTTAACTCCAAGCACAGATAAAAGTAAGGAGAGAATGATCGATATTATTATTGCATAGTATGGGATGATTGGTCCAAAAACTAGCCTCGTAGTAACAACACATAGAATTGAAGAGACAATAAGTCCAGTCAGAGTTAGAGTGCTTGATAGTTGATGGGATGAATCAACATCACCATCGTTCTCGCTTTCATCATCAGTAACGTCCTCAGCATTTGTTGGAATTAAAGTCTGCGAGGAAGAAGATGTACCATGGAAAGTACTACTGGAGACGTCTTCATCACTAGGAATATCGTTATCATTATCAATCAACCTTGAAAGTTCATCATCATTATTAGATGACACAATCACCGATGGCGCAGCAGAATTAGGAGCTGATAAAGAGTTGTACTTCAAAGTTGATATCATCCCTTTTGCACTCATTACAACTAATGACACTATAGAGTCACTGATCATGATACTTAAACTGATCCACATGATCCACCCTTCAGCACCATCTTTCCAATCATCAACAGGTCCTGGTGCCCATCCTTTATATTTGGCAATTGGAGCCAGAATGCACCAGCCTAATATCATTCCAAATAACATGTAAGAAGTTGTGGTAATTCCCATAATGATTCCTTGACCAACATATGCAGGGGATGGTTGAAAATTAAGCAAGAACTCTCTGGAAAGATAGGTGCCAAATATTGGTATGGATTTCACCTGTGGAATAAAATATGAAAACACTGTGTATACTGAAGATAAAGAGGCCGTTGTGAAAAGGAGTTTGATATTAGTTTGATACGTTTCTATCCGTTTTAATTTACATAGGTCCTGAGATTCAACTATTGTTAAATTATTTGGGTGGCTTACCAAGGCCGAGTGATCAGAGCTGCTTTCTGTGTGCTGTGAACCTTCTGAGGTTGATTGCTGATGATTATTTTTTAGATTCGAATCTCCAGGTATCTCTATTCCTGATTCAACTTTCTCGTCAACTTTTATTCTAGTACCATGGAAAACAGAAATTAAAGTAGCTGTAGCAGAGCCACTAGGGAATGGTAATTTTTCCTTTATAATAAACTGTTTTCTTAGAGGAATAGCAAAAAAGACGCCAAAAAATGCGAGACCAAGAGACCAAACTATCAGTTTCCATAGTGAAGAGATGGATATACCATTTGCATACCCACTTTCTTCATCGGTCATCAATTTTTCAATTGCTGGAATAATACCCACAAACCCGTAAGATAACGGACCTGTTGCCACCGCCACGGAAACACTCTGCACAAAAACATTTTCTACGTCAGTAAAAGGATAATTCAACTGACTTTGTAAAGTTTTGAAGATGGAAAATCCAAGCAAGGCCGAGGGTAAAGACATCATGGAAACCCAACCTGTTTGTAATCCAAATTGAAAATTTGATATTAAAACGATCGATCCAATCGCCAGTCCAGCTAGTGTTGATCGCAACGTCACCTGCGGTAAACAAGCTTTATGTGACCATGGAACTTCATCGGGAAATTTTGTTGTCACTGGCATTATTTTAGTATATATGAAAGTAATTAAAAACAAGATCTAATATATGATGACCGAAGTTGTCCGTTTTGGGGTAAATTCTGAATATGAAATGTGAGCTATTAGAGTTCTTCTAAGATCGGAATGTTTTTTCTCTGAGTTTTATAAGGTATGTAAGTTTATTTATTAATTCTAATATAAAATCAACTGGCGAGAAGAACAGATGAAATATTATTGTATTCTTTATGTGCAAGGACCTAAGCAAAAAGCCTATGTTTCTTTCGTCAAAAGGGCACTTCTAAAGCACAACGCTCTTGAAATTCGTTGTTCTATAAATCAAAATCTTTGCAAATAGTGAAGTTGCAACTATATTTAACTATCAGACATCGACCACAAGAGAAACAAAGTAGTTAAATGATAGAGCAACAATTACTAATCTTTTAAAACTATATATAGAGATTCGGTGAAAAATTGCCCTTTTGGGCCAGTCTAGTTTCCAAGTCCCGCTCGCGGGTCGGTGAGACCGCTGTTCTACAAAGAAGTTTCGCTTTGGCATGTATGCTGTGCGATTAGCTTGCGTCGCAGTCTGCAGCGCGGTCATTGCTCAGAGTTCTGGCGAGGAGGAACTTGTAAGCTCATTCAGACGTGTAATCTGACATATACTGTATCGGGAAGCGCCTTTTTAGTAGTTGCCGCCAGTGGACGATGATCTGATCACAAACAAAGGAATTTACGAGCTGCGATAAAAAAAACAGTACAAATAATCGTGTAGCATTAGATAAATAAAAAAAGATAAACTAAAAAAAGATGGAATGGAAATAAACTTAGAAAATTATAGTAAACTAATCAAATAGTAAATATTTAAGGATGTCACTTAACGTAATTACACCTATCAATTTGCCCTCGGTGTCCACGATAAATAGTCTATGTAATCTTGATTTCCTTATAGTTTCCAAAATAACACACAAGTTATCTTCCAAAGTACAAGTATAAACACCTTCAAAGTCGTCTGATCTTTTCATTAGTGCTTCACCCACACTTAGTGATAAATCAGTATACATTCCACCTTTAATTAAACTCAACACATCAACGGCCTCATAAACATTGATTAACTTATCTTGGTCATCAACGATTGGGACTGAGCTGACAGATTGTGAAATTAACAAATGTATCACATCCATCACAGGAGTTTCCAACTTAACGGCTGATAAATTCTTTGTAGTTCCAACTGTTATTTCATTTAAAGGCTGTAGCAAAATTTTAGTTTCTCTACAATTCATACTGACGAATTTTAAAATTCTATATTGGGTCAGGACGGAAACAACAATTTCTCTATGCGTCTTTTCATCTTCATCAATCAAAGGAATTCTTCTCGCAGATGATTCAATCATCTTAACACATGCTTCATATAATGATTTAAATGGATGAATCGATATGGTTTCAAGTTGTGGAGCTCCAATAGCTTTTTCGACTTCTCTTAACCCATCTAATGTTAAGTTATCAACAAACTGGAATTGGTCTGAATTCTGGGAATAATATTGAATAACATTAATAAAATCACTTGATGTTAATAAACCAGCAAATCTAGAAGTCTTACTGTTCCATAGAGGAGCTGAGACAATAGAATTCTGTAGTAAAATATTCAAAGCACGTTTCACAAGTAAAGAGGTTTCAAAAACTATCAATCTATATGACACAGGTAAAACATCAAATGAATTTTTTGATTGTAAAAAAGAACGTATTGCTTTCAAAGCTATCTGTTGGTCTCTTCTTATCTGTTCAGGAGACAGAGTCGACAACAAGCTGTGATGTTGGCTGCTCGTGGAATGAGACATCGAAATAGAGTTCATTGCGGGGGAGACTGATAACAGGGACTATAATGAAAAAAATCTAACAAGCACTTATATATATATCATACGAAGATATATATCAAGTGTCTTTTATTATTGTTATAATGTCATAGCAGGTAGAGAGAAACAACAGCGCATGGCAGCAATCATATGAACAAGGTGCAAGCCATGAGAATACATGCTGCAACACAGGACAGCCCAGCAGAGCCGACCGGTCACATCTGGATCGACAGCTTTTCTCGAGATGTACGGTGTACGGATTGATAGTTGATCAAATATTACGTAACGAATGCTGTCATTAAATTGTTGTGGGCACTTGCCACTGTGCCACTGACGGACCGCGGCCAGGGCCAGGGCCAGGACCAGGACCAGTTCTGAGGGCTCACTGGAAAATCGAGAATCGAGATCTGGCTGGAAACCGCCGCGATGAACTCTTTTACTTCTTTTGTCTTAATTCAAGGGGCAGTCATGTGATCGACACGTGACCGACACGGGACCTGTCGTCGCGAATTGGAATGTATTGTAGTCGGTCTCTGTGTACACACACTGTACTCCAGCGCTTGGAAATCTGTAAACTGTAATCGTCCTATTCTGCGTGCGACGCGTCTGGCTTTGGCGTAGTCTTGAGAGTTGTAGATGGAGAAGTTTATTTTAATTCTTAGATGCCCCTTTCCCTTATATCCCATTGGACTTGCAGTAGTTGACTTTGATCACAGGCCAGATCTGTTCAATATCACAGATGTCGACTTTTAATCCTTCCGCTGATCAAGACGAAGATGGCTTCACTTTTGAGCTAGGTACTCAAAAGCAGCCAAAAAGTACGTGTTAGCCTTAAAAATTATATGGTCTTTTTTTTCCATAACAACTCTTACTAACAAGCTAAATACTCAAATTCTTAAATATAGACGCGTTACAAACACCAAAGAATAAGCACCTTCAAAGCTTTATGACTCCAGAATCTAAGGGTACATCTCCTTTAAAACTTGGCACAGACGAGAAACCAAAAACAAATGTCGATTTGAATAAGAAAATGAACGATGATTCCGTTTCAACCCCTAAAGATAAAAATGATTTCAACTATATATTTGGTCAAATGTCTCCAATGCCAGGTTCATGGATTCTTAAACAGAGCCCCACTTTTAATCAGACAGAGGACAATAACCAGGAGCCTACTGAGGTTAAATATGGTGATTTTATCAACTCCACTGAAAGTTCCCCAAGTAGCACTAGCCAGAGAGAATTTACCATTTCTTCTCTAAAAGGAGAGCTAGAACAAAAACCTGTTGGGCATAGAGAATATGAAGAAGAAGAAGATTTTAACAACTACGATGGAGATGCAAATACCAGCACTGAGCCATTGAGTTTTGCTCCTGTCATTTCATCTGTTCCAAGCATACCGTTGAATGAAAAGACTAATACAAAGACAGGCAAGCTGAATAAGATTTCCAATCTGGGTACCATACTATCAGATGCTTTGGGAATATTCAATCATGATAAGAACAAAATAGATCACAATGAAAATTCTTCCGTTTATGATAACTCAAATACAACAATCAAGACAAACGAGATAGGAATAGAGAAATCTGTACAAAATCATCCAGAAGAAACTATATCTCAAAAAAATAATGAAACTAGTGAAAATGGGGATGATTCATCTGTCTCTGAAAGTAACTTTATTGACTTGGATACTGAGGAGTACATTCAATTGCAATCTCCAAAAGCTGAGCAAACTGATACTGACAAAACTCCAGTTGTGAACAATTTTGTATTTAATCCTCAACAAGACGAACAATCTACACCAACAAAGGAAGACGTAAAGAGGTTTACCAATCCTTTGAGTTATGGTGATGCTAGAGCATCATCTTATAGATCATCTAGAGGTGTGTCAACTTTGATGGGTGCTCCAATATATGAAGAGGAAGAAGGGCAAGTTGAACCTGAACTATTATTGGCACCTACTAATGACAGTTCCATTCTAAAGTTTGACAAAAAGTTTACCTCTTCTCCAATATTACAAGATAATTATCCATCAGAATCAGAATCGGTAATTCAGAACTTAGAGTCATTAGATTTGACTACTTCAAATAACGCTTTTCAATCAGAAACTGCCAAGCATGCAAGTTATTCATCTAGTATATATTCAGACAGGAACTCTGTTGCCAACCCATCAGTTCCACAAGCAGCAACATCTCAGTTGAACTCAATCCCAGAATCCCATTCTTTTGAAGTTGAGGATGCTAGAACTGAGAGTTACCCAACTTATAAAACACCTGCTCAAATGCGTGCTCCCTTAGCTTTTAATAAGACTCAACCTGTTGTGAGGCAAAGCACTTCTTCTAGTATATATTCAGTTCCCGATACTCAGTCAAAGATCCTACTGGGAAATCCATTAACACAAATTAATGAAGACGAGGAGGAGTTACCTCGTGACCACAGTTTTAAGTTTATGAACCAGCCACCAAAAAATAGAAATGACGTTGAAAGTATTTCCTCTAGTGTTTATAGCCCTACGGATTCTAAATTTCCGATGAATAATTTTGCACATTCATATAGTGCAACTGAACCCCTTCCTCCAGTCAATCAATTGAACGTCATCACCACCAAAGGCCATCTTCCTTCAACCAATGATAATAGTACAACTTCTCCTACAAAGGCTCCAAATACTAGCAGTGCGTCTACAGCGGCCAGTGCTTCTACCGCAAACAGTGCCTCTTCTGCCAGCTCTACTACTTCTTCTATGTCAAATGAATCTAAAGTTAAATCGGCCACAAACGAAGCATCTACAATCACCTCCAAAAGCGGTCAATCAAAGCCATCTGAAAATAAGTTCAGCTTTGTAGAAAATACTCCAAAAAAGCCTAGAGTTTCTGTTAGACAGGCTTCATTGTATCACAATTTCAATGATTCTAAAAAGAATTCTACCATTAATACAAACACTGTGTCTATTTCTAATACTGAGAGATCCATTTCTAACTCCAAAGCAATGCCTTCAACTAATACTATGGACGCATTGCTGGCAAACTCAGAATCGTCAAAACATTTGTTCAACCTGAATAATTCCGACGCTTTGTTGTTTGAAGATGATGGCGACGAAGAAGACACATCTGCCTTGTTTGTTACAGCCACTTATCCTTTTGACTCATCCACCTTAGATTCCAAGAGTGACGCTGCTATTTGTTTATCCTTTAATCAGAATGATATCGCGTTTACTTACTCATTGGATGATTCTGGTTGGGGTGAAGTAACCCTGATTAGTACTTTGAAAAGAGGATGGGTTCCAATGAATTACTTTAGAGCCACCTTAATTAATAATTTTGATACTGATGACTTAGTACCAGAGAGTGAGCGTGACACTAGATTAACTGGTAATGCTAAGATTGCTGCTTCAAAGAAACCCCTAAAAAGATTGTTCAGGAGCGCTGGTACTTTCTTATTGAATCCTCAAAACAAACCTGTATACATTAAGGGTGAGCTGAAAGGATATACATTCGATATAAATCACATTAATGGCATAACTTTGGGGATCAGAATGTTGTTGAAAGAGACCGATTGTATTTCGAGAACCAGCGAAATCGTTCAAAAGAAGCCTGTTATCAGAAAGTTGAGAAAGAAATTGTTGAGAGATTGGTCTGATCTGATATTTAAAGCTAAGGACTATCTGTACACTGTGGACGTTACAAAAATCGAGTATCTTCAATTAATGACATACCAAGTTTTGCAAAAATCGATCACATTTTTGGATATATGGGGATTAGAATCAGACGACTTAGAAAATGCATCCAAACAAAGAGCACTGATTGGTTCAAGTTCTGGAAACTTGACACCAATTGTTTACTTAAACTCAGCACCTTCTGCCTCGTATAGAATTAACGAAATCTATAACTATTTGATTAGTTATTTGGCAATGATTTCAGGAAGATTGGATCTAGTTGAATATAACATTCAAGGTTGCCATGTATTGGAGAATGTTGCAAGTCAAATCAATTTATTAGTTGACGAACTTAAATATGTTGGTACATTAACGAAGACATTAATACCGGCCAATGCTGCACAATCTTCTTCAAAGTCCAAAGGATTTTTAGCACATGCTAGTATATCTGAACAATCAAAAGTGCTAGATTCGAACGGTATGAAATTGGAAAGATTACTTTCCCAATTGAATGGGCATATTGAGGTATTAATTGATGTGGCCAAGAAGAGAAATATTTCAAACAACATCAAGCGTGGCAAGTCTCTCTATAGCAAGAGGGGTTTAAGTAGGCATGGAACTACCAAATCATCAACCTCTCGTGGTCAAAGTAATCAACAACCATTTAGTGATATGTACTTTTACTCTAAAGAGGGTGGTGAAGTCATCAATGCTGCATGTGAGATGGCTGGATTGGTGACAACTTCATATAAGATCACTAAGAATTTCATCCTTATTACAAAAGATT
This sequence comes from Ogataea ovalis, assembly GCA_030556425.1. Lineage (NCBI taxonomy): Eukaryota > Fungi > Ascomycota > Pichiomycetes > Pichiales > Pichiaceae > Ogataea > Ogataea ovalis. The sequence continues at coordinate 466,013 of JAKTTZ010000003.1, forward strand.
TTGATCTCCCAGCTTCCAGAAAATATCCAAACTTTGAAAAGATCAACATGTCTCCCCAACAGTTTGTTAGAAAGTGCTCTGCAGGTCTAATGAATGACAAAGACGTTAGCAGACAGGTTAAGCAACACCAACAGAAACCAACAATTAATGAAGCCATCGACTCTCCAGATTTATCTGCAAAACCTCAAACTAATAGAGCCTCCAAGAGATACTCTCTTTTCAGGGCTGGTGACTGTGGTGATATGGAATTGACTAGTGATGGATTAGATTTCTTGTCTGAGATTGCTCCAAAGAATTCTACTCCATTTATGAGCAACAATGATGGAACGTTTGATGAATTTTTAGAAAATGGGGATTCTCCAAATGCTGGTCTTGGATTGATGACATCGTCAGCAACTCCTCTTGACTCTTTCAACCAAGAAGACGAAATTTTGAGAGGATCTGATAATGAATTGATGGGTGCTTCCTTCAGATCACTGGTGGCATTATTGACCGATGAGAATTCACCACCTGATTATTTCTTTACATCAACATTCTTCTTGACATTTAGAATCTTTTCTCATGGAGCGATTTTACTCGAAGAATTAGTTTCTCGTTTTGACGTCAACAACAAGCTTTTGGAAGCGGACCAAGGAAATGTGGCTGGTAGAAACATGTACTCTTCTACTGAATCGAAATTAAAACATAGACGGAAGCTTGTGTGTAAGACTTTCCAGTTGTGGCTAGAAAGCTACTGGAAACCAAGAACCGATTATATTTTACTAGCTCCTTTGTTGAACTTCTTCAATGAAGCTGTCAAAGAGTTTTTACCAATCGAGGCCTTCAAACTTATTGAAATTGCTTGTAACTTGGTTGGAAGTCCACCAGTGGAAACAATCAAGGATAAGTTAAATTACTACAATAATATTGATAACGACTCCCAGTTAATTCCAAGAAAGATCTCACCAAAATTGCAAAAGAAACATATCTCGAAGCATTTGTCAACTTTTTCATTCAACTCGCCAAATGGATTGATGCAGGAAATAGATGCCTATAATTCGTTCTTGGACGATATTGAGAATTACGATTTGGAAAAAGTTGAAACCAGAAACAGTCTGGATACTTCAAGACAATCAATGAATATGAATTTACTTATTGGTGAAAAGAGCACTGGCTCTCACTCTCTCCTATTGACAAAGAGTCATCTGGAAACGATCGAAAAAGTGATTTTGTCATATAGAAATATGTTAGAAGACCACTGGGTGAGAAACCAGCCTATTCAATCAAATACTTTTGTTGCAATGGATACCCAATCACTATTAGAATCTTGGTGGCTCTCTTCACAAGAGACTTGGAAAATTGTTAATCAAGATTTAGCATTGTTAAATTTCAACGGTCTAGAGATTGCCAAGCAGTTGACTTTGATTGAATCGAAGATGTTTTGTTCTATCAAAGCAGAAGAATTATTGAATCAGAACTTCACCTCAAAGAAACTACATCTAAATTTATCTCCAAATATTCAAAGATCTGTGTTGTTCACCAATTTACTCTCTGATTATGTCCTTGAAAGTGTTTTGAAGCCAAACTTAACTATCAAACAGCGTGTTCATGCATTGAAATGTTGGTTAAAGGTTGCCATTTCTTGTTTATACTTGAGAAACTTCAATTCATTGGCATCCATTATGACTTCTTTGCAGAGTTTCTTGATCTCAAGAATCAGCAAAATTTGGGATGATTTATCTGATAAATATAAGGACTTATTCCAATATTTATCTTCAATTATCCATCCTGAAAAGAATTATCATGTTTACAGAAATAAATTGAAAGACTTTTTATCTTCAAATCTTGATGAGGATCTAGATATCCCAATAGTTCCATACTTATCACTATTCTTGCAAGACTTGACTTTCATTGTTGATGGTAATCCAAATTATAGAACGAATTCTAAGTCCTTCTTGAACCAAAAGTTGATTAACATTGATAAATATTTCAGAATCACCAAGATCATTGCTGATTTGCAAACAATACAAATTCCTTACCGTGATGTTGGTGAACTGGGTTCGATATACAATGGCAAAGATGGAAAAATTGATTTAATTAGATCAGCTACTATCAAGAATTTAAAAAGTCAGCTCATTAATCACGATGATTCTAGTTTTATCGACATGTTTGACATCACTGGTGTTCCATGTTTGCAAGAACTTATCTTGCTAGAAATCTGGAAGGTGAAGCAGATCAATGCCAGTGAGGATGATAGAGCATGGAAGTTGAGTTGTGATATCCAGGCAAGAGACGAATGAATCTAGTTATTTATTTCACAGTTCCCTTTTTTTTGTCCTTTTTTTTCTACTCTTTTTTATTATCAGTTTACTGTTATGTTTTGAAATGTTTGTATTTTTTGTGCTCTTTATTTTACTTTATTATTTTCTGTTTTTTTTTCTTTCTTATTTTAGCCGTTCTTACGGTTTTTGTTCTTAATTTTTATGTTATTGCTTTCTAGCTTTCCTATTCGTTGTACTTATTAATATCGATGTGATTATTTTAATTATCTTGGTTTCTTTGACGTTTACCAATCAAGGATTTTATTAAAAGGATGCAGATAGTCTATATACAAGTCTATAAATGCAGCACACTAAGTAATGCCAGCGCAGTTTCTATTTATGTACATTTGTTAACAACTTCTCAACCACCAGCAAGACATCATCACCCAAAGTAGGTGTGCGGTTTGCGTCGTCATCAGTGTAGGATGGGAACGACATTTTCTCAGTCAATGCTTGGTCCAATAATCTTCTTAATTTTGTAATTAGCACACCATTTTTACACCAGGTTCTGATAGGTAACCATCCATCAATAACAATACCTGGAGACGGTTTACCTGAAGAAACGGTGGCTAAATTGTACGAAATAACACCACCAAATAACAAAACAGACATTAAAGAAGCCGGAGTGAGGTCTCTCAAGAACAACATCGAAGTTGTTTGTGACGCATCGTAAGTGACAAATGACGAAGTTAAGGCATCGGATGACGATGACATATCGGGATTTCCTACAAAAGGTTTCATGATATAGTCACCGTTTTCAGTAATAGAAACATCACTAGCAGATACTTCACAATTAGGATTTTTCGGATTGAACAAGACTGACGAAGGATGTAAAAATGCTCTGGTAGAAGGTAATTGCGGTTTCTCTGAAGATTGTATCAGTCCTTCGTATTGTGATTTGATGTACTCTTCATTCCTAATCCAGAACTTGATCTTCTTTGCATCAGGATCTAATTTAACAGAACCCACAGAGGCAGCAATGTATTTTGGATCTGGGAATTGCACCCTGGCTATTTGAGGATATGATGAAGATGTGATCAAAGACGTCAAGATTCGGAAGTTCGAAGAGTTTCTATTTAATTTCGAGAAAGACTTTGAGCTAGAGGAGTAGTCCAAGGGAATAAACCCAAGATCCTTTAGTATGGAAACGAACTGAACTCTTGTACTCTCTATGTCATTCATCGTCAAGTATGACAAGAAATTATCACGTAGCCATTTGCCACGCTTTTTAGGTTCTACTTCTTTGTATTTGTTGTAGGCATTGAGGATAGCAACTAAATCACCATCACCGTTTGAGAATGAGCGTTGAACCTTTTTGGCAGCATCTCTCTGTTCAATTCCAGTTTTAAATGGATTACCAGTAACACCTATAGCAGCTACTGTCAAACTGCTCTCTACACAGCCAAACAATGCACCATATAAAAGCAATTTACCAGATTTCAAATCAGTTGGTAATAAAGATAAATAGGATCCCAAACTTGTAAGTTGATCGTTGTATAAAGCACCCATCTCAGTCAACAATTGTTTAGCATTAGTTACATTAACGACACTTGGAGGGTCTAGTCCCATTTGTAAAAATTTGTAGACATCCTGAATGCCCATAGACTTTACAACAAGATAAACGCTTTCTAATCTGGTTCTTTTAATTTCTGGAATAGGTTGTTTTAACATAAGGCTATCCACAGTATCTTTTGTAAATAGTTTGTAACAATAACCGGATGTGATACGACCAGCTCTACCTCTTCTTTGTGAAACTTCTGCTTGAGATGCCCAGTTCTCAAGTAATTTGGATGAGTTAGATTTGGAATCATAATGAACATTTTTTACTCTACCGGAATCAATAACAACAACTGCATCAGGAATGGTAATGGAAGTTTCAGCAATATTTGTAGAAGCAATGATCTTTCTCTTGCCCCCAGTAGGATTCATAAATATTTTCTTTTGATCAGCTGAACTTAATGCAGAATGTAATGGTAGAATCCAAAACCTTCCGTTGGAATCCGTCTCTGAAATCTTTCTAATACATTTATTGATCTCCATTACACCAGGCAAGAAAACTAAAATGGAACCCTTGTTATTTTCAGATTCAAGCTTTTGGTCAACTCTTTTAACCAATTCTGCAATGAGATCATAATTGATATTACCCAACTGGAAGAACTTGGATTCCGCTTTAGGTTGGATTATTTCATTGTCATAATTTGTAATAGTGAATTGAAGATCATCCAAAACATCGTCAAGATAGTAATCTTTGATAGGGAACGTACGACCCTCAATGTGAACATGCGAAATTTGTGAAGTGAAGTAATTTTGGAAAACTTTAACATCAATTGTGGCTGACATCAACACAATCTTCAATTTTGGATAGTTTGTCATAATGTTCTTTAAGATGATTAATAAGAAATCACTATCAATAGATCTTTCATGGACTTCATCTATGAATATATATCCCAAATTGTCAAAAAAGGAATCATCAGATTTGGCTTTTGAGTTGCCTGTTATACCCTGGATCATTCTCAATAGAACACCGGTGGTGACAAAAGAAATTCTTGTTTGTTTGGTAGTTTTATTCTCACCTCTAATGATATAACCTATTTCAGAACCGCATGTATCGACTCTTTCATCAGAAACTCTATCGGCTAGACCTATTGCTGATATACGTCTTGGTTGTGTACATATTATTGTAGTCCTAAAATCTTGCTTTGAGTTCAGATTATCAAGAATAAATTGAACAATCTGTGTTGATTTACCTGAACCGGTTTCACCTGTGATCAAACAAACTTGGTTTTTGCTGATGACATCGATTAATTCTTGCTTTTTTTTCCAAGCAGGTAATGTAATTCTTGCATTTATTGCTTTTTTGAATTCCACAGAGCTTACTCTCTTGTTGTAGCTGTCTTTAATCTTCGCAATATCTGCTTCACTCTTAATGTCCCTACGTGACGTTTTCTTTAGAGCTGACTTTTTGAAGACTTTATTGGCTGTAGAATCAATGAATGATTTCAACTGTGTATCATCTGGATCAAATAATGGACCTGGATCTTTGATTAAAGATTCGATGTTTGCTTCTAGCCAGTCAACACAAGAAAAAATAAAAGGCATTCCTAAATAACCTTCAGTGACAACATGTTTCAACAAGTGCGTAATAATTGAAATTTTTATGTAACTGGCAAGTCTATGCGATTCATCGTTGACAATGAGGTGTAAGCCAGGAATATCTTGTGGATAATTTTTAGACTTGTAAGCTCTTAATGAAAGTAAATTCTTGGACATACCTTCAATGTTCAGTTTGACTTCAATAACAGCTTCACTTTTGATTGTAATTCTCTCATTTCCATAGATTGCAACCAAGCTTTCAATTTCCTCATTCCAGATTTCATGTGAGTCCGGTTCTTGTGAGTTACTTGTGAAATTTATTAAACTTTGAGTCAAATAAACAGCAGATTCATTCTCATCGGATTGGCAAGCAGCAAGAGCGGTTTCAATCTGATTTCTACTGAAACCACCTTCAGATAATCTTTCCATAATGTATTCTTTTTTTAAATTAGTGGAAATTTTTAATTGGATATTGGAAACCGTAGAATCTTTGACAAAAATACCTGGTAAGTCATCTTCAGGAACATGGAAAATCAACCATTCCAAAGTCTCAGTAAAATTTGATGTATAACCAATTGCTTCTTCAATGTGAGCATCCCTAAATCCAATTCTTTTCAAGAGTGGTACAACAGATTGATCTTGATCTGTCTTCTGTTTCGAATCGATCGATTCCGACCAGCCAACATGATTTCTAATCAACTCTTCTATTGATGTCCTACTTTTCAAATCTAAATCAATGAAAGCTGAACTCATCCATACTTTTTTAGGGAAACTAACTTGATTTAATAATTTGTAGTCAATATCATCACGAGTGGATGCTCTTTCTTTTTTATGTCCTGCTGCTAATTTGGTGGACCGCCCGGTTGTTTCATTGCTACCTATAACAATAGCAGGCTTAGAGATCTTTTCAGCATCACGTTGTTTGGTTTCCCTTTCTTTTTCTCTTTTTAGTTGTTCCTGTCTCTTTTCTAATACTACATTAAATGGATCAGAAGTATACACATATTTTGCCTTTTCTTTTCCTTCTTCTTTTATATATCTTTTACGTTCGTCTTCAAGTTGGCCCCATAACTTCTTATGATTTGTAGGTAACACCATGTGAATATTCTTATCGGATGCAATTCTATGGAGCGCATAGGTTGCTGCATAATGACGGGCTTCCAAAGCAGTTTCTTCAGGTTTTATAATACTTGGTGGGGATGCCATTCTAACTGTGATGGTTTCCTGCGTTTTAGGATTTTTCCATGATAGCACAGCAGTTCCAACAAAACCTTGGTTTCCTATCTTCTTCATATCATATTCCACTTTATTCCATTTCTGCTTTTGTGCATGCTCATGTAACAAAGAAGCTGGTAATTTTCCTGTCCATGATGATGATTGGGCAACTGCCAATCTACCTTGGGCTCGCTGCTGCTGACTTAAAGGTTCCGAAGTAGGGGCAGGATCTGTTTTTGAATTCTTGAATGATTTGGAGCCCTTCTTAGCTACTGGCTCTGGTGCAGGAGAGGAAGAATTGCTTTTCGTTTTTTTACCCATTGATCCCTTGAGCCACGAATTAACGGTATATTGGTTCTATATTGTAATATAAAAAATTGTTTATCACCTCGATATTTCAGTTATTTGTTTGAAAGCTAATCGATTTTTTTTCACTGAAGGGTTCTTAAAAGGCGTCGATATTGTAGTCGATCGGCCTCTGCAATAGTGCACTGCACAGTGCACCGTGCTAGTGCTGCTAGCCTACTGGACTCGTGACTCCAGTATATTGCAGTCGACGGACCAGCTACTTAGGTAGTGAATGACGTAGAAATTATATAATAGCACGTAAATAATAACAGGCTGATTGTCTCTCGCCCGCGGCGTAGGTGTAATATTTGAGAATTACGGCTCGTGATTCCACTTGCAGAATTACCTACATTACATGCATAAAAGTTCCTACATGCATGACTTTTGCATGTTGTTTAGTGTCTAAGCCATAGTTAACTTGTTGGAGCTCTATATAAATTAAATTTGTAACATGTTGGTTGCAACAAGATAAAGCTAAAAAACTGCACAGGAAATTAATTTCTTTCTATTGAGAAGTGAAGTGAAGGGCGAATGAATGACAAAAAAAAACCACAAAAAAGAAAAGCTGCACAAATATAAAAATGTTTAAAATTAAAATTTAAAAAATAAAGGGCCGAACAATAATTCCTTGGGAGCATAACTCAAGCCCATTTACCCAATAGAGCCATAACACCAGCTCCGACACACATGACAACGTAAGCAATTATCATCTTTTGGAATCTATTTTCACCACCAAATTCGTCATCAAATAAGAATTCACGAGCCATTAATTCAACAATACCAGTGTAAATCAAGATACCTGCAGAGATTGAATCAAAGACACCGTTGGTGATTAAAGCTCTTCTAGAGTTTGCTGGGTAACTTGTTCTGACACCAAGACCAATAGCAATAGCAATTGGTGTGGTTAATGAATAGGCAGTAGCTAACATCCATGGGATGTATTTGTGTGGTCTAGTTTTTGGCCAGTCGATCATGGCAACACGAGAACCAACACCTAAACCTTCAAACAATTGATGGAAGACAATAACGATATATAAAGTTTTGAATTCATCACCAGCAACAGCTAAAGTTAAACCAATAAAGACAGAGTGGAAGATAACACCAAAATCTAAAACCAAAGCATTGAACAAAGCACCAAGGTACTTTTCTTTACCCTCTAAAGATTCTTGATCGTAATCAGTTTCAGAAGCAGCTGCTGATTTTGAATCATGTTCTGCAACTTTCTCGTCTTCCTTTCTGGTGACAGCTTCTGCTTCGTGTTCGTGAGTGCCACCAACATATCCACTAGTATCACCAAAGTGTGAATGTGAGTGGCCTTTTCCTTCAGCTCCCATAAATTTGGTTTCAAACCATCTGTAAGCAATCAATTCACAGAAGAACATAAGCATTAATGAAATTAAGCATAAACCGAAAGCCAATGGATATTCCGTGAATGGGGCACCTAAACATTCTTCTCCTAAAGCATCAGATGCAGGTTCAAGCAAGTGAATGAAGGAAGTGGCAACAATAACACCTGATCCAAAATATTTGGCAATAAAGAAACACCAAGGAGGTAATCTGATAACGGAATAACGGGATGATAGAATTGGGAAAAATGCACCAAAAGCAGAGGCAACTAACACAACAAAGACAGCAGATATTCTGGCTCCCCAAAGTTCACCATTGTAATCGTTACCGTGTGGACAGGTATCTTCTCTAGTGAAGATCTCGACAAAATTCGAAATAGTTGTTGACATGGCTGTTATTAATCAGATATATCTATTTATAAGGAGTTGAGATATTTTTAGGAAATATTCTTAATAAGGAGGGATTGATGAAAAAATCAATTATGGATTCTAGTGAATGAAGCTATATATTGGTATATATCTTTCAGAGAAATTCGTCTCTTTATTCTATGTTAGAAAATAATATAGGAACTACATTAAATATCAAGCAACATCAATTTTTTTACTTCTAGGATGGTGGGATCCTTTTATATCAAAGGATTATGAATGATTAAACTATCCAAATGTCAAATTTACTAAAATTCTTAAGAAAGGTGACAATATGAAAAAATTTATTTCTTAATTTTCCACCGTTTTCTCAAACTTTTTGGCATTACGATGGCCATTACAGTTAAAAAAAAAATAAAAAAATTAAAGAGGCATTTATATCAAAAAAGGAAAGGTTACATAACTTTACTCCTTTTGTCTTAATGAACTCATAACGTAAGGTTAGAAGACAATAGAAAATTCTCCATTTAACTGTTTGATTTTCGTAATCAACTTTTCGATGACGAAAATTAAAGTAACATTGGTAGTTACAATTAGATATCTGGTGAAGGAAAAACACCCTTGAGGTTATCCTCATCCTCAAAACTACCAGTTTTTAAACTGCTGTACTTATTTTTCATTGAATTGCACACGGTGAATATAAGAGGTACATTATTACGTAACAAATTGACTAGACTGTTGAGGGTTTTGTTCAAAACCTATAAAAACAGCCTATAGCCGGGCTCAAATGATCCGTACTGAGGTATAAGCGAGAAAAAGCCAAGCATGTCATTTCTTTTTTTCTAAAAAGCGTTTACGAAGTTATATATGTGTATTTAGTTTTTTCGAAGCTCCTTTTAATGTTCTCCAATAGAGACAGGCATTAGTATTTAGGTACCGACAGAGGCTCGAGGAAGCGGGTCTCGAAACTCCAATTCGCATTAGTAGCCATAGACTGTCGTAAAATTGTGTAAGATCTTAAGTAATAGTGGTATGCTCGTAAGTTCAAATCCAAACTCGGCATATCGGGAGGAAGTTACATTGTTCTAATGAAGAATTCTGCTATCTCTGTCTGTGGAATAAAGGGGCAGATCTAAAAGCACTGTTTGAGATAATAATACGTTCCTTGCAGTCTATAGAGTATTTGTAACTGTATATAGGTGAGATCCCTTTGCCTAATATGTTGTTGTGATTGTACCTTTTGCTAATTGATAACTCTTCTTCTATGATGCAGAAAAGTCCTTGAGCCCAAGCCCTTTAATTGTGAGAATATAACTATAATAACTGAGGGGTTATATTTATATTCACGTATTAGAACAATTGTATGTATATGTTGTATGGTTGTTATCTGTACTGTTACATTTGATTTGATGCGACAGTTGGAAGTTGGAAGACTAAGTGCTGCAATGTATATAAATGCGACCGCCTACAGCAAAAGCGATTCTTCAAGTTTCAATCCATGCAAAATTGCTCGCGACGGGCGACAAAGTCAAACAGAGCAAAGCAAACAGATCGCTGGCTCAAAAGGAAGCTTTCTGGTGTATGGTTGTTGCTGTTCCCCACGTGTACACGTGACGACAGATCAAAGTGGAGATGCTGATGCCATGCGGTTGTACTACATATGCCGCTAGATAGCGGGCATCTATCATATATATGGAACAAGATCTATTATTTGAAGTCATCAAGCTGTGATCTCTTAGTCTGAATACATTACAAATGACACTTATGACACAGGCTGCCACATTCTACGTTCTGTTGCAACGGGGCCAAGACAAGCAGCCAAAGGCGGCCTCAGGCAGCCACTCTCGGCTGTGCTGAGCTTGCATCTTTCACAGGGAAACATATCATTTATATACAGATATTTATTTATACAAGTCTTTATTCACTACAAGTGCTTATAAGTCTAAATACTTTTTACATCATTTAATTCACAATTATATCTCCTTCCAAATTGCGCCGAAGTCTTAATATACACAGGAGTGATCTTTTTTTATGCATTCGACATCGTTTTACTGTTGATTCATTACGTATTAGTGACAAAACAGCAGCTTAATATACAACACAGGCTTTTTTTAATCTAATTAATTCAAATATTTCAATATATTTACCAGCTTTTAATATTTCATTTCTTTTACACTAATCCTAATAGATATTATCATATAATAGCATTTACTCAACTTCCGTTGATAACACTTAATATTTACTTTTTAACTTTCACATACTCATTTGATTTATTATCAAAATGGTTTGGTCCCATATTAATCCAGACAAGGCTCACGTAGCTTACGCTGTTATAGCAGTTTTTTCTGCGTTATTCTCATTATGCTCATTATTTGTTAAGGAAAGATTGTACATTGGTGAGGCCACCGTTGCTTCTATTTTTGGTTTGATAGTAGGGCCGCATTGTTTAAATTGGTTTGATCCAGATACTTGGGGAAATGAGCTGTACATCACATTGGAAATCAGTAGAGTATTGCTATGTATTGAAATCATTGCTGTCGCCGTTGAATTACCTAAAAAATATATATGGAAACACTGGAGGGGTGTTTTCCTCTTGTTAATTCCGGTGATGACAACCGGTTGGTTAGTCATTGGGTTGTTTGTTTGGGCAATAATTCCGGGTTTAAATTTCGGACATGGTTTATTGATATCTGCTTGTATTACTGCAACCGATCCAGTGTTGGCACAGGCTGTTGTTGGTAAGGGTAAATTTGCCAAAAGAGTTCCCGCACATTTAAGAAATTTATTGAGTGCTGAATCTGCTTGTAATGACGGTGTTTCAGTGCCGTTTGTTTATCTTTCTTTAAATATCATTTTACATTCGGGGAATGCAGGTGAAATTGCAAAGGATTGGATAACAGTCACTGTTCTTTATGAGTGTGCATTTGGCTGTGTTTTAGGTGCAACATTGGGTTTCTTAGGTAGAAAAGCAATTAGATTTGCAGAAGAAAAAGATCTAATTGATCGTGAGTCATTTTTGGCATTTTATATCATGTTAGCTTTAATGTGTGCAGGTTTTGGTTCAATTTTAGGTGTCGATGATCTTTTGGCTTCTTTCGCTGCTGGTGCTGCCTTTTCATGGGATGGATGGTTTACAGAAAGAACTGAGGAGACTCATGTTTCTACTGTTATTGATCTATTGTTAAACTTGGCTTATTTTGTTTATTTTGGTTCAATAATTCCATGGGCTGAATACAACAATGGTGATCTTGGTTTAGATTGGTGGAGACTTGTCTGTTTAGGACTTGTCGTTTTAGTATTGAGAAGAATTCCCGCTGTGTTGGCCATTAAGCCATTCAACCCAGATATAAAAAATTGGAAGGAGGCTTTATTCGTTGGACATTTTGGTCCAATTGGTGTTGGTGCAGTCTTTGCAGCTATTATTGCTATTGGAGATCTGGAGTCGGATGTTGAAGGTATCGCTCATGGTCCTAGTGATGAATATCCAACGGAACATGAATATTATCAATTGATTAGAGTAATTTGGCCAATTGTGACATTTTTAATTATTACATCGATTGTAGTTCATGGTTCATCAGTTGCGGTTATGACATTAGGTCGTCATTTACAAACGATGACATTCACAATGACTTTGACTAGAGTGGAAACTGAGGGAGGTGGATGGACTTCAAGATTGCCTAAATTAGAGAAATCAAGTACATCATTCTCTATCAAAAGAATTGATACTATAGCTCCAAGTGAATCATCGAATAACAACCTGCTAATTAAGAGTGATGATGAAACATCTCGTATTTCTAGAACTACTACATTTGAAGATAATGCTGCCAATGCATTTGGTGGAGGTGGACATACCGTGAGACCAGCTGGTGGAATGAAGAGAAGAAAGAAGAAGAGAAGATTACAAAGAAAGATTAGAGAAGGTCGTAAAGTTCCACCTGTTTCTGAAACATTAGATTTAGGAAAGAATAATAATGCTGTTACAGATGAAGAATATGATGATTCCAAAATACACGAAGAAGAAAAACAAGCAAATGAGGCAACTGTTGTTGCTGAACAATCATCAACTTCACCAGAGAATACTCCTGAAATAGTTCTGACAGTTCCAGAGGATGACAGTGAGGGTAAAAAGCTTGAGGATATTGCAGGAGGTGCACCATTAATTAGAGTTACATCGACGGATGAAAACATGGAAAAATTACAGCAAACTTACAACATCGACGATCTTACATTACAACCTAAATTGGATGAAGACGGAGAATTGCGTATACCATCTTATGGTTATGATGATGGGTCACAATTAATTATTGAAGATCAGCATGGTGAAATCTTGCATACCGTGAAGTCTATTGCGTCTGTTCCGAATTCTGAGAATGCCAGTAGTGACGATCATGCTGACAAGGAATCAATCCATACTTTGTCGTCTTTGAGAAAGAAAATGGATATGTTCGCTAAGAAGGAAGCTAACCAATCTGATGATGATGAATACAGCTACAGTAATGCTAGAAAGCCCCAGGAGAGTTTAGATGCATTGGTGAACAAGGCAACACCTTCAAAGAAATTGTTCCTTGGTAGTAAATCGAAGAAACCAGTGAGAAAATCAGATAATAGCGGTCCGCCACAATCTAAGAGATTCCATGGTTATAGAATTGATGATAACATTATCATTGAAAACGAAGATGGTGAAATTGTGGGAAGATACAAGGTTAATCAAAAGGGTTCAAGTTCTGCAAATGTACAAACAAGAGAAAGATCAAATACTATAGGTCAAAGAGCACTAAGAATGATGGGATTCGGTAAAACAATTACAGCTGATTCAATTAATGACATGAAATCAGGTTCAGGACCAGGATCAAACTTTCAACAAAATGATCAATCAAGTGTGGATTCGTTAGAAGATACACTGAGAGCTGGTGGAAGAAATCGTGGTCGCTCTTATGATGTTGAAAAGAATCAACGTGGAAATGCGGAAATAATTCCAAATCCAATGAACGCAGGAGAGATGAAACTGTCGAATGAAGCTAAGTTTGAACAAAAACTACGTAAGTTCCTAACTGCAGATCCACGTACTGTGGTTGTTCCTGCAGAGACTACAGATAATCAAACTGTCAAGCCTCCAAGCCCAGTTAAAATGAAGGCATCAACTTCTGCAGGATTGACTTCTTCAACGTCGTCCAAACTACTTTCATTCGGAACTAAAAGAAAGCAGTTGGGAGTTAAGAGACAGTTGACAGGATTACCTAAAAATGATACAATGGCACTTGCAGATCGACATGGAGCTGCTGGGGAAATTGAAGAAGAAGATGATGATTCAGAGATTGATGATATGAATTCTGACGAAGATTCTGATGAAGATTCTGATGATGGACGTGAAGCTGATATTATTGAAGGAGAGAGTGAGTATGAGAGAGCTAGACGGTTGGCTGCTTTGAATATGGAAGCTAACACTAATAGAGATAGTGATGATGAAGAGAGTGCTCCTACAACAAAATATTAATTGGTTTATTTATTAGAAAGCGATAACATATGTATAGTAAGATCTATATAATTTTTTTTTGAATTCTAAAGATCAATTGATATATAAAGTACACGACTAATTTAATATGTTTAATTTTTATGTTTTTTATGTGCTTTTGTTTAATTGTTTCATTTCATTCATTTAATTCATTCCCTTAATTCTGTTTGCAGTGCGGTTCTGTTTCTGGCTGCTTAAGTCCTTTTCCCAATGTCTCCAAACAATTTCTTGCGGCAACGACGCAGCGTCCTATGATGATCCCTTACTGTGGGCTGTATCTACCACGCACACCGCCCGGGCCATTCAGGCAATTTCCCCAATCCTACGACGGCAGTACGCCCAGTGCCAAGTGCCCGGTGGGCAAATCGACGATTTCCCATTGCACAGCGCACTCACTACAACTCTTGTTATATACATATACTCACACACAATACACATTTCACACAATACACATTTCACACAACGCACTGCAGATCACAATTTCACGGCACCTTGAAGATGTACAATATAAATACTGTATATAGACATTATTTTTATATATATCATCATTTACTGCAATTTAGCTGAGTTGCTAGGTTGCTACTGTCTTGAGTTTTTAATTAAGTCTTGGTTTCTTAGCGATTTATATGCCGATTTTTCCTTCTACTAATGCCTGTCTGTATGATCTAATAATCTCTAGTAGCTTTACAAGCTCTGAGTTCTAAGCCGAATACACAGCATACGCAACCTTCTAGTTCCGCCCACCAGGCTCACTGGGGTTCAGCAAGACCAGCTCACCGAGGACTTCTCCTCCCGACTCCCGCCGCAGTGTACTGTGTACCCCGACTCCCGACTCCCCCACTAAGAAAGAGCCGACCACTAATGAATAAAGATCCACATCGCCTATAGGAGGGGCATTTGAAGATTGTATTTAGCACCTACTACTAAATAGTCCGCTACCTAGAAGTTAGAACCTAGTTAGTTGTATCCATAGGCAATGACGCATTGAGTTTGCTGTCTGAGTCGATCGCGTATAATTAGTGTAGCATGCTAGATAGCATTAGCGGTGGCCACGGCGTCGTAGTGGGCAGCACTTCCAGCTGCAACTTCCAAAATTGACCCACTTTAAACAGAAGTTTCTGTAGCTGGTACTTAGTTCTTGTTAAAGTGAGTACTTACTAATAACCGTTCATAATATTTTAACGTATACTTTAGAGGTAAAACTTAAAACGCAACGTGCGTGGCATATGCGTGTGCACGTGCTGCTCTAGTGCTCGTTCCCGGCCTTCCAAGTTCAGATCCCTGTAACAAAAACAGCTGAGCTAGCACATCCTGAAACCATCCTTATTCTGATACCTGATTCTGTGCTGCGGCGGTGAAAGTGATTGTGGGTGCACACTGCAGCTGCTGCCAGCTGGCGCTCGATTAATTGCGATTGCGGTTGCAATTGTGATTGATCCTCTTTTAAATACACAGCCTTAAATGCACCAAAGCCATATCTTGATGAAACTCACTACCTAAGGGATGAATGCACTTCAAGTTGAGATTTGGCCAGGTGTAGTCCAGCTTGAAGTTAATTTTGTTTCTGCTTTGCTTTGATTCGAAAATTTTGTCCTTTTTATAATCTTTTGTAATACCTTTTTTCTTCACTTTTTATGTATTTTGACCAGTGTGCGTCTAGCTAAGGCCTTAATTCACTTATTGTAATGATTAATTTCAAAAAGAAGGATAAGGCTTTGGCCATATTTGCCTTGGTATTAACAGTGATTTTTTTGCACTTCATCACTTATTCAGAATCGGATGTAGCCGCCAATTACAAGGAAAGAACCAAGCAAATATACCAATCCACCACTAAGAAAATATCAAATTTATATCAAGATGAGAACGACAAGTATTTCAAGAGCCGTTTAAAGACAGACTACTCAGACTTATCTCCGGAAGAAAAACAGCAGATGGATATTTTAGAAAAGGAGTTACAGGAGCAAGTTGAGATCATTGAGAAAGAAGTGGCAGCAGCCCAATCCAAAGAAGCAAGTGCAGCAGCCCTTGAAGTCTATAAGAAAAAGGAGATAGAATTGCTGGAAGAACTTGAAAAGATGAGAAAGCAAAAAGATGAGGCATTGAATGAAGTTAAAGAAAAATCAAAAATTGGCATTGACTATGAAGATGAAGACTTGGATGTCATCAACATCACAGAAGGGGATAAACTCTTTCGGAGATTCTTTAAAAAGTTTCTTGATGTGCTTACAGTTAACAAGATGTCACATCCGCATCCGGAAAGAACTACTTTAGAGAGAGGAAAACCTGTCATTTGGAGAGTCTTCCTAATTGAAGCAACCTATGAAACTCTTTCAGAGAATGAACTATCAGGTTACATGGATTTTGACGAAGCCTTTATTGAAGATTTAAAAGAAAAACATAAAAACGTCGTTAGATCCATTCCCGATAAGCCACCTGTTCCATTCTATAAAGGTCAAGGCTACACCATGGTCGGAGGTGGTAGATATTCATGGTATTCTCTTTTATCAATTCAAGTTTTAAGAAAAGTTGGATCAACATTACCTGTTGAAGTTATGATCCCTAGTGATGATGAATATGAAGAAGAAGTTTGTAATAATATTTTCCCAAAGTATAATGCTAAATGTGTCCGTATGACTACAGTTTTTGGTGCAGAATCTTTGAAAAATTTCGAATTGTCGGGCTATCAATTTAAATCTTTTGCTTTATTAGGCTCTTCGTTTGATGATACATTTTTGTTAGATTCAGATACCTTCCCTGTTATGAATCCGGATCCTTTATTCACTTCAGGTTTATATAATCACTATGGAATGATCACTTGGCCTGATTTTTGGAGACGTACAACATCTCCAAAGTACTATGAAATTGCAGGAATTGAAGTTGGTAAAAACCCTGTGCGTCATTTGAATGATTTTTACACTGATTCAAAGTTTTATACCACTGAAGCTCAAAAGGAAAATTATAAAGATCAAATTCCATATCATGACAGAGAAGGTACTTTACCGGACTGGACTACTGAGTCTGGAGAGTTACTCATTAAGAAGTCTACTCATTTCAATTCTCTCTTGTTGTCCTTGTATTATAATACTGATGGTCCATACGGATACCATCCACTATTATCTCAAGGAGGAGCAGGAGAAGGTGATAAGGAAACTTTTGTTGCGGCTGCTCATTACTATGGTCAGGCTTTCTACCAACTATATAAAGCACCAGACCGGATCTTTGGTTGGCACGTTAGGGAAAGAGGTACATGGGATCATACAACAATTGCACAATATGATCCGTTACAGGATTTCGAAATCTTACTGGACAATGTTAAAAAGGTTGAGAAAGATATTTCTATAGCTGGTGACAGTTACCAATATATCTATGAATATGCATTCAGATTCCCATGGACTCCAGAGATTTGTAAACCTATGTTTTATCATGTGCATGATCCAAAGATGGATCCATTTTTAATCAAGCGTGAAAAGGTCAATTTGAACTTAGAAGACCAGCCAATCAGAAACTTAGGTGAAGATATTAAAGGCTTAGGATTTGACCTAGAAGGTACAATCTATCGTCTGATGAGAGATAACTTGTGTAAAAAGAAATGGAAATTCAAAACTTTTTCAAAAGAGAACATTAATGAACTTTGTGGTGACGATGGATATTTTGATAAGCATATCGAATTTTTGGACAGAACAGAAAAGGAGATATTAGAAGGAAACCGTGATGGACCAACAAATGGAGAAGGCCAAGAGCAAGGCCGGGATCTGATTTATGAAAAGATCATGAAGGATATCAAAGCTCACAATGAGAAGGTTCAAGGTCAGGATATAAATGCACAACTTGCAGAGGAAGAAAAATCTGGCCAAACAGATGAATAAATAATACTGCTATTATTATTCTAACGTTCTTCACTTCTTTGTTATTCTTTTGCAAAGAAATTTTCACTCTTGCGTGAAATCTGGTATCGTTTACACACCCTGACAATTAGTCAAGTCGCAATATCAAAAAAGAGACACCTTTAGTTTACGAGGTGATTCATTTTCAAAACTTTTTTATTTTCAATTCTTTTTTTTTCTACTACACAGATAGATTTGTAACATACTTTTCAGTCATTCTTGTCATTATTTTTTCTTGGATTTTTTTGTACTTTTGTCAACTGACTCTATTTCATTAATTTTTTTTTGCTTTTTTTAGGTTCCAGTGTCATTTCTGTGTTGTCTATTTGTGCTTCAGCGGTTTTCGTTTTGTTTTCATCTTTTTATGGCCCTTTGCTGCATACTTTTGTGTTTTTTTCTTCTATTTCATATCTTTTTACCCCAGTTTTATAGTCATTGACTAGAACGACGAAACAAGGGAACTGGCTTTCATGAACATTTATGTTTTTCATGTTATTCTCTTGGGTTTTGTTAGAGGGGTGAAAAATGTATTTAAAATCTCCTTCTTTTTTATATACATCATTTTTTAATCAATTATATTTTATGTCATTTACGGCACATTTTAATAAGGTTTATATACTTCGTATTGCGTATTATTTAACCCTCGAACTTGAGCCAAAAAAAGGGAGCGATTTCTTCTTCCCTTTTTTTAATTATTACAAATAATAAATTCTATTACGGGACACACCTAATACACATGCATAATTCAAACACAAAAAAAATTAGTTTGGATATTATTATGATTGATCGCTTTAGAGAAAGCAATTCAACCAATTAAATTTTCTTACTCATCCGATGACTCATCCGATCCTTCTGTTGTTGGAACATCCACTTCCTTCCCATCAACTTCCATTTTATTAACTTCATCATCAATATTGTCAAACTCACTTTTCATTTCCTGACTTTCTTTTTCTTCTTCTAACTTGTTCTTAATTTCTTCTTCTTGTTGTCTGAGGCGTTCTTCTTCTCTGACATCATTATAAAACCTTCTCTCAGCTTGTAATCTAGTTTGAACTGCCTCTGGCGTTGATAATTTCTCGAATTTCAACAACCGATTCACATTCTTCATGATTAAATTGTCATACATTTTAACAACTTTTGGATCTTCATCTTTAAGCTCTTTATTCTTAAGTAGCAAACTTTTATCTTTTGGTCCAATTTCACTTTTATCTGGGAAACGGCCAGCAAAACTATCACTGATTACTCTGTTTGAATGTTTCAAGTATTTGATTTGATCAGGAATAAATTGAGAACATAACTCATCGCTATTCTTATCATTAAAAATAGTATCAAATGTAACTTTCTTTTCACAGATTATCTCATAAATTGTTTCCCATATATACAATTCCAAATCAAACCCAAATCTAGGGAATAAATCACCCAAATTTCTCATTTTTTTACCTTCTAAATCAAAAGTCTTTGACGTCTCCATCATCTCATACGGATCAATCTTCGGATCATGAACATGGTAGAATAAAACTTGAGAGTTACCAAAATTAAAAGCATCCCTAAACTGACCGTATCTATATTCTCCATCATCGTTGTTCATGCCTTCTTTATTCTGCACTGATTCTAATAGATTTGCAAAGTCAATTAATGGGTCATACTGAACAATAGTAGAATGTTCATACGACTCTCCTTTATACCATCCCCAGACTTTATCGGCTCCCTTATAAACCTGATATAATGGTCTCTGGAAATAATGCGCTCCGGCAACAAATGATTCTTTATCACCTTCACCACAAGCACCCTGGGATAATAATGGATAGTATCCATAAGGTCCATCCAAGTTGTAATATAAAGCTAATAATAATGCATCATAGTGAGTTTTCTTATTCACAAGTAATTCACCAGACTCCGTAGTCCATTCAGGCAAAGAGCCAAGACGATCATGTAATGGGAAATCTCTCATATAATCTCCTGACTTTTCTCCATTAAATGGGAAATTAGATGGATCGGTGTAGAAATCATTCAATCTCTTTGTTTGATCAGTACCCAATTGAATTCCGGCAATAGCATAATAGAAAGGTGATGTAGTACGTCTCCAGAAATCCGCCCACGTAACCATACCATATTTCTTATATAGATATGAATCAAATATTATATCCGGGTTAGAAATAGCAAATGCATCTGAATCCAATAAAAATACATTTTCAAAAGATGAAGCTAAAATGGCAAACGATTTGTATTGGTAGCCTGCCAATTCACCTAGCATCGCGATATTCTCCTTATTGAAAATATCCCACATGTTAATACATTTCGCATTGAGTCCCGGCAAAATCTCCTCACAATATTTTTTATCATATTCTTCTTCGTTTGGAATGAACACCTCCACAGGTAAAGTAGATCCAACACGTCTCAGAGTCCTTATTGACATTAAAGCAAACCAAGAATATTTGGAGCCACCAACCATAACATAACCGCTTCCTTTATAAATTTGAGGAAATGGTAATTTTCTTGGAATTGATTCAGTAATAGTAAGATGTTTTCTTGCTAAATCTTCCACAAAATCTTCAGGGAAGTCCATAATTGAAATTAATTCACTCTCGGATAAAGTTTGATCTTGAGAACTTAAACAAACGACGTTTGATATAACAGGTTTACCATTTTTATCATAAGGTCTGTTAGGATGTAACACTTGTTGTCTGTTTTGGCTTAAAATTTCAAAATACTTTCCTATAAACCTTTGGAACAACGGAGATCCTTTTAAAATATTTGTTTCTTCAAAATCAGACTCTTGGAAATTGACTTGGAATGTTTTAGAATTTTCAGCTATCAATTCATCGTATATCTTTCTAGACTCCTCATACATTTTTGTGAATTCATTAGATTGTTGTGTATTCTCAGTTGTATCTTCCTTCATTGTTTCTTCTACTTTCTGCTCCTTGCCTTCAGCATCCAGCTTTGATGCTTCAGATTCTTCGACGGACTTTAACCCTCCTTCCGACAGGTTAGGGTTTCTGTCTACACTTTCATCAAAATATATATTGTCATCATGCAGAGCATATGGAGGTAATTTAGGTTTTTTTATGCCCTTGATGGGTATAATATTATCAACGAAGTCATCAACCTGCATACCATCATAAAGCACCACTGCATGAAATACCAGACCTAAAACCAGTAGCACAGCGAGCACTATTAGCTTGTCACGTAATTTAATGCTGTTAATCCACATTGTAGCCAACCTGAACGTGAGAGAAAACGGATAGTTGAAGCATCACTTACGAAGAGTAAAAAGGTAGAGACAAAAAAACAAAAACAGAATAAATAAAGCGAATCAGAGAGAGAGAGAGAGAGAGAGGAGAAAAAAAAAAGGGTGAGAGTATCCTGATAGGGTTCCTGAAATAATGAAATAAATACCAACCTTCAGGGCAACTGCACCAATATGTGCAAGGAACGACCTAAAGCGGGCACCTGCGCGCAGCTGCACTGCAAACCGATGGAATATCCTGCAAAGCCTTTTCTGGTTTCTCGCAGGCCTCCTGTACTTTTTTTTTGTTGTGTGTTGACAGAGAATGGGTGACAGACATGAGACGTGGGACGTGAGAGTGAGAGCGAGAGTGAGATTGAGACGTGTACGGTGTGCTGTCAGTTGGGTACGGGACAGACAGTCGATGTATATAAGCTTTGCTTGTGTATGTGGGCGGAAAGTGGTTGGATGATAAATACAGTGACTTGTTCATATTTTTACTTGTCATACAGTATCAGACCCTCTGTTGCTACTTATCACTGTTATTGCCTTTGCCCAACTCAGTTGACCTGGGAAATCGATCTGTCGTTGCCAAAGAGTAAATTTAAGTAAGCTATGAGAGATTTAGCCCTCGGCAAATTGAAACGTGTGCTGTTTACATACAAACACCTCATTACATTGTCCTTCATAGTAATTGTTAGTTTAACATTTATCTTTCAAGGATCCCATTCACATGGGAGAGGGAAGGCAGTGGCTAAAAATGCTATGAGTATTGAAGCAACAGAGGAAAGATTAAAAGAACATTTCCCTTATGATACATCCACTGAAGTAGAAAAGACCATCTGGCAGATGTGGTCTGATATCAGCAATTTACCTGAAGGTTGTGCTGAACTGGTTAGCAAGTTTAATTCCGAAGAAAATTTACAGAGTGGGTGGAATTATAATCTAAAGTCAACAGCCGAGATCGAAGAAATGATGAATCATAATTTCAGAGAATTTGTTCCTGAGGTAATGGAGGCGTATGATATCTTACCTCATGATAGATTGAAGTATGAATTTTTACGTTATTTATTAATCTTTGTGGAAGGTGGACTGTATGCTGATATTGATGTATCATTATTTAAACCACTTAAATATTGGTATCATTCAAGAATCAGTCATAATAATATGTATATGTTTATTCAATCTGATTTCAACGATCCAAATTGGAATATTTATCAAAATAGAAGATTATCGTTTGCTAATTCAATGTTTATGGCTAAATCAAATCATCCATATCTTGCCAAATTAATTGCTAGAATTTCCACTATCATTCATACAAGTAAAGAACATATTTTGAGGACTAATTGGGATGAACATTTTCAAAAAGTTGATGCTAATAATGAACCAACAGTTTCATTCACCTCTTCTTCCATATTAACGGATACTCTGATTGAGTTTCTGAATGAACAAGAAAAGACTGTATTTTTATCTGTTTTAAAAGAAGAAGATCCAGATGTTAACGTTGATGATGCGGAAGTTGGAAGCAAAATTAAAACGGAAAAGATATATGGGCCGGATATACCAGATGATATTAAATTCTCATATAAATCATTCACTTTAGCAGTGGCACCAATGCAGGTCAATGATGTCATTCTGTTACCTCTTATTTCCATAAATGGCATTCTTGGCGATGAACTGTTATCAAGCACTGATTTTGATAAAACGAATACAGTTAATAACGGGTATAAGAGATTCTTCTATGCTAAATCATTGCATTTAACCCCATGGACACAGCTCATCGGGAAGTGATACAGGTTTAAGTCATCGTCTGAAGTGGGGTATAGTCATATATACATATATATATCCATGTAACGATTTATACGAAGAACAGTTCAGATCAAATAGCATATTTATATATTATTATATGTTAGAGTGGAACAACGAAACCATCTCTAAATAGGTAAACTCTTATAAGAATGTAGACGTACGAGATTCCTATTTTAAATAGGAGCTAGATTATTATCAACTTATTATATTTAAGCCTAAGGTTATTATACCCATACTATTACCGCAAAAAATACAATAGGAAGCAATAAATAATATAATGTTGCTTGATTACAATCAGAAGAAGAACCACATGTTTCTGCGGCGCCAGCTCTAATATTCCCCCTCCCCTTCAACATAGCGAATTCAGTGGGAGTTGCACTAAAGACGCCTGTCCCTAAAGAGGTAATAAAATATTCTAGTGCTGGAGAATAATATATGCCGTTCACAGCTTACAGGAAGAGCTCAGGCTGCGAGGGAGCGGAAGCTGCAGTTGTCCATAAGCTAGGCTGCTAGGGGAACAACGCAAAGCGAAGTGAGTCCCTGGGTCCCTGGGTAATTACTATTAACTAGTGGGGACCGCCCGGTGGCTCGTGGCCGTGGGTATTCCAAATTTCGCACCAGCGGTGGCTTTGGCCCTAAAGAAAGCTAATTACTTTAATTACAGTGTTTGTAATTAATTAAGGAATGTTTTAATATGTTGATATTTAAAGTATTTTTTAAAGAATGTTTTATGGCTCCATTAACACTGCATTATAATAATTTTTGAAAATAGGTACCTATTATATATATAATAACACCAGTATGATAAATGATATATATAGCATTCCTTTATATTTATTTGTTGCTTTATATGACCTTCAATTGTAAATAATTCAAATTGGTGTTCATGCAACGTGCAACAATTATGCAGCAGATCGACGCCTCCAGTCGTGCCAATTTCCTAACACGGGTTGCACTACCACGGCGGGAGCCTGGAGGGTCTGATACTTTATTCTCTGACTGGGTGATTTTGTTTTGATTAACTTTAGCACTATCTATATATTCTGAAACCGTTTTGTGTTTTTCTTTCTATTATTACATTGTGTTGGTCTTTCCCTCGCAAATTGAGATTCCATTTTATCTGTATGTCTTATTGGCAAACCGCTGATTTGTAATTATTTATTGTTGTTGCAGACTTTTGTGGCAATTCACTTCGTGCTACAGCCTAACAGCAGAAACTGGGAGAGCAGTTAAAATTTGGAATTTCAGTCTCACTTCAGAAAAAACAGCCACTCCCCGAACTACATTTTGCATCCACACCGCAAAGCAGATTTCAAGATAACATGCCTTGACAGTAAAAATACGTAATTAAAAGCCTGCCTTTATGATTAAAATAGATTACTTTCTATTGCTCTATTGTTTTTACCAGCTTGCACAATCCTAATTGGAAAATCAGCCTTTTTATAATAAAGAGGTTAGCCAAGAAATTACCCATGTGTTTCCCGCATCTTCGAACAGTTTCATCTCAGTGAGAGTGTATTATATTTTTTTTTACCCTTAAGTTTATGATTTATTGCGTACTAAATCGTCTTTGTATTCTTCTTTGAAATCTCTTTATGATCTCCCAAGGGAAATCGTTTGAATTTACAACAACAAGTAACTTTTAATAGTATAGCGGGTAAAGTTTATCTTTGGATCTACTGCAAGAAAACCCAACCGAGCGCCGGAATCTGCATGGATGATCCATCTTCCGCGACCAGGCCGTAACTCGTAACTTACTCGCAACAGGCTTATAGCACGCCCGGTGCCTTCGATTCAGTCGCTGCCTCTCTGTTTGCCAGAGTTCCAAACTCCCATCCCGTACAGTTTTTAGTTGGAGAGAGTTTATTGTCGTGTGACTGAATATGTCATGCTTTGAAAGTAGACAGCTGAGCTCGCTCTCACCTTGGAGCCTTGGCTTTGGGGGTTTTCATGTGATTCGTATTTATGGTTTTTTCCTAAGCGTGGGTCTATCTGAAAAAGTCAAACCGCTGTTCAATTTCGTCAATTGATGAAATGCTAGAATTTAAAGTTAGTGTCATAGTATCAGCAATTCCAATTTACGAGCCACGTGTAACACGAAAGCAAATTTATCGTTTATGATCATAGACAACCTTGTGTACACAACTCTATTATGCCAAGTTGACTTATACTACTCAATCAAAAATGTACTTTTGCAAATCATGGAACAGACGAGATTCAGTCTTTTTTAGATTTAGGATTCATCATGATTAGCTTCACTAATGTAATGATTAGGGCCCAGAAGATCGTTTCTAGAGTTTATAAAACTAACCTTTATGCGTTTAAATAGAATCATGTATTGCTACTCATTCTAGAATAACAAACTGCGTTCATACATGACTGGTCCTGCTTTTGAATTGTGTTCTCTCATCTATCCATGCACAGCTGATAACAAATGTGCGTGGAATTATAAGGTTAACCTACTCAACAGATGGCTTAGACATCTGGTGATAACTTAATATTTATTACTTATCAGAAGCTAGTTTGCCTCTACAAACACACTGAATCATGGGTGAAAGTAAAAACTTAAAGAACACCGAGAATGTTTATAAAGCTATTAGTTTTGAAAATTTTTCACTTATGATCGATGTGCTTCTCTTGTTCAGTAAGCTTCTAGTAAATTAAAAGTAGAGCCAGCTCGGTTCCCAATAACTAGTGGTAAAATACACGTCTGTTACGGCATAGAAATGGATATATAGTTTTTTAACAAATGTATGGATCGGCTATGCAAATATCTAACGGTGTCCTCTGCCTACACTAGACATATACTCTATGGAGTGTTCAGGTAGGGACTAGCAATGAGCAGTGCTGAGCGGTATACACACAAATTATTTTGTGGAGGAATGATGCACTGCCATAAAACGAAGAAACACTTGTTAGGCTAATCGGCGGGTCGGGAAAGATTTCGGAATTCTTCCGAATAGGGCGAGATTCGAGGACTTGAAGCTTGAAAGTTGTAGTAATAGAATGCTATATTCTATCCAGAGTATGATACAATCGATTGGATTATATGCTTTAAATAACTCCAATAAAGTTATAAGATTTTGGTTTCAATAATAGAATTTTAAACTTTGATATTATATTGGGAACCTAGCTACAAGCGATATATGTATAATGACCAGAGAAGTCAGTATACCCAGTCTAGCCTCATTACCCCCACACATTGTATCATCACATATTCTGCCGCATCTACCAACATATTCGATTCTTAAACTTATTGAAGCTGTTCCATATTTCTATAGATGTTTCAGAAATGATAATTGTTTGTTTTTCATTTTGTATAAGAAGCATTTTCTAGATCGTTGTTCGCAAGCGTTTAGGTTTCACGACTCAAATGATTGGTATGTGACTTTTAAACAACGTTGTACAGGAAGGTTAGTGACATGGGGCTCAGGATCATTGGGTTACTCTTTTAAAGACCCTTATGTGGTTAAAAAGATTACAGACCCCACTGGAACTATGGAGAGCAGTGCTGAAAAGGAGGTACAATCCTGTTATGTTACAGGATCCGATTCAGTTGGAATTAGTGCAGGAGGGATACCTTTGGCAGTTAAACGAATTGGTAAGCATTTTGTTATTGTTGATTATGATGTTGTTGGTTGGTCTGGTGATAGAGTTGCCTTTCTTGGTGAAAATGGAGAGGCATATATCTCCTTCAGAACATTTGAAGATGATCAAGGTGATGAAGGTATGCAAACAGATAGCGAAGCGGATTCGTTTGATATACGTCATTTTAGTAGTGAAATAGAAGAAAAGGTTGATTGCAGTGATGAATTTTTAGTGAGGCTATACACAGCTCATACCAAATTATGTAAATTATTTTGTGCTCCATACGCATCATATATCATCGGATTGGACGAGAATAATTTTTTATGGAGATTTAGCATTAAATATGGAGCAAAGTACTATAAAAGAAATTTTGTTATTGGTAGACCCATGACAATATCTGCCATATTAAATACTGAACAAGGGGGGATACCAGTACTTATGGAAAAAGTAGATAAACTAAAGATGTGCCAGGATCGTGTTGTATTTAGATACCATCTAGGAACAGATATTGACTATGAAAGTGGAAAGAAAGAATACCTGCATAGATATGTAGTGATGACATTTGATTTTTCGGAACAGAGTCACAGAAGCTGTCTTGACTGTGAAATAGTCCAAGATATACATTATGACATTGATGATATTACCATCAATGGTGATACGTTATTTTACACTCGGTCTGGAGATGGATCTGTCTGGCTTGCCAGTTTGAAAAGTAACAAGAGACAAAAATATGAAGGAGTGAAAAATGATGATTACAAGTACATTAATCCATACACTTCTTGTGGAAAGACAACAGCTACCCTTGTATCAAATTCAATGGCTGATAAAGTGGTGGAAAATAAATATCATAACATGTTGAATCACAGACCTATATCAACACCAAGTTCAGCCATCGGTTTCAGTCGAGGCTATTCACATTTTCTAAGCTTCAATAGGGATGGTGAATTGTTTTCATGGGGAGAAGATCAGTTAGGTATGGGATGTTTAGGGTTAGGTTCAGATGATTCATGTCTACATGTCGAACAACCTAAACGAGTTGAATTAGGGGGTAAATGTTTAGGTGTTGAGTGCGGAGTTTGGTTAAGTTGTGCAATTGTTGGTTAACAAAAGTTTTAAAATCTTATTTGTATTTATATATTTATTTATTCACGTTTACTTCAAAATTATGTATTGTTATTATTTGCTTAGTATAATTTACAATCTATAGACTATTGTAAAACTGCATCTTTCTTGTTCGGATTTCAGGTTTGGCATATTGAGCCTTAGCCCATTACTCCTGCTGTGTGTCGATTTTGGTATCAGTTTCTATGCTGGTACTCCTTGTTCTTCCGATCCTGTTCCCATTTGTGTATCGACGTTATCGACCTCAGCTACCTGTTGTCCTTCTGTAGGGGCTCGAATATCCACATCAGCGTCCGAACCTTCGTTTGATCTTGTTTCCAGATCTGCCTTCGCAATTGCTTCTTTCTCTGCTTCTTCTTTTGCTTTTGCCTCTGCTCTTCTTTCTGCTTCTTCTTCTGCTTCTTTTTCTGCTTTAGCAGCTGCTTCTTCCTCTGCTTTAACTTTGGCATCTGCTTCTGCTTGAGCTGCAGCTTCCGCTTTGGCTTTGGCTTCAGCTTCCGCTTTAGCTTTGGCTTCAGCCTCTTCACGAGCTTTAGCTTCTTGTTCCTCTTTTAGTATTGCCCTCACTCTTTGAGCTTCTTTTGCTTCGTTGTAAAACGTGCGCTCGTTTTTCAAACCTAGTTCGATTTCTTCAATAGTACCCGATTTTTGGAAATTATTGAGTCTATTCACTTTATCTATAATCAAATTATTGTACTGCTGAATCACTTGATAATCTTCGTCTTCAACTTGAACGTTCCTTAAAAGTAGATGCTCTTCACGAGGTCCTGGTGGGCTCTTATCAGGGAACCGAGCCATGAACCCATTGGTTATCAATGCATTTGACTCTCTTAAGTATTTTAATTGATTTGGAGCAAATTCTTCACATAGTTTTTGGGTATCTTTTCCAGCAAACACGGAGTCAAAAGTAATTCTCTTGTCACAAATCACATCATTGATTGTGTCCCATATAAACAATTCCAAATCAAAATCAAATCTAGGGAAAATATCCCCCATATTTCTTATTTTGTCCCCATTCAAATCATAAGTCTTTCCAGACTCCATTATATCATATGGATCAATCTTTGGATTATGAACATGATAAAACAGTGGTTTAGAATTACCAAAACTGAAGGCGTCTTTGAATTCTCTGTACTTGTATTCTCCCTGACCACCATTCATACCTGCATTATCCTTAACAGCTTGTAATAAATTAGCAAAATCAAACAATGGATCATATTGAATAATGGTGGAAGACTCATATGATTCCCCTTTGTACCATCCGTAAACTTTTTCTGCTCCCTTATTAACTTGATAAACTGGTCTTCGGAAATAATGTGCTCCAGCAATAAATGATTCTTTATCACCTTCACCACAAGCACCCTGAGACAACAATGGGTAGTAGCCATAAGGACCATCCAAGTTGTAATAGAAAGCCAACAGTAATGCGTTAAAATGGGTACCTTTGTTAACAACCAATTCACCTGATTCTGTTGACCATTCCGGTAAGGAACCCAGACGATCGTGCAGTGGGAAATCATCCCGGAAATTACCAGCGTTTTCACCACTGAATGGGAAATTTGCAGGATCAGTGTAAAAATCATTCAATCTCTTTGTTTGATCAGTACCCAATTGAATTCCTGCAATAGCGTAATAGAAAGGCGATGTGGTACGTCTCCAGAAATCAGCCCAAGTAATCATACCGTATCTTTCAAACACATATGAGTTAAATATAGCATCCGGGTTTGAAACTGGTAGCGCATCTACATCTAAAAAGAAGACTTTTTCAAAAGAGGAACCTAAGATGGCTAATGATTTATATTGATATCCAGCAAGTTCACCTAACATTTCCAAATTTTCATAGGAGTAAACTTCCCACATTTTAATACATTTTGCGTTCAAGTCAGGTAACACTTGCTCACAGTATTTTATATCATAATCACTTTCAGTTGGAATGAACACTTCAACCGGTAAATTGGAGCCAACTCGTCTCAAAGTCTTAATGGAAAGCAAAGAAAGCCACGAATATTTAGCTCCACCCACCATTACATAACCATTCCCTTTATACAATTGAGGAAAAGGTATTCTTTTTGGAATGGCTCGAACGACGTCCAAATGCTTTGTAGCTAAGTCATTCACAAAATCTTCAGGGAAGTCCATAAGGGTAATCAATTCACTTTCTGACAAAGTTTGATCTGGGGAGTCTAAACAAACACCAGTTTCAAATGTTGGTTTCCCATTACGGTCAAACTTACGATTTGGATGCATTTTAGTTTGTCTATTGGATCTCAAAATTTCAAAATATTTTCCCATGAATTTTTGAAATAAAGGTGCACCTTGTAAAATATCTAAATTCTCAAAGTCTGATGGTTGGAATGGGATTCTAAAAGCTGAAGGATTTTCAAGAAATTCAATATCACCTATCTGTTTGGATTGTTCAAACGCCTTCTGCATATTCATGGTTTTTTGTCTTATTTGACTGAGTTTATCTCTTCCTGAATCCTCAATCAAGTATTGTATTTCCTTGTAAAGCTTTCGAGCTTCTGAATTCTGAACAAGTTTTAAACCGTCATCATTCATTATTGGTGTTTTCTTTACAGTTTCATCTAAGTAAAAATCTGCATTGTGACGAGAGTTACGAAGAAGTTGTGTACTCAAATGCAACGTATGTTTGCTTCTATCTTGAGTAAATTCATATATAAGATTCCCATGGAAATACAAAACAAGGATCAATAAGACTGCGGTTCCAAATACTTTTTCTCGCAATTTTAATTTCATCCTGAGTAATTTTCCAAGTCCATGAAAGAATCCCCACATAACTTTGTGATGAATATTTGTAAATTAAGGCAATTGCAATTATGGCCTCTAATAAGGAAAATAGAAGAAGAAAAAAAGAACAGCCCAAGTAAGAGAGCATGTTGGAGACTTTATAGTTGCTCACACACGAAGGATCAGAGGGAAGGAAGGATGAGTGTACCCGCATACTTTGTCACACTGCTCGTTCATGCAGGTACCTTATAATGCGATTCCAGGTTAGAACTTATGAATTTGGAAGGGAATTAGGTTTGAGTATGAGTGGCTTGCTGGCTAATCGGCTGACTGGCATACCTCTGGCATGCCTGCATACTTCTCCTCCAGGCAGCTGCAGTGGCGAGAAGCGCACATTAAATAATTAGCAGTATGTACGTCAATTGTGTGACTTTTGCTCCCCAAGGTTAATTTTTTTTATTTTTATCTTTTTACTGTTCTTTGTTTATGCCACAAGCTAGTTAGCTAGCTAGCTAGCTGTTATATAAATTATTCCTATCTATATATATCTATTTTTTTAAAAAAAAAATGTGTTCTATTCTTCGCTTTTATATGTTGTCTGTTCTTTTACTTCTCTGTCTTTTACAATTACTTCATATGTCTCGTATTTGTATATTAAAGAAATGAGGAATTTACCACTTGTAAAGATAAAAAGGCTGGTACTGGCTTATAGGTATTTAGTATTGAGTATTATTGTCAGTTATTTTTTACTGGATCTTGCAATTCATGGTTCTAATTCACTTATATGCTATTTAGTGATTGGTGATGTTGATAGTTCAGAACCACCCGCTAAGAATCCTAAGAACTTAGATACGATTGAAAGCAGATTAAAATTTCATTTTGTCTATGACGAAACCAAAGGAGTGGAGAAGACAATATGGCAATTTTGGTCTCAACCAGGGAAATTATCACTTGGTTGTAATGAATTAGTTGATAAGTTTCGTTCATTTGATAACTTACAAGATGGTTGGAGTCACAATTTAAAATCAACAAAGGAAATTGAGGATATTGTTAATGGTAGCTTGAAGAAGATCTTACCTGAAGTGATCGAGGCTTATGAAATATTACCACATTCCCGACTAAAATATGAGTTCTTGAGGTACTTATTAATTTTCATAAAGGGAGGCTTATATGCTGATATTGATATATCTTTATTTAAACCCATGAAATATTGGTATCAATCTCGTGTTTTAAATAATAATCTGTATTTATTTACTCAATCAGATTTTAATGCTCCATCATGGGATGAATTTCACAATAGAAGATTCTCAGTTGCAAATTCAATGTTTATAGCTAGATCTAATCACCCATTCCTTGCTAAATTAATTGCTAGAATTACACATTTAATTCATAAAAAGAAGAAATATATTTTAAAGACAAATTGGGATCAACATTTCAAGATAGTTGATGCAAATAATGAACCTACTGTATCATTTACGACATCATCAATAATGACTGATACTTTATTTGATTATCTTAATGAACAACATAATTCATTATTTATGACCGTGCTTAAAAATGGAGATCCAGAAGTTAATGTTAATGGGATTGATGTTATGGCAGGAGGTAGAGAACCTGAGGAAGTTTTTGGACCTGAAGTTTCAAAAGATGATAGATTTTCATATAAATCGTTTACTTTGTCAGTTGCACCTATTCAAGTCCGTGATATTATAATAATGCCTTTAATTTCAATAAATGGATTGATTGATGATGATCAATTAAAAGCAGATTTCGACACATCAAACCAGGTTAAGACTGGTTACAAGAAGTACTTTTATGCAAAAAGCTTACATTTAACTCCTTGGACGAGTATTTTAAATCCTTTACTGTAATAATTATTTTTATATGTAGATATTTTATTTATATATTTTAGCAAAAAATTTCTAGTTCATTTTTTTATTCTACTTTGTTTTAATTGTTTTATTTTACAATGGGTTTTTTTTTTAATTTAATATTTCACAAAATTTCAAAAGAGAATCAGCTGAGCTTTAATCTTCAAGTTCATTGAATTTGATTGTTTTGATATTGTATATTTCTAGTTGGTAATGTTTGTTCTTATAAAAAATATTGGTAGGTGATTTTCGAAGAATAAGGCAAGGCTCAAGAGGCAGTTCACTTGCATGACTACCAAGTTTGCCAGGTATGCAGAAGCAAGCAAAGTTTATTCGATTGTAAGCCACTCAAACGTCAATCTACCGAACTTAAGAAGAGGCAGGAAGTATTTCGAAATTCAGAGCGTATAGTTATCCTCATATAGTCAATTGGTTGCGCCTTTCAGGATCTTGAAGCCGCCTCGCTGTTATATTATTCGTCCCAGCGTAAAAACAAAACTCCCTTGAAATTAAATTATTTTCTTGTTTTTGTTTTTGTTTGTGGTTTTTTTTCTAGCAATCGCACAAGCTGATCGCTACCCCACCGTGATGTTTCTCGTTGTCTTTTTGTGCGGGAGCACGCCTCGAATAGAGTATAAGTGTTTGCGGTCTGAGGTCTACACAATACAGGTGAATTTGGCAACAAGCTTTGCCTTTTCTAACCTATCGTATATGAATGTTCAATGGAATTTAAAGTAAAGTATTGCAGTAGAAAAAATAAAAAAAATAAAAACTTTACTTTAAAGCAAAATAGCAATTGAAAAACATACAATTAAGCTTGGGAAAATTAAAATTTGGCAGGAGTTCTAGAATTATAGTTAAGTACCGGTAACAATAAAAAAAAAAAAAAAATCCGTTTTCATTGTGTGCTCGAAAGTCATCCTGTATATCATATAATATTTTTTGTAATAATAATATATACAGTTAGAGTCCGTGTGCACGTTGCTCTGCGAACTCAGAACTGATATCTGCCCGCGACGAATGGTTTGGAGACATAATTGTGAAGGGTTCAAACTTGAAATAAGTTAAAGGGAAAGAACATTGAAATCTTGCCTTATTGCAACTTCCATAGGAAACCACACAGTAGCTCGCTAGATAAACAACTTATCGATTAGTGAAGTCACTTAACTTTAAAATGAAATTGTTCGAATAGTGAAGGGAGCAGTTCAGCAAGTGAACAGAAACTATACGACATCGGCTAAAAAAAGAGTATTTCTGTATTTTCATTTTCTTCACAACTTAGTGTATATGAAAACTATCTATTGTGGAATTTTGAAAAAAAAAAAACTTTATCTATATATCATCAAGCTAAAAATGAGAGAAAATGGTAAAAAATAAAAAACTGCAAACAAACAATTAAAGTATATGTGTAAAATCCAATAAGTGTATATATACTCTTGTATATATATATATATATACTCAAATCTATACAACGGGTCTCTATTATATATGTGTCATAGATATAAATTCTAATCATCATCTATTGATAAAAACTCAGTTATTGAAATATCTATTATTGTATGAAAGAGGTCAAGGCTACCCAAAAAAAAGTGGTAATATATTTTATTTAGCTTGACGCAGACTCGCCGCTTAGAATCTATTTCTCGGTAGTTTGAGCGGCGCATGTAGGTGAATTTGAAGCATGCGTGGCAGTGCACACGTGTATGGTGCGAGAGTGTCTGTCTCATGGCTCTGCATTCTGCTTATTTTCTTTTCGAAATAACTCTATATTATAATTCTTTCTTTTTTTGCTATTTTTGGTCCCCTTCAATCTGCAATTTGTCCATTTTCGTGTTTTGTTATGCGTGTTCGCTGGTTCGTAACTACCGAATTAACTAGCTGTTTATTTTTATTATCATTTCGTTATATTTCATGGTCCGCCTTGACTTGGACTGGCTATGCTATGCTATGCTATGTTATACTATGCTACGCTATGTTGTGGTTTTTTTATTCTTTTTTTTTCAAATTTTTCTATTATTAAAATGTCACAATTATACAATATATAATAAACTTGGTTATAGTGAATTTGCCACTTTCCAGCCTCCGTGGAACCAATGTCTTGCGTAACAATACTTGCTAACTTCTTCAGATTCACATCTAAATCCACTTTGCGGCATAACTGCTAGTCCATTAACTACGATTGGAGCATCGATACCTGTAAAAGTTTTCCAATTAATAGTTTTATCTAAACCTTGACTACCATCTTCAGGACCATATAATTCATGATCAATATTCCATCTATCCATTCTGTAATCAACTAAAGTAATATCACCTTCATTCATAAATTGGAATAAAGAATCTGTAAATATACCAGGACCTGTCCAATCCATAATATCAATAGATCTACAACGATCAACATTTTGAAAATCTTTATAATAAGGTATTAATTTTTCATTTGCTTGAGCTTCAAATGTAACTTTAACTATATTAGCAATTAATCTAGCTAAACCATGATGATGTTTTTTAAATTTAAAACTCCATTGTAATAATTGTGCACGTCTTGGTAACCATGCTTGCCAATCAGGTGTATTAAAATCACCTTCTAATGAAACTAAACCTCTAATAGAATCATCTCTTGAATCAACCCATTGAGCAATTGGAGTTCTTGGTGAAACATCAACATCTGCATAGACACCTCCATTTATATAAATCCAAATATAACGCATAAAATCTGATTTCATAACTATTTTTGGCAACAGATTATAAGCCTCAATAATTTCTGGGACACTATCTTTAAAATATTCAACGACTAATCTATCTAATTCATCATCTGTTAATAATACATGATTATAATCTGGATTTGATGTTGTCCAAGTATTGAAAAAATCTAAATTTGGGAAATTTGGATCTGTTTCTTTTGCTTTCCACATTTGTAAAATATTCTTCTCTATTGAGGATGAACCATCATAAACAAAATGGCTAGTTAATCTTTTATAAGTTACATTCGGGTCATATGGATTTGAACCAACAAATGCAGGATTATTCTCATCAAATTGAGGGGAATTTAAATAGTTATGATAGTATATTAAAGGAACATTTAATCTTTTAGTTGATAAAAACGGATTTGATGATATATAATAAGAAGCAGTTATAGTTGAACCTAATATGAATCCAAATGTTATAGTGGTGAAGTAAAATAGCTTATTATACGCCATTTTTTCAATCAATCTTGAAAAAAATAATTAATTAGGAAGAAATGCAAAAAAGAAAAAAAAAAAGAGAGAAAGATTAAAACATAAATCAACTTATATATATATTAGAGGGTAAAACTTGAAATACCAGCAACTAAATAATATGATGATACATGTACGTACGTAAGTGTATATATATAGATAAGAGAAATAAAAATAAAATAAAATAGAATAAAAATAGAAAGAGATAACAGCAAAAATGAATGTATATATGTAGTTTCACCACAAAACAAATTGAGAGCAATAGCAGCGGAGCACAAAATGTACTAAAAGTCAAAGAAAAAGTTTAAAAAGCAAGTTTAAGATCACCTCCAAATAAAGTAAGCTAACAAGGGGGGCACGTGCCGCCACACAGCCTTTCTTCAATGCACGTGATGGGACACAAATAATAATATTACATTCCAATGTATTGTTTATGTATTAACCACATTGCCAATAAGCCTTCAACATTAAACACTGAAACAAAGCAAAATAATTATGAGTATATATATCATG
This sequence comes from Ogataea ovalis, assembly GCA_030556425.1. Lineage (NCBI taxonomy): Eukaryota > Fungi > Ascomycota > Pichiomycetes > Pichiales > Pichiaceae > Ogataea > Ogataea ovalis. Next base: position 502,169 of record JAKTTZ010000003.1, read on the forward strand.
TAATCTCTCAACAAAAAAAAAAAAGAGAGACACCAAACATCTCTACACCCAAAAATAAATCCGTGTCACGTAAATGATTATATAATCAAATAAAAAGAAACAACAACAACAATAACAAGCAGCACCCCAAAAACTCCCCCCAAAAACTCCCCCAGTAAAATCCAACACTCTCCCCCCAATAAAATTAATCCACCCGCAAAAACCAAAATCGGCTCCCCCAAAAAAATCCAAAAAATCCAAAAAATCCAAAATCCAAAATCCAAATTAAACAATCAGGCTAATTCCAGCCTCCCGCAATTATTGTGCCACCCAAGTAATCAATACATTTTATTTAATATGATTCATTTATCTAATCTATATACGTTTAATTAATACCTCTATATACCTTTTTGTCTTTTTTTGTTTCACCTATTTATTTTATACAACACTATCTTTTTAAATACTTCATTTTAAAGCTATTATATCTTTAGAATAATTATTTTTCATATAGTCATTTAATTTTAATTATACATATGTTACAAAATGTCTTACTATAACAATCATCAGGATTATCCTAATCAATTACAGCAAACTTCATTTGCTTCACTGTTAGCAAATTCAAATCAACAACAAACTGCAACTTCTCCACTTAGTTATAATTCATTATTGAATTCTCAAAGACAACAATCTCCTTCTGCGATATATAATAGTTTATCTATATCTGCTGCCAATTCAAATAATTATAACAATAACAACAACAATAACACTAGTAATAATAATAATAATGTTTCCTCTTCAATTCCATCATCTACTTCAAGTACTTCATCAAACTATCAATCACTTTTATTATCATCACCACAAACATCAGTTAGTTCACTGTATTCAACACATCGTGCAAAATTCATGTTATCTAAAGGTTTTGAATTAGAAGATGATATTGAATTTTGTCCTGATATCCCTCAACAACAACAACAAACTTCAAATCATAAATTTAATCCATATACTTCTTCAATTTTTTCCCCTTCAAATTCCCCTTCTTCTAATTCAGTTACTCCTTTATCACCTAGTTTAATTGCTAATTCAACTAATTATTCAAATAAATTAAATAATGCAGTTAATAGTATGAATAATAATAATGGTTCTATTGGTTTAACAAGGTCTATGAGCCCAGCATTAAATAATTCACCAAGAAGTAATACACCAAGAGTTAAAAAAGTTTTAGAGATTGTTAATCCTCATACAGGTTTAAAGATTGATAGTCCAATGAATAGTCATGCTCAAATAGCTAAATAGCTAAATATATTACTTTCACCTGTTCATTTATTATTACTATTACTATTATTATTATGATTATTATTATTAGTAGTATTATTATGATTTTTTTATTATTACTATAATTTGGTTTTTGTTGGGGTATTAAATTTGTGTTTTCTTATTACGATATCTTTTTTGCGTTTTCATCATTATATCATAATCATATATTTTGTACAATCTGTTTTTTCCTATCCTATTTTTTTTACTTTATTTATTTTATTTTATTTTTTGAGTATGTGGTGTCTGATGTTTTTTTTATCTCTGATGTTATTTAGATTTTTTTTTGTTTTTTTTTATAATGTTGGTTTTTTGGTATATGTTTTTTATTGCTTTTTTCACAATTAATCCTTTTTGTTTGTTTTCCCTGTTTTTGTTTGTTTTTATCTAGTTTAGTTTTAGTTGTCTTTTATACCTAGAGTCTTTCTGTTACTATAAATTACATAGATACATATATATTATATTATATTATATTATATTATATTAAATATTTACGATAATTACTATTATTCATTAACCAATTAACCAATTTTAAAGATACTAATTCAAAATCTATTGAAGTATAATTAAAAGGTCATTCATTAATTAATTATTACTTTTATCGTTTTTAATTGTTACGTCACATGATAGTATATGTATAAAGTCGATCGACGCGTCGTAAATAATATATATATATATTTAATGTTACCCTACCTTGTATTGAGATATTTGGATGGTTTTTTTTTTTTTTTTCCTCGATATCTTCAACTACATACATACATACACACATTCATTCATACAGGTGAGATAGTTTCTTGAGCATGTATTTTTCAAATATATTGATTTAATTATTACATTACACACTTAGATATAATCTATCTTTTTTTTTTTTTTTAATTTATTTACATAACACATTAATTCTTTCCCTTTTAATTTCGTTGTTGACTAACTAACGAATTTTTTATTTATTTATTTATTTATTTAATTAATTTTCCAAGATGGCTTCAAAATTTAGAAATTCATTTTGGTTAAAACAAAATAACTTTGCACCACAAGTTTTCTTTTTCAGAAATATTGAATCTGGTCAAGTTATATATTCTCAATTACCTCATATTACAGTATGTATAAAATGAAATAACAAAAAAAAATACAAAATCCAAACCCGAAAAAAAAATAATTATAATTATTATTATTATTATTATTAAGATGTACTAACACTTTTTTATTATTTACTTTTTTTTTTTTAGAAATATCAAATAAAACAACAATCATTCAGACCAAATTGGGAGAATCGTCAACCATCATCACGTCGAGACATCTGGAGACCATTACTAGTTGCACAATTTCAAGATTATCAATCATCTATAAAAGCATATCATGGATTAATTGAATTAAAATACATGAGATCAAATAAAAAGAAAGATGAAAGTACAAGATTAAGAAAAAAAAATGAATATAATCAAATTTGGTATTCTGGTCAATTTAGACCAACTTATATTCAAGAATCAACTTCAGATTTAAGTTTAATTATTGATGAATTTAATTTAAAAAATACTAAAATATATTGGGATGGTTTATGGTTTAAAGGTTCAGATGAACATTGGAATTTAAATCTTGTTGAACATTTAGAAATTGATAGAGTTGTTAGTCCAAGGGAAAGATTCGTCGTGCTTGATGAAATCGTCAAACAAGGTTTAAAAGATTATAAAGAAAGTCAAGAAGCTCAAGGTTTAACTGAAGAAACTCCAAAGATTGAAGAAATTAGCAGAGCTTAAAAAGTCAATATGAACTTTTAAAAATTGTAAATAGTCAGTCATATATATATATATACATACATACATAAGTTCTCTTTTTTTTTTAATAAAGTACAAAAATATATTAAATTAAATAAGATTTTTTTTTGGTTTTTTTTTTTTCTTTTCTTCCTCTTCAAACTGCAAAAAAAAGAAAAATCCAAAAAAAAAAAAAATAGAAAAAGAATCATTTTCATTTTGTTCATAAAATGATAAACAGACGTACTAAAGACAAATATTAACAAATCACGTCTGATACATAAGTTAAAAAATAAGTTAAGTTAAAGAAAAAAAGATAATTGCAGCCTCATAACAGTAAATAAAATAAAATAAAATAAAAAAAAACGAAACAAAAAAAAAGGAAGAAAAATCATTATCAGCATTAAGTTAAAAAGTTAAAAAAAAAAAAATATTCCCATATTATTATTATTTATAATTTATTCCCCTTTTTTTTCTTTTAAAGCATCTTCTCTTTCATTGAATTTTTGTAATCTTTCTTTATTTTTCAATTTTCTTTCAGATAAAAATTGTTTATATTTTGCTAAAGTAATTTTTTCTTGTTCTTTCTTATATTCATCGATACCATGATAAGTTGTATCAAATAATTTATCCCAAAAAGTGAAAAAAGGTTGAGAAAAATTAGATTTAACACCAAAATGTTGATGATGAATATCATGATAAATTGAATTATTTGGGAAAATAATTTGGAATAAATCATAAGGAAAAGAATAACCACAATGATCATCAACAGTTTTCATAGTTGAAAAACAATATAAAAATATAGCTTCTCTTGGAGTTAAACCTGTTGTTATTGCAGCAATTCCTGTACCTAAAGTATCTAAAAGAAAACCTTCAACTGGATCATTAAATAATGCACCAAATGCATAAGGAACATATAATTTATGATGTCTTGAATGAAATCTTTTATAAAGAAATTTATTTAAATGCATTGCACGATGTAATAAATATTGCCAAGTATCAATTATAACAAATGCAATTGCAATTTTAAATAATGACATTAAATACCAATAACCAACGTATAAGATCCAAGTTTGAACCCAAGGAAACATTCTTTTCAATTCCCAAATTTTAGCATTTTCAAAACCTGTTTGAGGGATTGGATCAAATTTATAAAAAATGACACCAACAACTGTTTGAATAATATGTTGTAAAATAACATCACGTATCACAACATGTAAAGTAACTTGATTTCTACTTAAAACTTCTTCACTTGGATGAATACGATATCTTTCAGCTAATTCATAAACATCAACAATATGAAACATTGAAGAAAATAACCAATAAACAACTATTGGAGCAATTAAAGCTAATAAACCATCAGGTAAACCTTCGATTAAATCAGGTTTCCGTATTGAAAAAGAGATTGGTTTAATTATTGAATTGATTTGTTGTAAATCCTTTGGATCTATAAAATTTGAGATAAATGAGGACATTATTGAGGAGATATAAATATTTTGATCGTTAAAAAAAAGTAAAGAAAAGTAGAGTAAAATAAAGTAAAATATAGACAGATCTTGATTGATTGATAGAAGGATGCTATTAACAAATGCTAATTATTATTATTATTATTATTATTATGATTATTAAAACAAAATTGATTATAGATTTAAAAATTTTCGCGATGAGAACTAAGTGATGAGATGTGAGGGAAGGGTGGTGTAAGTAAGTATGCTAAGAGAGATGAAGTGAAGTTAAGTGAAGTTGTGAACAAGATATAAGTGGAGAGAAGGGGGAGAGAGAAGGGAAGATATTATAGGGAAGGAGGGAAAATGTAATGTAATAATAATGATGTGAAAGAAAGAAGAATAAAACAAATAAAACAAGTAGACAAACAAACAAGCAAACAAATAAATAGATAAATAAATAAATATATATATATATATTCAAATAAACAACATATACATATATATATATATATATATATATATATAAAAGAAAAAAAGGCAATATAAACAAATCAAAGAGAAACAAAAAAAGTTATCACCAGATAAAGGAAACAAGGCAACGGGGCACCCGAGAAAAAAACAAAAAACAAGCAAAGAAAACAAAGGAAAAAAAAATGGAATCGGCGGAACTAAAAAAATGGCAAAAAAATGGCAAAAGGCAAAAAAATAATTACAAACAAAATTCAATTTTCGAGCCAGAAATTCTCGAGATTCGAGAGGCGCGTGTTTTATGTCATTTTTTATATAATAATTAGGGGTGGGAGGAACGAGGAGGTGGATAATTTTATACGAAGCGATGCGATGCTGTTTTCTTTCGGCTGGGAGTCGATTAGTTGTTTATTTGCTTTTTGTAACTTTGTGGGGGTGGTCCCCCCGGTGGTGGTTGGCCGTGATGGTTGGCCGTGGTGGTGGTGGTTGACCGAGGGGGTCTGCCTGGTTTGCCTGGTGTGCCTGGATGATCGCTGATGGATGCGTTTTTTGTTTGTGGTTTGTTTTATTTGGTTGTTTTTATTTGGGTTATATATTGTTATTGTTGAGTTTCCACTTTTATATATTCATATTCATATTTACTTATATTTACTTATATTTACTTATATTTACTTATATTCAATTCTATTTATTTGTATTTATTTCTATTTCGTATTCGGCCTTCGCTCCGTTTCGTTTCTTTTCGTTCCGTTTCGTTTCGTTTCGTTGCATTTAATTTCATTTCGTGTCGTTTTCTGTCACGCTCTTTTCGTGTTTGTCTTCGTGTCTCCCTCTTACCCCCTCTCCTCTCTTCTCCTCTCTATTGGTATTTACTATCCTTCACTTCCAATAACGCCTCTTCATCATATATATTATTATTATACCCTCCATCTTCATCTTCATCTTTGTAAAATCTTTCTAATTGTTCAAATATAAATAATCCTAAACATGATAATATACAACTAATTCCGAAACATTTATCGAACCATACATCAATAAATGACATTCCCATTCTACTACCAGTTGTATGATTATTTAATAAATTTATTGATGAATTTTTTGTCTCCGGCATCGCGCTATCAAATTGACCAATGTGGCTCGATAATGTGTGCGAATTCATTAAAAGTGTAGTACTCAATAAATAGATACCTGTTAATTCACTAATTAACAATTCAATTATTAATCCGGAGTTATTACTTCTATTATGACTATTATTTTTATGTTGTTGTTGATGGCTAGATCCTTCTGATATTGTTCCAGCTCCTGTTCCTGTTCCTGTTCCATGATTATGTCCATGATTATGTCCATGCCCATGCCCATGACTATGACTTCCCACAAATGGTATGTAATTCTTAAATTTTTGAAACGTTATAACAACACTTTGAAATGAACATAAAAATAAAAAAATTGATAAAATTAATGATATATTCGTACTTAATTTTTCAATATTTGAATATTCAGGATTAATCTTATTTATTAATTTAGCTAATGAAACAGCTAATGCATCAGTCACTATAGTTGATTCTTCATCTTCATTTTCTTCATCTTTTTTTGAATGATTATATTTATATTCATCATAATAAATAATTGGTAATTTTAAAATTAATATACTAAAAATTTTATAACCACAATAAATTGAAAATAAATTTTTAGCTAATTTGGAAATTTTACCTTTTAAAGTTATTGAATTTTTTTGTAATTGATAAATATTTAATAAATATTTTAAATCATTAATTAAATCTAATCTCATTTGTTTCAATGCTTTTAATTCATTTTTTAAATCATTTGATTCTCCATTTTTATTTATCTCTTTTAATCTTAATTCAATTAAATTTTCTGTTGCTTTAACTGTATCAATTAATCTTAAAACATCTGTTTTACTAACTTTTTGAAATTTTTTAAAAAATGTATAAAATATACTACTTATTGTACCCATACCATTTAAAATTGCTAAACATGTTACACCTAATAATGTAATTTCAACTAATCCTTCTTGAACAAAATTTATCTTTGAATTATTATTACTTTTCTTATTATCACCTAAAATTATTCTATTAAATGATTGAAATGAAATTATCCATAAACATAATGAAATTAAATATAATATTAATTTCCTATTTCTTGATAATTCAAATATTTGTTTATTACCTCCTTTTAAAATATATCCCATTATTGGTAAATTTGAAAAAATATACATTATTAAAGTACCTGGTATTAAATATGCTAATAATATAATTAATATCATTAATGTAATTGACCAATCAAGCTTTCTAATTTCATCATCTCCAAATGATATAATTTCAAATATAACTAAACTTATAATTTGTAATGATTGTGAAATTGTTAAATTGAATATAAATTGAGTTAATCTTGAAATTACAATTTCATCTTTAAAATTACTATTACCATTTGGTGTAGGTGTTAATAATTTAGATTCAATTGGTTTAGATGTTGGTAATTGTGCAGCTATTTGTAATTGATTCAATTGATTATTTAAATCATGAATCATCTTATCATTTTTATTAACATTGTTAGATATTGATGTAGATGTAGATGTAGATGAGGTTAATTTTGGTAAAAGGATAGGATGAATTATCTTTGAAGTTAATTGATAATTCAACGTATGACATACCACTAATGGTATACTCGATAAAATCTTCTTCAACATTGCTAAATATTTAACAACACACACAACAACTAGTTAGGTCAAATGGATGACTTAAACGTAAAAAAATAAAAAAAAAAAAAAAAACCGGGGAATCGATTTATATTAGAGAAGAGTGACCATGTAATAAAAATTATATGTAAAGCTAGCTGTCTTCTTTTTTTTTTCCACTTTATAAATTATTATACCGTCGATCGTCTATCATTGCGTCGATCAATAAATAAAATACACACTTTTTACTCTTTAAGCTAATTTAATTTAATTTACTATACAGTTACACTTCTTATATTGATTTGAACTTATATACATTCAATTATATGCTTTTTCATCAATCCAACTAGACAGGCTCTCCATTTTACCTTTAAATAAATTACCTTCAACAAAATCAATATTACCTTCTAAAAATTCAAAATTGAAAACTCCATTAACAAAACTAGCACTTAAACTTTCTCTAAAATTCAAACTATCAGATTCACCATCACCACCATCATTATTACCTCCATTGTTATTTGAAACTTGTTCTAAATTTTTTAAACTTAAATTATGTAATTTTGTTATTTCTTCACTTAACATTTCTCTAATCTTTGAAGATTTCTTACTTGTGAATAAATCTGATTTATTACAAAATATACAATAATCAACTCCATTTGGTATTGCTTCAGTTAAAGGTAATAAATTCATTAAATCTTGAGCAACTAAATTGCAATAATCAGAATTAAATTGTGATGAATCAATTAAATAAATAATTCCCTTTAAACTATATAAATTTGATGAATTTTTTAAAAATGGGAATAAAAACAATGATTTTAATTTTAAATTTCCTGGGAAATCAATTATTCTAAATGTTTCTCCTGTAGCTTCTAATTTTAAATTACCATAATTTGGTTCAATTGAACTAACTGTCAATAAAGGTAATTTATGTTCTTGTGTTGTTAAAATCTCAAATAAATTAGTTTTACCACTATTTTTAAGTCCTAAAATTAAATAACTTGGTGGTGCTTTATTAAATATTGCATCTTTATTAAATATTAATGATGTGGCAATTAAAACTAATAATGCTACAATTATAGTAAGTATAAATGATGTCGATGATGAAAATGATGATGTTGATTCTGTTGAAGCTAATGTTGCTGCTGCTGCTTCTGCTGCCCCTGATAAAGTTGACTCCACTTTATCTAATATTATTGATTCTTCCATTTTGTTAGTTATTTAGTGACACTTCAAGTGGAGACTGGTAATAAACTTCCATTCCTTTTGTACAGATAATCATCGAAATCAACAACTAAAGAATGAAAAATAAAGAGTCGAGGCTTTTCTCGCCTGAGAGCTCTCAGCGGCCGCCGGCCGGTATTTCGCTGGGTAAAGCAATTAGTTCGCTTTAGCTTATTGATTATGTAATACCTATTAATTGATAGTGATTCCAATTTTACAGCTACATCTTATCTGTAATTTTACATCATATAACTCTTATCACTACAATTTTTTTAAGTCTATTATTAAGAAACTAAAACCGAGATCTCTAATAAATCTATATATACTCGCCAAGAAAAAAAAAAAACAATGCTAGTCGATAGCAAAAACAGGGAAAAGTAAAGAAAAAAAAAGGAAAAACTTAAAATAAATGAATGAATGAAAGGAAAACAAAATAATGTAACCACAACATCATATAATAAAAGAATTAAAACAAAGAAAAAAAAATAAGGAAAATAAAAAAATAAAAGCAATAAACATATAAAGTAAAAAAACCATTTGTGATTTGAATGAATTGAAAATTAGTAGTAATGGGAGTATAGTTTTATGAAACATACTTCAATCAAAAAAAAAAAAAGTTAGAGGGGAATACAAGACTTAATAAAAGATCAAAACAAAAAAAAACATAAAAACAGAAAAAGAAAACACAAAAAACAAGCAAATGGATGGGTGAATTAATAGGTAATTTAATCAACCATACAATTAATTATTATTAAAATTATTTCTCCTCAGCTACAACTTCATTAACTTCAGTCTTTCTCGAAATTCTGTGTGATAAATGAGAATTATGTGTTCTTAATGGAGCAACAGCTTCAATAACTTGTTCATATTCTTCATCAACGTTAGAAACTGGACCTTGGAACCATTTTCTAGCATCAAAGAAGTACCAACCACCTGCAAAGATAAACACAGCACCCATAATAACAACTGTATAATTCATATTTTCTTTTGTAACAGGCATATAGTTAGGGAAGATGAAAACAATAGAGACAAACACTGTCCATAAACAAGCATAAAACATAACTGGTTTTGAAGCAATACCCATATGGAATGGTCCCTTTTCAACACCCATCTTTCTAGCATTTAATGCAAATGCACCAATAACAATAATATATGACCAATCAGTAGCAATAGCACATGCAGAGAAGATAGCATTCATAGCAGTAGTAGAACCTAAATTAATCAATGTTAACAAAGAGTTAACTAAAACAATTAACCAAACAGCTTTAAATGGAGCTCCAGACCAATCACTTAATGAATAGAAGAATTTTGAGAATGGGAATAAACCATCTCTTGAGAATGACCAGATAGATCTTGATGTATAACAAACTGCAACTGCACCACAGAACCATAAAACTAAGAAAGCTAATGATAAATAAGCAGTAGCAGCTGTTGTACCCATAGAATATTGGAAAATTTCCACAATTGGTTGACCAGAAACACCATTTAAGATGGAATCTAAATCTGAACCCATACATAAAGTAAAGACAACAACTAAAACCCAACCAAGAACAGCAGTAGTAGTTAAAGCAGATGCAATAGCTAATGGAGTCTTATAAGCAGCATCATGAACTTCTTCAGCCATTCTTGATGTAGCATCATAACATGTCATAACCCATGAAACGTTCAAGAAACCAAATAAGAAAGCCCATCCATCGGCATCCCAACCAGTAGAATTAATAACTTTACCGAATGTGTAACCTCTTGAATTAATTTCTGGACATTTAACAAGCATAGTAACAATTAAAGCAATTGTAGCAGAAATATTGATAATACAATAATATTTAGTAATAGCAGATAAATAAGAACCTGGTAAAGAATTAATTAAACCATGAGTAATGATGATTAAAATTGAAACTGCAGTAATTTGACCATTTGTTGGTGTATAAGCATAATCTTGATACATTGCCACAGTTTGAAGTAATAATGTAGCAGCACCAAAATCTGTTGAACAAGCACCCGTTAAAGCACCAACAAGATATAACCAACCATCAATCCAACATAATAATGGAACCCATTCTTTTGGAACAACATGAGTAATAACATAATACATACCACCAGAAGTTGGGAAACAAGAGGTGATTTCAGCAACAGACCAAGCAATACATAGACAACCAACAGCACCAACGAACCAACACCAGACACCTGCTGCTGGACCACCAGACCATAGGGGATATAGATAAGTAATTGAAATAGTACCCATTAAACCAGAAATGGATAAAGCAAAGGAGAAAGTAGATAACATACCATATTCTCTCTTAAATTCTTGTTTATAACCTAAGTTTGCCAATTCAGCGGCATCTGCATCAAGCAGCATGCCCGTTGGGGACATAACTGGAGAAACTTGAGCTTCAGAATCTTTGGAACTCATAGTGAATAAATAAAATTAATCTTAATTAAACAATTTTACTACGAAGCAAAGTACTGGAGATAGAAAAAGACCAAAAGGAAAAAAAAAAGAGAAAAGAAAAGAAAACAAGATTTAAATCAAAAGAGAATAAGCGTCAAACGAAGTCAGATCTCAAGGAACCCAAGAAAAAGGATGTCTTTATATATCCTGTAAAGAGTGAGAAGGAGTTAGATCTTGGTAAAAAAGAAACGGTGTGCGAGTCATCCCTTGGAATAGAGGCAACCTGGTAATTTATTGTGAAGAATAAATGGCAAATAATAGAGATGATAAATCGATAATAATAGATAATTACAGTTTAAACATACATGGCAGCAAGGCGGTAGAGTGGGTGCTCCCCGGCGTGTATATTTGATGCCCTGCCCGGTGACCGCTTATCGTGCCCCGGTACATGTTGCTGCTGATGTCAGCATTAGGCCTATCTATGCGCAGAGTGGGGCACTGCCGGCTTCCTGGCGGGTGGGCTGCCAGGCTAGCTGGCTGGCTGGCTTATAAAGATAAGCTGAAGATATACACCAGCCAGCTGGCAATGAGTCTGATAGCAATTTGAATTTGCCTTTATATTATTCTGACTGTCGTTTAAAACTGTCTGTTTGGTTGTTTCTTGGGGAATTTGAGTTCGTTAGAACGATTATATCCCACTCAGTCACCTGTTTTTCTAGAGTATGTACTCCTTAAGTCATTCAGGAGGTGTGCCCAGAGATTGAAAAAATTGTCTTATCTCCTCCGTGATGGCTATTTTTTTTTTTTTTACTTGGCCTGGAGCCAGGCGGTCTGGGTTTTTTCTCCTTCCCACTACCCACAACTTTCACGCTAACAATAAGATCCCAATTTGGACAGAATATTTCAATAAATCAGCTAGCATGTTTGTTAATTTCCTCGCTGTCTGGCTGATTGGCTGTTCGGCTCACTAATAAAAGAACAATAGGAAATGTAGATAAACTGCTGATAGAAGTTACTACAGAGTCATCGTTCTCCTTCAGCCAATCGAGTTGTCTCCTTAGTGAATTATTTAATTAGATCTGAATTTGTATACTTTTTTCAAATTTGTCTTCCGACTGTTATTTTTTCACGTTAGTTATTTGCTTTTATTTATTTTTTTAATTTTTTTTTTATATTTCTTTTTTTTTTTCTGAAATTGTCTTACCTGTTTTGCTTTGCTAGTTGTTTTTCGACTATTCGTTTTAGCTAAAATTGATCCAAGTTCGTGTCGTGTCGTGTCATGCAGTGCAATGTACAGCTAGGTTCGGTTTATATAACTCTGCCATTCAAATATAGAATCTAATTTGTGTATTTACCGATGAACATATGTTTATACAGATAGAGTTTTGTATTCTGTTCATTTATTAAAGACTATAACAAAATTTTATTTTTATCTATATAAAAGAATCCATCGTAAATTCGTAATCGCACCAAAATTGCCTAGCAATTCTCGACAGCAATCAGCCTTCAGGTGCTTTAGTTGTTCTTTGTCCAGCCAAAGTCCCTATCTCCATCTCCTTGGCCTTTGGCCCCGAGCTGATCAACGGCAAAATCACAACGGTCTCCCCAGTGAGAGAACCTAATCCTAGCAGCCTATACCCCGGCTTCCGCCCACGCAAAGAAAAACGTTCCTCCCCCGCTGTAGGAGTTTGTCACCTGCGAGAGCGAAACGCCAGAATAACCTTCGGAACGCCACTCGTGCAAAATTAATTGGTTAAATTATGAGTTTAACCGTTACTAATTCCGTGCACAAACGATTGAAACACAGTTTATTAAAAAATGGTTGAAGGTTAACTAGAATATTATCTACGAAAAACCAGGTCAAAGTAAGCAAGAAAAAAAATGGCTTGTACAAGTTACGGCTGTTTAAGTCGGCAATTTTTATTAAAGTACATTGGCAAATCTACCAAAAAATTGCCTATTTGAGTACAAAAACAAATCTAATCGCTTGCACCCTTAGCATACATAGATAAGTGAAGTAATCTGTAAGTGTAACTGCCTGAATTGTTGATATTCATGATGGGCTTGATATTTTACGTAATATGACTCCATGTTCAATAAGCTACCCCAGTGTACATATCTAACAAGGGCATTTAATCTAAGGATGTACCCGATTTAGAATTTTTTTCCGAGTAGCTGATTGCAGTTTTTTGCAGCTCCGTCTTTTGATTGTTGCTACAGCCGGAATTATTGCTATAGCTTGTTATTTAATTGTTTCAAACGGATATTTTGATACGACGTAATCATGCATAAAATTAAAGTACATGGATCAATCAATTTATATTGTAGGTTTAACCTAAAGTGTTTAAAGCAGTGTATGATCCGCTAGCCATTGCTTTTGATTGGTCGTAACGAGGTATCGAGAAATTACAGTCATAGTTCTAAAGTGTATCGAGGACGATATTTCTTTTAGAAAGATTTTTCAGCAGAATGTACAAGCATCATTTTACTTGTTCTGTAATTATAAGTTGTCGAAAGAAAATTTTTCACCGGTTTTTAATCCCTTTTTTTATTAAAGTGGTGTGGTAGCCTGCATGGAAGATGTCTCCCAACATTCCATTCTCTTTAAGGCTACATTGAAGCAACAGTGATAGTAAAATACAACAATTGATATATCTATGTTTTCAAAGCTGCCTCGAGTTGAGAATTAATGACAGAGTTCTGAACTTGGAAAGTGTTTAAACTTAAATGTTACTTGGGAAACTCTTCCTCTTTTTTTTCTGTATTTTTTTTTTTTCTTGTTATCCGCTGGTAACTTTTAAAGTTATTGTGTGTCAACACATATTTAGTCTTTGATATTTTAATATCCAATTAATCTTTCAAAGTAATGATGTAAAAGTCACAAAACCTATGAATTAATAAACTAAACGTATCCTGCATGCTAATCTAATAGTTTAGCGATTAGATAATTGTGCAGCGTACAGCCCGCTCGCCGTTTTCAAAAAACAAACTCTAACCGACCTCCGAAAATTCGATAATAATAATTAAGAAAAAAAAAGGGAATGAAAAAAAAACATCAAATCGATAAGTTTTGTAAAGTAAGCTTCTTATCTGCGAGGGGAATTTTGGAATTCAATTGATGGGATTAGGATTTCCTTAAGGGGATCCCAAATTCCGTCCCTTGATTTTTTATTGTGCCTTTCGCGATGGGTGCAAAGTTTCTTGCTTTTTTCCATCCCACTATTTTTTGGTTGTTACTCTCAGCGACTGTTCGATAAGCAAGTACCAGCTACAGTACCAAGATGGCAACTTTGAAGTGAAAGCGGACGGCATTTATCTCAGTATAATATGTTTCTGGGGTAGGTTGGACACCAAGGGGGATCTTTTTTATTCTTTGGGATAATAGGTCATCCACGCTAGAGAAACCATTGAAGGATTAACTATGTATGTATAACTATCGTTGTGTTTTATACTTGGCCAAATATATAATCGATCGCTAATTGAGTCCTATATTTCAATATAGACGCTAAAGGGGACTTATCATGAGCTTCAATTCGATTTCATTTGTAAGAAGTTACTCCAGTCATTGGCTCGTTTACCTGTTTCTAATCTTAAGCCTTGTGTATGACTTATCTACCTCCTAGCCAGTTATAAGTTATAACTTGCTTATCTTTTGCAAGTTTTTTCTATGATTGAAGGATTATGTAGTTGTATCCATTAACAATAGTAGATTATTATAAGTGAGATATCATCCGCCAGAGTTTAAATCAAGCTGACCTAATAGTTTTGCGATAGCAAACGAAGTTATGTAATTGGTTATAAGTAACTTAGATATATAAGTCCTTCAAAAGCAATTGCTTAATGTGAATTTTATCTCGATTTAAACGCATACAAATGCGTTTTATGTACATATATACATATATTTCGTCGATATCTTACAGCAAAAGAAAAGCAAGCTGTTTACAACCAATCCGAAATCCGATAGAAGATCAAGTAGAAAATGCTAGTTTAAATATCAATTGGAAATGAAAGTTCCAAACCCGCTAGTTTTAGAATTCAAGCTAATTTGTGTAACTCTATTTTAATCTTGTGTAAATTTTTATTTCACCACTTCCACAACAAGTTTACATTTTGCCCATCGCATTTGAGAAAGCATTATTTGTTCAAAAATAAAAAAAAGGTAATTTAAAATAAACCTGTATTCTTGAAAATATACAATATTATTAAATCAAGCATCCAAATTCATGAGCTTACTTCTAAATATTGCATTCTTTACGAGGGCATCCTATGAAAAGGAGTTTAAAAATGTTCATAGAAACACCACAACGTGTGCCATGTCGCGAGTTATATGTGTGCAAAAATTAACGTAGCGACTTCCATTTTAATTATTCATTAGACCGATCGACGCGAAGAAAATCTGGGGAAAGCTATACAGGATATCCATAAGTTATTGTTTTCATCACCAAGAAGGCATATACGATTCATTTTTATAGGATTATAATTTAACGACAATGATTTATGGACCACGTTCACCTATTCAGATTCATATATAGATGCTTAACTGGAACGTGGCTCGTGGAACAACAGTAAACGTTTCGTTTTTCTTATACTCTGATGCGCACAATCATACGTCACCAATTATTGAATGTCACTTGATATTCGGGATCCTCTTCATATACAATAAACAAAGGGTCAATTCCTTGGTATAATATTTAGCCGGCGGATATCCGAGTAGTTAGTTAAAACCTCGGTTTTGAATTACCTGAAGAGTTATTATTCAAATCAAACGAAAAAGGACAAAACGGTTGCCTAATTAATATAATTTGGCTGGGTCGGTCTCTCTCTCTTTCCATTCTTTTGATTATAACTTCGAATTTCCGTTATTAATGGTTCAGTAGCAATACTTTTAATTGTGTGAAATCGATCAATAATATACAACTACTATATACGCAATTTACACACGTAGATATATATGAGATGAGCATGTGCAATGCATATATACGAGCTTACCGCCAATAACCATTTTCAGATGCTGTGGCATATTTTACAAGAGAAACGACCGAGTGCCGAGAGCAGGCAAATTATGAGAATTCTTCTTCTTCTTCTGGCCGATAAAGTCAGCTGTGATATACTGTCTAAAAACAAGCAAACATCATAAATACATACTCACCTATAAGTGAATGTATTAAAAATCTAAAACAAATTCTTATTAAAGAGCTGATCGATGACCAGCTTGTTTAAGCTTAGTAAAGTAGGAATTAGCCGAGTCTCTCCTCGGTCATAGTTTTTTTTAGCAGCGGCCTTAAAAAAATTTCAGAAAAAGTAAGACAAAAAAGAGGAAAAAAATATGCAAGAAAAAATGACTTTGAACCCTACAGCAATCGAAGCTTAATTTATTTAAAGTAGCATTATTAGATCGGAGAAGTTATTATGCTACAATAATAATAAAAGTGATGTAAAAAATTTTTAAAAATTGTTTAATTAATTATGGCAGCTTTTGAAGGAAACTTCTATTTATGATACAGCTCGGCTAAAATAAACAAAGATGAAGAGAGAGAAATCTACAATTAAGTTTAAACGGGGAAAAGTCATAAAAGATCAAGGAAAAAGGATTACGGTTCTTCTTTATACAATGACTGACGAGAAAAAAAGTTGATTATGAATCTTCTTTATACAATAACCGACTAGAAGACAAGTTGATTCTATTTCTATGTGAATTAAATCAATCCCAATCTTTTCTTTAGTACTGTTCTTTGTGAAAATTGAATCACTAGACGCTATGTTTCTAGAGCTACCATAATAGAGTACCAATTAATTAAAATAAATCCTGTTCTTTTTTTATTAATTTTTTTTCCAAGCATGAAATTTATTCGATATGGCGACATCTGGGGTCATCTATTATAATCAGAGTTTGGGTTTGAATTTGAGTTTGTCTACTCGGTCTTCAACATGCAGCGGTGATGCCAGTGCTCGGAAAAAAAAGAGAATTTGGTGCAGCTATGTTTTTTGTTTGCAGCCAAGCGGACTGCCTGTTGCTGCGTCTGCGACAAGTTCTCATACTTTTCTAAAAATTCAGACGCCGAGATGTCTCTGAATATCTATCTCTGTTTGTACAATTGTGCTATATGGAAACCCCGTGTTTAAATCAAGACTTAATATTAAGCGTAACTAAGTAGAGAGTTATAAACAAGAAGAAGACTACAGATATAATACACTTGATATAGTCGGTGGTAAATCAGTACTATCATCATGTAGAGTAGACACAAGCAGCATTTATAATTTAGCACATCATGAATTCTATTCAGCAGAGAAAAAGAAGAATAAAATAAAAAGGCAGTGAAGAAAAAAAGGAATAATTACAAAGACATGAATAATTAGACATGGCTGTGAGCGTTGTCGGACTGGCGTGTGCGACACACAGGTGTTTTTGAATTGTAGGAAAACACGATACGAAGATCGCAGACGCTTTTGGATGAGTTACCAGACAAGTTGCTGTTCAGTTGTAAGGGTCTACTTGAAACTACAAATGAAATTTTATATGGTATAGAAATACCCAGAGGTTTCAGAAGTTAATCGAAAGACTACCGAGGTAACTTATGTGCATCCAGTAGATTTGTTGAGAAAAGAAACCCCTTGAAACAATTCAAATCGGTTGGCTTTCCCGGTAGTTTTTGAGTTATGATAAGGGACGCGCGCACATTGTGATTGGGCGAGATCGATTCATCACAAGAGATGAGTTATGTACTTGAGAATCTGCGAGATGGGCCGGAACTATTTTTGCATTCGTATATGTGGTATTCCGAGGATGACTATGATGGCTAATATTCTAAACAGGGGTCAATGTGTGTCATCCATCATCTTAAAATATGGAGGTAAAAATTTATACAGTTTATTAATTATTAGTAGTTTGCATATATTAAATCTTATTAGGGTGTCGCAGAAGTCTAGCCTGGCTGCTAAATGTCAAACAAAAAAAGCACGGGACAAGAGATTTATTGTTAGCACTGAGGCTCAATTATTAGAGTCAAGGGAAGAGATTTGCAAGCGAGCATCTGTAAAGGACAAAAGGTTGATAATTTAACAATACATTTGACTGCAATGACTCTGATTAAGGAAACTAGTTTCCTGTTACTGATCTACAGTCTTCTTTTTGTAGTTATAGGAGTAGGAATATCTTATTTATGAAAACAACTTAACAGACAAATAAGAGTGTTTGAAATGGAACAACGTATTGGGATCATCCGAACCCGAGTTCCAGGCACTGCAATGTGCATGCCTTCCTCAAATAGAGTAGAAAGCAGAGGGCGGCTCAAGATGTGCAGATTGGGCAACAATAGGGCAGCCAAACAATAGGACAGACTCAAATCAGTATTTGCGGCTATTGTACTCTTATCTCTGACCAGTGTTGCCTGGGGAGAGCAGGGAAACGAGGCGAGACCGACGGGACGAGATGCGACGAGACGAGAAGCATAAGGGCACCAACCATACGAGACAGACAGACAGACAAGACAAGAAAGCAGGGGAAATGGGGGAAGAGCTTATTGCAAACTGATCAATAAAATACAAATACTTTTTCTTCTTTTGCCTGTTATAAAATCTTTTTTTCTTAAATACGACTATTTGCCCACAGTTAACGTTACAATACACGGCAAACGCTTTGAAACTGGCTCGATTTCAAGAGCTCTCGCTGTTTTTGCTACCACTACATTAGCTTGATTTTGACAAATCGCCAATAAGAACTTCATCTTACAACCAAGGAATCCCGTCCCCAATATAGCGTTGGTTTATAATACTACCGTATATAGTGAGGTAGAAATAAAGATACAAACTAACCTAGTCAGGGGTACTCGTCTTGCATCCAACATCTTGTGTTATAGCTTCTGATTTACCAAGAAATAACGACAAGGGCATAGTATATTTACGTTTCGGTGATCTCTCTGGCATTAAGCATTATAATCATTTTACCTATTCGTCGGCCTTTATTCATCCAATCCTCTTCAAAGTCCGCCTCAGCCCATCCAATCATCAATACCGTTCCTGTTATTCAAAAAGAGCGTTTGTTCTTGAAAAAATTTGGTTGACCTGCATAAAAGTCTTACAGATACTCCACTTTGAACGTTTCTTCTTTTAAGATAGAGCAAGATAAAACATTTTTAGGTATAAGAAGCTAATTGAAGTGAATTGCATGGCCCACAAATAACCAGGAGATCGGATTAATTACAATACTTCCATCAAAATCTCTTTCAGGCATAACAAAGTGACAATAGCAATTAATAAGTCTTCAGTGGTTGATAGCAGTTTTGTACCGAAAATAAAAAAATTAACCAAAAAATAAATTGAGCTTGTTTGTTGTTCACTTTCAGGAGCAATAAAAGACACAATAATAAATAAATAAAAGCACTTCTCTGTCCAGCTTGTATATAAAGAACTATGGAAGAATCTAACAGTGAAGGTCAATATGACCAACAAACCAATAATCAAAATATAAAAAGTGAATCTTTCACGACGGGCGAATTTTCGTTTTCAAAGAAACCAATTCTAAGCCATTTTAATTCACAATCTCAAATTGCAACTATACATAATTATCCACCTCAACAGTATGATGAAGTGGATCACGATTCTGATCACCATAGATTTTACACAAAGTATAAAGGTATATTAAAAGATAAAGACGAACCACCTGATGACATAATTGACAATTTAGATTTCGAATATAACTATGATGAAAAAATCAGAGCTCCAAGAATGTCTCTGGTAAATGTTTTCAAAGAAAATACACATAACAATAAATCTCCAGATAGTAACAACAGCTCGATTCTGAAGGATGAGCAGCAGCAGCAACAACAACAACAGCAACAACAACAGCAGCAGGAGCTACAGCAAAGACAACAAAAGTCAGGTTCCATAATTTCAATGAATACAAATAGATCCAAGAACTCTTTTAGTACTCTGGATAGCTTAGATGAGAATGAAACCAAAGAATTTACAACGGAATATAAACCTGCCAGTTTCGATCTCACAAAACCAACTAGAAAATTCTCCACTGACTCTGGTACATCACCTAAGAATTTGAAGTTTTTAAGAAGCCAATATCAATATCAATTACAGCAACAGCAAAAGCAACAGCTACACTCACAACAACTACAACAACAATCACAAGAACAGCAACAGCAACAGCAGCTACAACAACAACAGCAGCTACAACAACAACAACAGCCATCAATACCCTCTGTTGAGCACAATGACTCAAACAGCACTCTGGTAACTCAAAGACTTTTGACTAAAAAGCCTTCTTTAGAATCTACTAAAAGAACTTCATATGATGGAGCAGATCCAAGAGAGAAAGTCGTTGGGGGCTTGGCAGTTTTGAAACAAATTAACGAGCCTTCAAAGCTACCAGACTATATACCACCTGTGTTAAGACCTACAAATGATTTTAATCAAAATGTGACTCTAGCTAACACTGCTTCTAGCAAACAAGAGCCTAAGCAAACATCAATTGTTTCACTTACTTCGACTAATGATACTAGATATTCATCGACAATAAATACTACATCGTCTGCCAATACAACGCCTCCCTCTTCAGAATTAGATGAACCACGAATTGAAGATAAAAATTTATTAAGCACCGCACAGTCATCAAGCAAAACTGTGGAAACTACACAAAAATTGCTATCCAAGTTGTCAACTGGAACACCAATCGAACCTACCGTTAGTTACCCAAAGAGCCCGGACATCCTGTCTCCAACAAGATCAACTCAAACCTTGGAAGCTATCACATCAAACTCTTCAAGTGTTCATAAAGGCTCATTGTTGCCGTTAAAGTCAGCTGGAGTTGAACCATCACATTCACATTGGAAGCCAAATTCTTCAGCTATTCAATGCCATTCCTGTGGTACTAAATTTTCAATTTTGAGAAGAAAGCATCATTGCAGACATTGTGGTCTAATCTTCTGCTATTTCTGTTTGAGTAATAAAGCTAATTTGAATTTATTAGCGAAGTTTGAAAAACCTAAAGTTCACCATCATCACCATAATAACCATCACAATTTAATTCAAGTACAACAACAGCAACAACTGGATCAAATAGTAATGGGAGGTAATTCATCTCCAATATCAAGTTCCCATAAGTCGAATGACTCACAACATTTGGATACGGTGACCAGCAATTCAACGACTCGCTCAACAACTCAAACAAGTGGCTCATATTGCAAACTATCTAAAGTCTGTCCAACTTGCTATCAGGATTATTTGATGTTCTTGGAGACAGGTTACGAGTTTGAAGTTGGTGATGGATTGGGGGAATTGGGCTTCGTCATGAGTAAAGATCAATCAGATAGAAGACGTAGTAGTGTCGGACAGGGTAGAGACAGAATGGGCAGTGAAGGTGGTCTTGGAAAGGCAATTCCTAATGATTGGACTTGGAGTTCCTTTTAGATTTATTGTATTGAGTTTTACATTTAAGGATTATTTCATTTTGCCAATTTTTTTTTGTTTGATTAGAATCGATAGATGCTTATTTTTTTAATTTTCCTTTTTTTTGTTAAAAATAATGATTTTTGTTTTGTTTTGTTTTGTTTCGCATGCAATACTAATTATACGTTAGTATTTCTTTTTTTCTTTTTTTTCTTTTTTTTTTTTTTCGTTTGTTTTTCTTTCATAGTTAATTTGAGTTGGATTTGGTTACTTACAGTTCTTATTTGTGGTTTATGGTCATTTGTGGTTTAGGTGTGCAATTGATAGCAATTCATTTTGTTACTTCATTTTTTTTTCTTGTTGTTCTATTCCCTTAATGTGTTAGTTTAATTTATATTTATTTTTCTACTTTTAATTTTAGTTTTATTTTTTACCCCTTCATTTTTTCTTTCTTTCTTTCTTTCTAGTATTTGAGACATAGTTATACAGTTTATTAATAAAAAAGCACAATTTTTCACTTTTACATTACTATATTAACATGCTAATTTTAAGGGAAAAAATGATCCAAACACTATTCACAGTTCTCTGAGCTATATATGCATCTAGAATAAGGAGCTATACTCAACAATATCTCCAGTTGCTCTTGATTCTTATATCCTAGATCCATGTATTTACTGATAAACGAATAATAAAGTTCTAATTCTGTAGTTATTTAAAGAAAAAAATTATTTAACCGAAGGCTCTGGGGCGAAAGAATAAAGGGAGCTTGAGCTTAAGAAGCTGAATATACTGAACAGATTCCAGAGGAGCACAGAAAAGGACACTATAGACATGCAAAAACAGCAATAACTATAAAATCAAATGGTGTCGAAAAAGAAGAAGATTCAGTATATTAAAGTAGAAAAAAATGAAATTCAAACTAAATAAAGTAAAGTAAAGTAAAGTAAAGTGGAACAAAACAAAACACAAAGATCAAGAAAACAGAACAAAATTCAAATACAAAGATAAAAAATAACATTTAGTAACAATATCAGAAAGATAGAAACTGGTATGCACTCAGACTGCTAGTCCGGGAGGAACCACTTCAAATGAATCGATTCAATAAAACAAAACAACAACAATCACTTTTGAATAAAACAACAACGTAGAAACAAAAATATAGATAACAAAACACACTCACACACAATGCACATACACAAATCTAACTGATGATATTAAAGTAAAATTATAGTAATAATAGTAAAAAGAAAAAAAGAGATTACGATAGGGAGTTGTTCACAACCAATTTAGCCAAATGGGCAAAGAATGTATTCAAACTGACATCTTCAGTATGAACCACAGCATTACCTGGATCACTATTATCAGCAACGTAACCACCCATAGCACCACCTGTTGCATCTTGTCCATTATTATCGTTTTCACTTGGATTCAATTTAGAGTATAAGAATCTAGCTTGTGACTTACCTTCATCACAAGTAACATATCTTGGTAATGGGAATCTGTCTGCAATTAAAGCAGCAGCTTCTTCACGAGATTTGTCAATCATATCATAAACACCAGGATATTCATCACGTGGGTAGTTCTTATCTCTCCAATCAGCAGCAACATGACCAAAGTAAATCACTGTGTAGAAGAAGGCATCCAACAACAAAACAGCATCTGGCTTTAATGAAGCAGAATCAAGTAACACAGGTTCAGGTTCAGAACCATCAGCCATAAATCTCACTAATGTTGGTTGAATCATCACCAAAGAATCTCTAACATCTGTTCTTAGTAATGTATGGTGATAGAATGCAGTTTCATCAGGTGAACAGTTGAAAACTTGTAAAAATTGTGATCTTCTCAAATGATAAATAAACTGTGGTAGTAATGAGAACTTTCCTGATAATCTAAATGAATTGGTATCGTTCTTGGAATAGTCACCAAACACGGTACATAGTTTAACCAAAGATTTATCGATCCATCTTAATAAATCTGAATATTCACCACCGTTTTCTAACTTATGAACAATCAATCTTGCATATAACACAGCAGCAGCTTCTTGATCAAAAGTACTAGCTAAATCTGTAGATGAAGATGTTAATCTACTTAAAGTAGTAACTCTCAGTCTTGTTGAACCGTTTGTATGTCTATAAGTAGTTTGGAATTGGATATGAACTTCAGGAACTGATGAATCTCTAGTATCACCAGCGCCTAGTGTTTGCATATCAAAGAACACTGCATATGTATGTCTTGGCGATAGCGATGGTAATGCCCATTTATTGGTGAAACCTTGACCGATTTCAACGTCGGCAACGTTTTTACCTTCCTTCTTCAATGATGTAGCTAAACCAACAACACCTGCCACCTTCAACCTCTGAGACGTGAACACTTCTAAAGTACCATCCAAATAAGTGAATGGGTAACCTTCTTCATCTTTGTTAAAGCAAGCAAAGAAGGAATTCTTAAAGATGGATGTTTGGAATGAATCGGTAACAACCATAACACCACCAGTTTGATTACTCAATGATCTCATCTCGTAAATACCAGTTTGATCATAACAACCAGCAAAAATATCAACACTAAACAAACTAGTTGAAACAGGATCGAAGAATTTATCTTTAGCATCTTTTTTAATACCTGCTGCTTTTTGTGCAATTTTCTTGTAGAATGCTAATGCTTTCTTGTAATGTTTGGCAGTACCTTTATCAATATCACTGTGAGATCTAATTGGCTCTTTTAATTCCGTACCGACAATAGTACCTGGGCCAAAGGTACAAGGACCACCTGCAAACAAAACAACTTTAGCAGCACATTGAGAGCAAGCACCTTCAATCAAACAAGACGCAATACTTAAAGCTGAACCTGTGACTCTAATAGCTCTGTGACGAGGTTCAACTGTCCATTTTGAAACTTCTAAAGATTCGATCGCCCTTATGATCAAGAATTCTGATTCTGGTTCACTGATTGGTAATAAAAATTTGTTAACAGTACCACCGGTGTTGAATTGTGTTAACCATGATTTTGATCCGTTGCCAGAGATTCCCAATTGCTTTTGAACTTCAACTGATTCATATTCTTTACTACCACTGAAGACATATTTTTTGAAACATGAATCAAAACTCAATTGATGAACATTAACAACTGAATCAAATGTAACCAAACCGACCAATGATCCAGGTGGATGCAATGCCAATGATGTGATTAATGTATCTTTCAAGGCTTGTAAATCTTCAGGTTCTTGACATAAATCAATCACGTACATGAAAACAGGTGGAGGTGGTGGTGGAGGCTTCGACAACACATATTCAATAGTTGATGCTGCAGGAGTTAATTCTATTGGTAAGTTTTCAGCAGAGATAGAATGATAATGAGTAGGTAAAGGAGATCTTGTATTACAACAAGTACATGTCCAAGTTTTTGTGCCAAGATCGATCTGAGAAAAAACATTCAATATACCTCTACATTTTCTACATGCTTGAGGTTCATAGTTGGCTAACGGCAAATCTTCTCTTGCTAATAATGGTGTATATAAACAACCCACTGGGGTAGCCATGTTGTCGGCTTCTAATCTTGTCACTGGGAAAGCGTTCCAGTTGAAACGAACACCATCGATGTCTTCAATTTCATAAATATCAGCCATTGTGGATAATCAAGAAAAGGGAGAAACTAAAACAGAATAAGCAGGAACTCAATATAAAAGTAGAGTTGAAATTTTTGGAACAACAGTTGATTTGAGTTTAAAACAAAAAAAAACAGAACTTCTTGTTGACACTAAAATAATCCCAATCGGTGTATTGCGTTAAAAACAAATGTAGCTAAAGGATTAAACAAGTGGCTACAATTGATGCGAATACTGAATGTCAGATATGATAACTCAACAGAAAGTTAAGGATTTGTTTCTGGATAGTCGACTAATCGTGATCTGTCTCTTGTAAAGCAGCATTTTAAGTTAGAATGAAATATATCCATTGTGTGTTGTTCTCTCATCGATTCGAGTGGACGTCGTGACTTTGCCCTTCAGGCTTCAAGAATCAATGGAATACTAAGGCGATCGACGCGTCGCTCCACAGAATGGAACGAATTATTATCGACTTGAAAGTAGGGCCGCGCACTTTCGCAGGGTACCCTGCCTACGACTCTGCAAGGTATTTCAGCTTTTGTCACAGCACAAAATAAACTTTTATTAGTTGGTTAGATAATAATGAATAGGGTAGTTATTTATCAAGCTAAAAAAATTTAAAAAAAAGAAGAATATTACAATCCAAAAGTCAATAGTCTCAGTGTAACAGTTGAAAGGAATTGGTAAAAGTACAACGCTCCTTTCCTGACAATATAACGCTCAAGTAAAAAAATTCGATTAAAAAATAGACATAAAAAGGGTAAAAAATCGTAAGAAGTCGTTAACAGATGTAACGTGTGGCGGTAATCAGTCAGTGCTCTACTCCTTAAGCATACTAAAAATAGTTCTTAGGAGATATACCTAAACAACACCCATATCCTAATATGAGCTGGCAAAAGATCGTTCATTTCGGTAGAATTAAACGAATCCCTTTAAGAATTGGTTGATCGCAGCTGCATCTTTGGATGTTGATTCATCCTTCTTATTTTTATTAATTGCTTGCTGTAGCAGTTCACCAACATCGCCACCGTCCACAACAACACCAGCTTCACTACACTTTGCTTTCAATTTTAATTCATGACATAAACCATCAATATCTAGTTCGCTGAATCTAGGGTGAGTTGTAATTCTTTCCCAAATCTGTGAACACTTCATCATGTTAACACTTGTATCTGGAACCTGTTCATTCTCATCATCATCAGACTGGTTCGCAGCCTGATCATCTTCGACTTTAAAGACTGGAACCGTAGATGGGCTAGGATTGCTGTTTAGTAAGTTTAGATTTTGAGTGGTAAACATTGGTTGACGATTCGTAAAGAACTCCGACAATGGGTCATCCTTGGATTCCTCAGTAATTAGATTCTGTAATGGGTCAGCCTCCTCTGCGAAGTTTTTCGCCGTTGGTGCATTCAAATCACCAAGCTCATTTACAAAGAAGTCTGGAGAAGAGAAAGCATCTGGGTTAGCACCACCGAAGACAAGTGAAGCGTCATAAGATGGTACGTCAAACAAAAATTGTAAATAGTTTGCCTGTCCGTCATTACCAGTACTCGGGTTTGAGATGCTGCTTTGATTTGATGGTTCTGCGACAGGTATACTATCGACCAACGCCTGGAAAGGAGAATCCTTGGAAACAGAAGGACTATTACCGTAAGCACTCAAGTAATTACTGCTGGCTCCAGTGGTGATCGAAGGGGTGCCTTTAATAAATTGCTTGTCCTTTGGTTGAGGACAGTTTTTAGTACCACAAACGGTGCTTAAATCAGCACAGAAATCAGAAACTTCCTCATTGAAGTCTCCCTTGAAATTTGATTGATTGAGGTCGTCTTTGGAACCTCCGGTCGATAATGGAGTATACACAGAACCTGGTGTGTCATCTGTAGGGTTCAGTCTTAATGAGTCAGATGAAGATTGATCCTTCCACAATGCAGGTTCTTGTTTAATATGAGCCATTAAAGTGCCAGGTTCGTTCTCCACTCCCCAAGGGAACTGGTATTCATTAACATTTGGCCTTTTATTTTCAATCGTTGATGAACAAGTTGAGGATGGAGTCACTGCGGAGTTCATGTTATTTGGAGTAGACGAACATGAACTAGATTTATCTGACTCGCCACTTGATGAAACAGGAACATGAGCTGTCTCGTTCCGTATTGTATCCTTCTGCTTTTCCTTGGCAATCCCCTTTAACGCATTACCGAGTTTATATGTATCAGCACCTTTAAATTTACTTAGTTCATTCATTAGAGTATCCACTTGAATTCTTAGTAGTTCTGTCTCATTTGTAATTTGAATCTTCTCGTTTTCTAATAGCTGCACCTTGACTTCTAGTTCTTGCATCTTCTTCTCTTTACGTTCTCTAAATGCCCTTTGAGCAGCTCTATTTTGAGCAGTTCTTTTGTTTTTTGGTTCTGTTTGGATTGGTTTACGACCGGGTTTGGAGGAAACCTCCAAATCAACACTTGATCCCGAAGCCATTTTTGAATATACTCTTCTATATTAGTTTAAAGCCGTCAGATACCTTTCAAATATCTAGTCAAACACTCTAATCTTCTGACAGGTGTTCACTTAGATAGTTTTATGCTGTTTGTGGTTGTGATACCTCGTTATTAACCGATTGCCTATCCAGCTTTTCTTTTGTACCTTACTCTGTGGAAAAAGAAAATCGCACAAAAGAATAAGATGTCAAAGGGCAAAAGGATGACGACACAAATCGTAACGGCTACTAACTTCTCAAGTGCTAACGGAGCATCTCCTGCCATTAGTAATCATCCGCGTTTTTTGCCACTCAACCAGTTATGTCTGCTTCTTCTAGAACTGTACCCCAGATGGGAAATATGTGGCGCATTACTTCTATAAACGGGGCGCATGTATAGAGCGTTCTCGGATTTAAACTTGGGTGATCTAGATTTCATCGCCTGAGGCATGGAAAGAAGTATATGTATCGTAAGTAGTTGGTGCTATATACATAGTATAGCACGAGCGACGGTCTCCTGTTTCACCGTAAGATGCCCATTGGATACAATTTTGAGCTTATCCACTTATTTTATGGTATGAGACTTGCCTTATGACTGGCAATAGGTCCTTTGGTATGTCAAAGCTGTGTGCTTAATTAGCTAGAATTGATGGTTATGCCTAAACTAACGAATGGCAGACCTTCAAAGCTCACAGAGTATTTAAGGCTCAGGCTTAGATGCCTTCAAATCTCAACCCCGAGATATAGTACAGTAGCACCTACCTGTGGCAAATGTAGCCACCTGCGAAAACCGTTGTCAATGACTCACTCACCACCCAAGGAGCACCACATCATGTATCAGACGTTGAAAAACCAGTGTATCCATTTATTCATTGCAGAGAGATCTATTGTTTTTCTCAACTACATTTGTCTGGAATTAAAATATTAGTAGTAAATAGAGTAAAAAAATGAATGAGTCTTTTTACTTCACTTTGGGCAACCGAAAAGAGGCATTATGGTCTAATTAGGGACTCGTACTAATACAGCAGATATATCTACAACTGGACTCACAACTTAGAGGATATCTCAATACACATGACAATAAATATTTAAAGAGTACACATAAGGCCGTTAATATTATATATTTCTGAAATCAGGCTATCAACGTAGGAACAGCAACAGGGATAGATTTATTAACATCGGGCAGTTTAGATGCAGCAGCAGAACTGTTAGCAACAATAATATTATACAACATTCGTAAAAAAGACATAACATATTCACCAGTTTGCACCAATTTACTAGCATCCGTGGTGACTGCTAAAGAGGTAGTATCTGATATAGCAGGATTTTTAATAATGCTTAATTTTTTTAATATTGTAATGCATATGAACACAACGATTGAATCAACTGCCGCATGTCTGACAAAAGTCTTAACGAATGCGTAAATTTTAACTATTAAATGAGTGATCAGTTGTTTAATATTAAGCAAGATTCTAATGATCAAACTTCTATCATTCTTTGGGAACTCACGTCTTGGGATGGAAGTTGATGGAATTCTACTACTGGATGTCAATATTGGTGTTGTAATAGAGCTATTCGCACCTTGTCGAAGATGTTGTTGGTATCCTATACTCCTTAGATTGGAAATTTCATATGTTAATCTGTTTAATGTTGAATTGATATCGTTCTGCCATTTGATAAAATCCATGCCTTTAGGGAATGCATTAGCACCAGAACCGACACCTGCTGTTGCTCCAATTGCAACTACATTACTTGAACTGCTCGCTGCGCTTACACCAGCACTATTCGAAACTGCTGTGTTTGAACTAATTGTTCTTTGCTTATCGATCGATAAACCTCCATTATTTGAACCCGTCATTTGCAGCCCACTTGATTGATTATATAGATTAGTCATAGATAGTCTGGAAACGGGTCTAATTATATTTGTATTTGAACCAGATGAAGCTAATCTGTATAACGATAAAGCAGGAGACTCCGCTCTGGCAAGCAGAGCAGATGATCCACCAGATCCAAGCTCTGGTAATCCATGATGATTGCCAGTTAATGTTGGTGATTGATCTTTCACTTGATCCCATAAGTATTCTAAATCACCCAATAATTCTCTGGCTTCTATTGAATCACTAGCGTGTGTCTTCATTGTCTCAATCAAATAGGCTATGTATCTTCTCTTTGCTTCTGTCTTGGAAAGACCTTCCTCCATCTTCCAAGCATCCCATTTACGTTTAGCTGCTTCATCTTCAGGTCTACTCCCAGTTGGTCTGTCGACTATACCACAAACATCACCTTCTGTTGCTTGCTTGTACAGTCCGTACAATTTCACTCTGTTTGCTAATGGTGGTCTAGGTAACGAGTTATGTGAAGATTTTGTGGACAGAGTTCTAATTGTAGAAATTGCCTTAACAAAGACTCTGTCTATTGAATCAGACATATTTTGGTCACTTAATCACTTGCTAAAAATGAGATGCTAAAATGACAAAAAAAATAAAAAAAATACAATGGTTGATAAAATCAGTTACAGCGATATAAAAGAATGAAAGTTCACAAGATACTAGCTGTAAATGACCCAAATTTAAAAACAAACTTAAATTTAAATCGATAATCAATAACCAACGTAAAATTCAACACAAGACGTTGCACAAAATTTCAACGCTTATGGAGTGGGGGACGAGAGAAAGAGGTGTGGATTAATATGTAGGTACTATCCTTAGCCTGGTATCAATGTTTACTTTTCCCGCACTCTTCTGACAAGATTGAAGAGATCCGTAGCCTATGCATCAAATATCCGCTCTCGCACTAACAACTGATAGCTACTCTATAAGCTATAGCTCGGAGCCACAAATAGAAATGATTACCAATTGATTACATAATAAAAAACAGGTATCTCTCTACCTTTGTTCATATCGTGCTTTTTCAAGCAGTAATATCGAATCAGACATTCATTCTACAGGTTCAAAGGTTCTAGAATAGTATGATCTTAAGTAGTAATATTTTACAGATTACTCGACTAGCGGTCACTAGGAGAATCATTGAAAGCCAAATGAATCGAATAGACAAAGAGAAGTAAAGTATGTGGGGTGTAATTTAAAATGTAAGCATTTGAAATGGACCATGTAATCCACGACGATCTTAAAATACATTTCTCAAATAAAAATCAATTTTTAAACATCATTGAGGATCCCTTAACCGAAGAAAAGGTACTGTTCAACAAAGCTTAAAAATATATTTAAATTCAATACTTTCACTGTATAAATCATCAGTTGAATCAACGGTGAGTAAGAGGCTAATCAATCTTGTTTACTCCAAAATAGGAATCAAATAAGGCAGAGAAATTTGACACCAGAGTGTTGGTAAACTGTTTCTATGAAAAAATCCATTTCCATTCAAAGACTTTGTTTCAGTGCAATGAATTGAAAATAAAACTAAAAGAAAAAAAAATCACTTTTTTTATCTCATTTACTTCAAAATAAACTGTCTATTCGATTTTAAAACTTCAATAAAATACTCCATGTGAATTAATAAAACAATTGTAATGTTGCTTCTAAAACCCTAAATTAATGAGAAATTATATTATTTTGTACATAAATATAAATTGATTAGTTTTCTGGAACTATATTAAAGTGTTAAAGTTAAAAATAACTCATGTGTTAGTATTTCGTTATGTTTGAACATTTCATTATTCGTTAAAATCAATTAAACAAAAGTCAAAGAATCAGCTCTTTTAAACTTTTAATGTTTACTTGAATTGTATCTTTTTTTTGTAAATTAAAACTTACCATCAATTTCACCAGCATCAATAGCTTCGATGATATCGTGTGGGTTCTTACCAGCAACTCTACAACCAACGGATTGAGCAGTACCTAAGATTTCCTTAGCAACAGAAGCTAAGTTCTTACCGAAGGACTTGGATCTCATGGTTCTGGCAATTTCCCAAATTTCTTCGATTGGAATGTTACCAGAGTGCTTGATGTTCTTTTCCTTCTTTCTGTCTCTTGGAGCTTCTTTCAAAGCAGTGATAACCAAAGATGAGGCAGCTGGGACAACGGAACAAACAGCTTGTCTGTTTTGGATAGTCAATTGAACAGTAACCTTAATACCCTTGAATTTAGAAGTAGCCTTAGCAATATCTTCACCGACCTTCTTTGGTGATAAACCTAAAGGACCGATCTTTGGAGCTAAAGCAGATGAAGCACCAACTTCACCACCAACGGCTCTTAAGTAGATAATCTTAACTTCATTTGGGTCAAACTTTGGAGGCATTTTGAATATATATTTATATTTGTCGGAGTTGTAGATCTGAAAAGAAGTAAATTATTATAGTATACACTTATAAAAATTATAGAGAAAGAAATTTCAACCTGTGTATGATAGTGTAAACCACTCAGTGCTCACTGAGAGCATGAGGTATCAGGTAGATTCGGTCGTGCAAAACGGGTTCAGTATGTGAAAATTTTCCAGCGAAATGAGAGAGATTCAGCTCTGCCATCAGAGACAACGGGTACATTAAGTAGATCAAAGAAATAAAAATTGTGACAGCGATTTTAACATCTTCATTACACCTTACTCCAGCTATGTCACGTGATCAAATATGAGGGCTGAGAGGGTTAACTTATTTAGAGCTCATCTAAGAAATGGGGAGCCAAATAAGGGGTAGAACATTCCATTTTGGACTAATAACATCAACCATTAGAATCGAAGACGGTGAATAATCAATAAGCTTAGTTCTAAAAGGTGGAATGCTTGGTACAATTGGCTCCCAGTCTACTCTGTTTACAGATTGACTATTGATATGGAGATGTCAGTCATGATACAACTTTCAACGACAGTGAACGTGTGCACTCTGATTCAGCTTAAAAGCTCAATCAACGAGTTGAAAAACGGAAGTACGCTTTCAACGCAAGATGAGATATCATAAATGATAATGAACACAAAACAGAAATAAAAAAAACACTAGACCGGTGAGTAATTACACACTCCTTAGCGGATTCCGACTTCAATGGCTACCGTCCGGTTGTCTAACATGTTTTTTCCCTCTTGTTTCTGAATCAAATCTCTTTATGGTTTGTTCTCATTGCCGTTTCCATTGGTTGTATCACTTGCATCAGCAAGAATCAAAGTAAATCGAATTAATGAAAACAACTTGTAAGTGGATTAGAAAAAAATGCATTAGAAATCATTAGCAGTGCTTCGACGCACAATATGACGTAGAAAAAAACAAAATAATTCAAAACAAAAATTTGAAAAAAGAGATAGAAAAAGAATAAATAAGTAATAAAGCGTTGGCATAAAAGAAAAAAAAAACAAATGAAAATATATGAATCATAATTATGTGTAGATAAAAGATGGAAGTATTCATTTCTATGTGCTTTCAATCTTTATGTTTGGGAAATACAAATGATAATTTGATTTTTCGATCAAAATCTTCAAATTGTCAGTATTGCTTGCTTCTAAAAATCTTAATAATGTCGATAATGTTAGCTGTGAAGAAATATTCGACTTTTTTAACAATGTGAAATCTTTCGTTAACTCATCGACTAAAAATTGGTTATAGTTGAGATTTGAAAGGAATTTATTTATATTTCCTAGATCATTATTGATCTCATCGTTTTTGGTCTTTATAAGATTTTTGAAGTATCTGAAATTTTTCTCTTTGTATAAAACTTCAAAAATTTTATTAAATTTGATAAGAGTATCCTGATATTCTTTGAAAGTTGGTAATTGTGGTATTCCAATGGATTGGAATGACTTCAACTGAAGTTCAAATAAAAGCTCTTCAGATACTTTGCATAATTTAGGCAATTTCAAATAGCCCTTGTAGTTTAATATTTGGAACGTTGTTAACTTGAGTTCAATTAATTTTTTGTAGAGTTGCATCTTAGTCATCTGGAACTTTAAGTAAACTTCAGTTCTCAAAAATAGGCTTAAGTAGGCTTTCTTTGACTCGTATTCAAGTTTCAACTTTATCTTTTTGTCAGCTTTTGCCTTTTTGATTCTCTTTGGATAACTATTGATCTGGGTTTGTCTCAAACTATTTATATCTAGCAGTCTAGTGATATGTTGTAAAAGATAATCGATCAGATATGACACAAACCAATATCCAATTGTCATCTCACGACAATCTTTATACAAATCAAGTTCAATTGATCTAAACAGCAATTCAATCATTTTGACCAACTTGAAATAGTAAACAAAAGAGGATAAAGGCATAGTTGGTACACTTGAGTCAATGAAATTATCATTCAATTGGGAATTGATGCTGAATTCGAAATTTTCAGATTCCACTTGGAGGGTATCCCAAAGAATTAACTCCTTATTCACAAACTGTCTCTGTCTTGAAGGATTTTGTGAGATGGATGTTAAATAGTTATAAAATGGTGATTCTAATTGTGATAAAATCTTCTGGAAATTTAACTGAGTTGCTTCTGTTACTATTTGAGTATCAGTTGATAAAAGTTTCGCATTTTGAAGAGAAATCTTGTATAACAAATCAGTCATAATGTCCGATATAGACGTCTCATTTGACCCGAGAATTGACCTATCATCTCTGATTAAAAACAACTGCATAAACGCTCTCACAACAACGTGATTTCCTAAAATTTCATCATCATCTTTAGTAAATTGTCTTCTATTCATGTAACAATTTAAAAATTCATGCAATTCAATCACATCGGAAATTTCAAGGACTTTTGACATGAATTGCATATCGTTCATCATTTTGGTCAAATTATTAATAGCATCCAAGAAAGGCATCGAAGCTAATGACTTTGGTGGAGTTCTGTTATTCAATTGTTTTTGAACGTTAACAGAGAAACAGTTAGATATTGGCTCCAAAGAATTGAAATACGCCTGTTGAGTATCTTTTATATCTGACAACAAATCGATTAAAACACCTATGAAGCTTATATCAAAATTAGAAGGAACATATAACTTAGTTTTCAGAGTTAACAGAGAATCAAGATTAAGCAAGCCCTTGAAAAATGTTAGCATGTCTAAACTAAATTTGAATCCAGTCTCATGACTAAACTTTAACTGAAGTAATTCAATAGCAGTTGTCAAATCTCTATCAGTTTGAGCATTATCAACTCCAGTCAAAATATCCAAATCCATCGTTTGCGTATTTAAATCCTCTTCTTCATAAATGACACCAGATTGTCCTAATTTTAACACAAATTTGACGAATTGTAATAACCCTAAGCAAAATGATTTAAGGATAATGTCAACAGCCTCGTTGTCCCCATTTTTACTAAATGAAAAATCTAAAGAACCTAATTTCTTGTAATTCAACAACAGTGTCTGTATATAGCTACAACTTAGAACTGAAACACTCAAGGAGTTATTGTCTAACCAAGAGCATAAACATCCAGTTAATTTCGCCATAATCCAATTGACTTCATCTATTTTATTAATCGATCCAAGATCAAACTCAGTAATGGTTAACAGCGCAGAATCCAACTTGGGATTAAGAATCTCAAGAGCATGTGTACCTTCTAGCAGTTTAAACATTTTTGATTTCACAACTTCACCACATGGCATCTTTGATGTTATTTTGAAGAAATTTTCAGTTACATCTGTATATAATTTTTCATCTTTACTTGATACCACCATTGTTGAAGATTCAGGCTTCAAAGTCTTTACATCATGTATAGATAAATCAGTCAATCGTTCTTCAAGAACGTTTGGCATATTGTGAGTAATGATCAGTGGGTTTTGTTGTTATGTGAATGCTTCAAAGACTTATATAACAGCTGGAAACATTATATCAACATCAGCTGAGATGGAATCTTTGTTAAACGTTCAAGAATTGAAAGGAAAGACGGTGAACTTGAAAATCAAACAAACGAACGAAGAAATGAAGAGACAACCGGAACAAGATTCAATAGGATTCACAAAATAGGAAAAAAAACACGCAAGCTAGGATTAGATTCGAGTGACAGTCTACCATCGAAACTGTAACACAGAGCCAGAAGGTGTTAACCTTCCTCTGCCTTAGTCGAATCTCATAGTTCAAACTTGAGATTTGCGATGCGGACGGCGGAAAATTTTAGTTTTGCACAGCGCAGGAGAGGGGAGCTGCTTGGTGCTTACGTACGTCGTGAGCCGTATGCCTGCCGGCTGGTTGGAACTTGGTGGTGTTGGACTGTGCTGGACATTGAAGTCGAACATGGCCCAGGCTAATAGCAACGGTCCATGGTCGATCGACCTTCCTTCCAAGTGGAACTGAATCTACGATATATCCATAATGTTGGCGTCGCATAGTAAGTGGTAACATGTAAACTGTAATATGTAAATAGGGTGGTTATAAGTTGATCATATAGATACTACTATCAATTCAAATGTACAACGAAGCATTACAGAACAATGTTTAGAATTTTGGAATTTTTTGTATTGAATTTGAAGTCTTGTAAAAGTCTCCTGTCGATCAGTGATTTTCTAAAACAACGATCACTTGGCTATAACAATAACCTTACTCTAAACTTTTCATATAAATGAAACAAAAAAGTAATAGATAAAAAAAACTATAATATAAAGTAATAATAAAAATAAAAAAAGGTTTCGCCATAAATAGAACATCACTTGTAAAAACAAAAAGATAAAAAATAAAAATAGAAAACACGAACCATTAAATAAACAAAACAATCGTCATAAATGAAAAAAGAGGAATAAGTGAATATGAATAAAATGACAAAATCTATCAATTGTTATATTTCATACGTCATTGAAAAATGTTGTAGTATCAATGGATTCAATATATGATCAGGTTATACAATAATATGCTTAGATAGATTCGGTTAAGACCTTGTTCAATTTGTTAACTTTGGCGGATAAAGATAAATCAACGGTGTTGTCACCGACTTCAACAATTAAACCACCTAAGATATCTGGGTTGATTTCATTGGTGATCTTTAAAGTTTTACCTTCACCAACGTATTTAGAAGCAGAGATTGACTTTGATAATCTGCTTAAAATCTTTGAGTCTAATGGTTTAGCAGAGACAACAACAGCTTCAACAACACCCTTGTAAGCATCGTTTAAAGTAGAGAATTGTTTGGCAATGGCACCAAATAATGATAATCTGTTGTTATCGGATAAAACTTTCAATAAGTTAACAACAACAGGTTCTAATTTGAATTCCTTAGATAAAACATTGATAACTTCGGCTCTTGAATTGGCAGATAAGGATGGGTTACCCAAGATTTGGCTCAATTTAGCATCGGATGCAATTGCGCTGTTTAATTTTTCAACTGAGGCAAAAGTCTTGTCAACAGCTGAGTCCTTAGCAGCAGCAGTAAATAAAGCAGTGGCATAGGTACCATCTAAACCAAACAATTGGACAGGAGCCTTGATGGTCTTAGAAGCAGTAGCCATAGATCTGATAAATTGACGGGAAGCCATTGTTAATGTGATTGATAGTTGTGGTTAATCTAGCAGTGACAGAGTACCTAATTGATCCGTATACAACCTCGTTAATAGTTCAACAACCTCACCGTTCATTTTAATTGATGTAGATTCCCTCCCAGCCAGCGAGTCTCCTCTGTTGCGAGCTGCCACCCTGGAAGGCGTGCCACTAATCCGGGGGGTCGCGCCAAAGGCAGAAATTTTGAAAATTTTCATTCGTTGTGCATAACTCTCGTGTACATGAGTTTTTTGGGTAACCATCGCTTATGCCGCGTCGAGTTTTTCACAATTTTGGCTGACAATTGTATGGTGTGAACTAGTCTCTACGTACATTTGGGTGTGTAACAACGATTGATCTTTGATCTATTATTCAGTTACAAACTGGATCTATCTTCTATTTAACCCATCCTAAAATCAATGTTTACTAAATACTTGACGTTGGTTGCTGGGGTCACCCCTGCTCCCATTTTGAGTAGGAACTTAATTGCAGCAAAGACAACTTCAAAGAGTATATATAGATTCGCTTCCACTCAATCTCAAATACCATCATCACAACCTACAACATTGATTCAATTGGAAGCTCGTAAAAGGGAACTTACAGAATTAGAAAGACAAGATGAGTTAACGAGAACTCAACTTGCATTGTCAAAAGAATCCGTCACTATGAAGAAAGTGAAACCAACCTCTCCAGGTGTGAGATGGTGGAGAAAACCTATTTACCCATACCTATGGAAGGGAAAACCTTACAAACCTTTGACAAAGACTAAAATTTCTCAATCCGGTAGAAATCACAGTGGTCAAATCACAGTGAGACATAGAGGTGGTGGACACCAAAGAAGAATAAGATTCATAGATTACGCTCGTACAACACCAGGTCCACAGACCGTTCAAAGAATTGAATACGATCCAAATAGAACATCACATATTGCATTAATCAAGCATAATGATACCGGTGATTTGTCATATATTATTGCATGCGAAGGTTTAAGAGCAGGTGATGAAGTTGAATCATTCAGATCAGGTATCCCACAGAGATTAATCGATGAGATGGGTGGTACTATTGACCCTGCCATGTTATCTGTTAGAATCTCTAGAAAGGGTAATTGTCTACCAATATCAATGATTCCTGTTGGTACAATTGTCCACAATATTGGAGAATTTAAAACTGGAGAAGCCAAATACTGTAGAGCTGCTGGTGCTTACGGTCGTATCATTTCTAAGATCCCAGAAAAGGAAAAAGCTATTGTTCAATTACAAAGTGGTGAACAACGTTATATTTCATTAATGGCTTGTGCCACTCTAGGTGTCACTTCTAATTCTGCTCACCATAATGAATCATTAGGTAAAGCTGGTAGAAATAGACATAAAGGTATTAGACCAACGGTGAGAGGTGTGGCCCAGAATACATGTGACCATCCAATGGGTGGTGGTAGAGGTAAATCTAAGTCTAACAAACTTTCAATGTCGCCATGGGGTGTGTTGGCTAAAGGTGGTTTCAAAACTAGAACCGGTAAGCATGCTAATAAGAACAAGTACAAAGATAGACCAAGAGGTAAAGCATCCAGAAAATAAGGATGGGCAATATCTTGACTGCATTATAATTAGTACATTTACAATCATCATTTTTTTCTCACTTGTATATAAATGACGTATATATATCCCTATGTATAATATATAAATAGTGAAAACACTTGGACATATATATTCGCCTAGCCAAACAGAGTCCAAACGGACCTGTAGGATGACTCGGAGTCATTCAGCCTCGCAGAATCCCTGTCAAAAAAGCTAAAAGAAAAGACTCCTAATTTTATATGAAAAATTTCCCCAAGAAGTCGTGTTCGAATCACATCTCATCTTGCTTTAATTCTAATTTTTTTCACCTTCGGTCTTCTTGCAACTTTTTTTCCCATTTCCAAATCTACTAGGCTATTGATTTGTTCTTTGACTCTTTTTCTTGCCTCTCGTCCTATTTGCCCTTCAATCTACCAATCAGAGTTAAGAACCACATTCATATAGTGCTTTCAAGTCTCTTTTTTTTTGGATTCTTTCTTTTATTTTTTTCATTTTAGAAGCACAGAAATCTTAGACAAAAGAACTCTTGTTCTTTGTGCGTAGTATATCCCAACTTTAATAGACTCCCTCTCACTCCGATATCCGCAATGTTAAGAAACTCGGTGAAACGTGTGGCTGCCTCAGCATCCAAAACTATATCTTCAAGATTGTTAAGTGCCCCACAATCAAGATTATTTTCGCAATCTACGACAATTTTAGAAGCACAGTTACTTTCTGGTACAAAATTGGCTAAGAAAATCAGATCTGATGCATTCGAGGCTATATCTACTATCAAATCCAAATATCCAGATTTTGAACCAGAGTTAACAATTATACAAGTTGGTTCAAGACCAGATTCTTCAGCTTACATTAGAATGAAGTTAAAGGCATCCACTGAATCTGGTATCAAATGTAACGTGATCAAGCTACCAGAAGAAACTCCGGAGAAAGCGTTATTGAACAAAATTGAAGACTTAAATCAAGATTCTTCCGTTCATGGTGTTTTGATTCAATTACCATTACCTCCACATATGGATGAAGTTAAAATCACTAACGCTGTTGATACATGCAAAGACGTTGATGGTTTTGATAGATTTAATTCTGGTGAATTAGCTAAGCGTGGTGGTAAACCAATGTACTTACCTTGTACTCCTCATGGATGTATGAAACTGTTAGAAGAATCAGGTATAACATTACGTGGTAAGCATGCTGTTGTTATTGGTAGATCTGATATTGTTGGTACCCCTGTTGCAGCAATGTTGAGAAATGCTGATTGTACGGTGACAATCTGCCATTCAAAGACCGCAAACATTCCGGAGTTAGTTGGTCAAGCTGATATTGTCGTTGCTGCTCTAGGAAAACCAAACTTTGTTAAAGGTGAGTGGTTGAAAGATGGTGCTGTTGTTATCGATGTTGGTATCAACTATATTCCTGATGCTACCAAGAAATCTGGTAAAAGATTAGTCGGTGACGTTGAGTTTAAATCTTGTCTTGAAAAGGCTTCTTATTTGACACCAGTTCCAGGTGGTGTTGGTCCAATGACCGTTGCAATGTTAGTTGACAATGTTTTACAAGCCGCACAAAGACAATTAGTTAAAGACGAACAATTGCCAAGTTGTGATCCATTACCATTAGAATTGTTAGATCCAGTTCCATCCGATATTGATATTTCAAGAGCACAACAACCAAAACACATTACAGAAGTTGCTGAAGAATTAGGTATTAGACCTAAGGAACTTGAGCAATTCGGTCATTATAAGGGTAAAGTCTCATTAGATGTTTATGATAGATTACAAAAAGAGAGAGACAACGGTAACTATGTTCTAGTTGCTGGTATTACCCCAACACCATTAGGTGAAGGTAAATCTACCACCACCATGGGTATTGTGCAAGCTTTAGGTGCACATCTGAATACCACAGCAATTGCTAACGTTAGACAACCTTCCATGGGTCCAACCTTCGGTGTTAAGGGTGGTGCCGCTGGTGGTGGTTATGCCCAAGTTATCCCTATGGATGAATTCAACATGCATTTAACTGGTGATATTCATGCTATTGGTGCTGCTAACAATTTACTGGCTGCGGCTATTGATACTAGAATGTTCCACGAATCTACTCAAGGAGATAAAGCTTTATACAAGAGATTAGTGCCAGCTAAGAAAGGTGTCAGAAAGTTCACTCCATCCATGTTGAAAAGATTAGAGAAATTAGGTATCAACAAGACTAATCCCGATGACTTAACTGAAGAAGAAGCAACAAGATTTGCAAGATTAGATATTGTCCCTGATTCAATTTCAATTAAAAGAGTTGTCGATGTTAATGATAGATTCTTGAGAGGTATCACAATTGGACAAGCACCAACAGAAAAGAACTTCACTCGTAAGACAGGTTTCGATATTACTGTTGCCTCTGAGATTATGGCAATTTTAGCTTTATCTAAAGATCTTTCAGATTTGAGAGTTAGAGTTGGTAATATGGTTATTGGTTCAAACAAAAATGGTGAACCAGTCACTACTGAAGATGTTGGTTGTGCAGGTGCCATCACTGCATTATTGAAGGATGTTGTTAAACCAAATTTGATGCAGACATTAGAAGGTACACCTGTCTTTGTCCATGCTGGTCCATTCGCTAACATTTCCATTGGTGCTTCTTCTGTGATTGCAGATAGATTAGCCTTGAAGTTGGCTGGTTCTCCAAAGAGAGATCCTTCTGCCAAGAAAGGTTTTGTTGTCACTGAAGCCGGTTTCGATTTCACCATGGGTGGTGAACGTTTCTTCAATATTAAATGTCGTGCCTCAGGTTTGAAACCAGACGTTGTTGTCTTAGTTGCTACATCAAGAGCATTGAAACTGCATGGTGGTGCTCCAGATGTTAAACCAGGTCAAAGTTTACCTGATGAATACACCACTGAAAATGTTGAATTGGTTAGAAAGGGTTGTGCTAATTTAGCTAAACAAATCTCGAATGCTAAATCATATGGATCACCAGTTGTCGTTGCTATTAATAAATTCAGTACTGATACTGATGCTGAAATTGCTGCTATCCAAGAAGAAGCTTTGAAAGCCGGTGCATTTGATGCTGTTCCTTCAAACCATTGGGCTCAAGGTGGTTTAGGTGCTGTTAAATTAGCTGAATCTATTGTCAGTGCTGTTGAAAAAGTGCCTGTTGCAAGTGAAGAAGTGAAATACTTATATGAATTAGAAGGTAATTCAGTTGCTGATAGATTAGAAGCAATTGCTACAAAGATGTATGGTGCAAGTGGTATTGAATTAAGTGATTTGGCAAAGGAGCAAATTGCAAGATACGAAGCTCAAGGTTATGGCAACTTACCAATCTGTGTTGCCAAGACTCAATATTCATTGTCTCATGATCCAAAATTGAAAGGTGTTCCAACCGGTTTTGTGGTGCCTATTAGAGAAGTTAGAATTAGTGCCGGTGCCGGATATCTTTATGCATTAGCAGCGGAGATTATGACCATTCCTGGTCTTTCTACCCATGCTGGATTTATGAACGTGGAAGTTAACGAAAAGGGTCAGATCGAAGGTTTGTTTTAGATTGAATTAGATTCATACATTTTTATATATATATTCTTATAGGAGCTTAATAAAAAATCTAGTTGTTTGTTTTTTTCATATTTTAAAATAATTTGCATTTTTATAACTTTATAACCAATCCTTCTTGGGAAAGATCCTGTATCAATAGTTTTCAAGCTGTTTGTTTAACTTTATATTAAGGTTTGTGTGCTTTCACTTATGATTCTTTTTTTTTTCGTGGCTATGCATATACATATAACTGCGCAGCCGATGGCCGATACCTGAGCAGTAAAAGAAGTATATATTGTTGGTGGATATAATAGTCAAATCAATAATATAGTTATCAAAAGGTCTAATTGGCTAATAAGATCTAAAATGAGAAAAAAAAAAGTCAATTTTTTTTTCTTTTTCCAAAAAAACAAAGGGAAAGGGTGGAGGAGGGCAACAAATATAAAAACACAAAACCAAAAGAAAGACAATGAATAGAAACAAATCAGAAAAAGTAAAACATAAAACACAAGCACAAAAAAAAAAAAAACGGAAACGTTACAAGACCAATAAATGTAAACAGAGATAGATAAAAACTACTTAATCAAGGATTAAGCAGCATTGATCTGTTCTGATCTCTTTGCTTGTAAGATCAAATTCTCTGGGGCATCGAATTCATCTAACATCAATTCAATAACTCTAACTCTATCAGGAGTGTTAAAAGCTTCATCTGCAAACAATTCATTCATTTCTTCAATGGTACTAATTCTAATGTTTTCATAAGCTGCATCACCATGGAATAGGTCCAGCATCTTAGCGTGATCCCATGGTTGAATTTGATTGTATTGAGCTTGAGGACCGTGAATCAATTTTTCAATAGTGTAACCTTTGTTATTCAAGACGAATAAGTATGGATTTAAATGCCATCTACAAATATCACTGATACTTTGCACAGTCAATTGTAATGAACCATCACCTATGAATAAGATAACACGACGAGCTGGATCAATTTCTTCCAATGCAAATGATGCACCTGCAGCAGCAGGTAAGGAGAAACCAATAGAACCCCAAAGAACTTGAGATATAGCTGTTGTATGGGATGGGAAGTGTGTACCTGCGACACCAAAAGATGAAGTACCTGTCTCTGTAACTATAACATCACCTGATTTCAAGAAATAGGAAATCTTCTTCCATAAGAAATCTTGAGTCAATGGACCTGAAACTTTTTCTTCACAAGTCTTATAAAGCTGTGTAGAAGCAGGAACAGGTGTTGGAGTGTATGAAAATTCTAGATCTTGGATTAAGCTATCCAGTCTTTGTAAAACAAATTGCATCTTAACTTCATCATAAACAGCTTTCTTAACTTTACAGAAATTGGAATGGAATTCAATAACATTTGTAGTATGATATTCATATGAGAATGAACCAGTGTTGAAATCGGATAATAAACCACCAATTGATAAGATTAAATCTGCCGATTCAACAGCTTCTTTAACATCAGGTTGAGATAAGACACCGACGTAAACACCACCAAATCTAGGATTATCTTCATCAAATGATGATTTACCCATTGGAGTAGTGAAAACAGGGAATTGAGTAGTTTCTGCAAAATTCTTAACTAAATCTCTAACATCATGTCTGGAAGCACAAGCATCAACTAAGATAACTGGATTGGCAGCTTCTTTAATCTTTCTGATAATAACATCAACAATTTCATCTTCAGCTTCCGGTTCATTTGGTGCTAATGTCAAATCAATTGGAGTATGTAGCAATGATGATTCAACGTTCATTTCAACAAAGTTAGAAGGTAAACCTAAATAAACAGGTCTCTTCATTAAGTAACCTGTTTGAATCAATGAATCTATAATTGATGGAGCAGTTGTAATATCATCAATGATGGATAATTTCCAAGAGATCTGTTTAGACATATTTTGGAAAACATCAAATCTTGAATCACCTAATGTGTGGTGTAATAATAACTTATGTTGAACCGATGTAACAGATGGCATACCAACGATATGAATCATACCAACATGTTCAGCATATGAACCGGCGACACCATTAACTGCACTCAATTCACCGACACCGAAAGTGGTAACCATTGCACCAAATCCGTTAATTCTTGAGTAACCATCAGTTGAATAAGATGCATTTAATTCATTTGCATTACCTGCCCATCTTAAACCATCCACTTCATAAACATGGTCTAATAAAGATAAATTG
Source organism: Ogataea ovalis (assembly GCA_030556425.1). Lineage (NCBI taxonomy): Eukaryota > Fungi > Ascomycota > Pichiomycetes > Pichiales > Pichiaceae > Ogataea > Ogataea ovalis. Next base: position 546,585 of record JAKTTZ010000003.1, read on the forward strand.
AAATCACCAGGGACACCAAAGACAGTATTAACACCAACTTGCTTTAATCTCTCGAAAATATATTGACCTAAGGTGATCTCGGAAGGTAACTTTTTTTGTCTTTTAAAATCCATAGTTTAAAAATGTGGGGTGATGCGAGCAATTGAGGTACGTTACACAGTTAATTGAGTTCAATTGATTTAAATCAATACAATTGAGCAATTATACAGAATTACAACATTATAAATTACAAAAAAAATTTTAAATTGAACAAGTTTGAAATGAATTAAATTAAGGAAAGAGAGAGGGGAGGGGAAGGGAAGGGAAGGGAAGGGAGGTAGACGAGGAGAGGAAGGGCTGGTTGGCCGGAAGGGGTGTCTGGTATAATTATTAAAGGCACGGTATAGGGAAGTGGATCCCAAATTCCAAATAAGTTGATAGATTCTCACTTACTGAAAAAAAAACCAAAAAACGAAAAACACCCCAAAAATCCTCAGATCACAATTGCAGCCATTCCAAGGTATCCAACTATAATTAAGTAATTGCTAGCAGCCAGGAAAAGAAAGAATGGACTCATTCACACACCGTTCGGGGGTGAAGACGATGATCTAATCTCGGAGATTGATGGAGAAGCGAATTCGCATAGAGTTTGATTTATTTACTGTGCTGTGCTGCGCTGCGCGGCGCTGCGCTGCTGGCTGCTGGATAGCATAGCATAATCTTATATATATATATATAATAAATATTCGATTTTTCTCTGATTTAATTACAGCTTTCAGCTCTCAGCTTTGCGACTGTTGCAACTGTTGCGACTGTAGCGCGGGTGGTGTGTCACTGTGTTGCGCTGGTACGGATTTGCGGCTATTGAATATCCATCTGCATATTTGTTATTTTATATTGTTGGTGCGAGGTGTTGTTGTGCTGTCTGGGGTGTGAATTGTCTATTTAGTAGTATATTTAATATATTTAGTATATTAAGTATATTAAGTATATTATGTATATTAAGTATATGGTTTGTGCACGCACAGCTGCAATTCTGGTTTTTTTTTGATGGTTGCTTATTATTATTATTATCATATTACTTATGTAAGTCTTTTCTCGTTTCATTCGCTTTCTCGAAGCGGGGCAACGGGGTTTGTCGGGAGTTTATTGTAATTGTGTAATTTATTTGATAATCATATGTTTTTCTTGTATTTTTTATTTTTGTTTTGATTACATAATATGGCATGTAATTTCTCTCTCTGTTGGTACGTCTCTTTAGTCTTACATGGTCCCTCGGTTTTTTTGTTTTGTTTTGTTTTGTTTTGTTTTACAAATGTTTCGTGTTTTATTGTTTATATAGGTCTCTCTTTTACTCCCTTCTCCCAATTGCCATTGACTAATATCGGTTTTTATCCTCTTTCATGCCATTGAGCCCTCTTAAGCTTTCTATCAATGGATCTCATACCGGAGGAACAGCAATTGATCAAGGCTGGTATGTTACTCTCCCTCAGCCCATTCGCTCTTCGTATTGATGCATCGCTTGTACCATATATACTAACAAACCTAACCTAACCACCTTTGACTCAAGATTTTAACGCCTTTGGCCTCACGATCCCGCAACTAAAAGCAATATTATCTAAACATAATGTTCATTTTCTTTCAAGAGATGTGAAAAAGACTCTCATAACTTTAATTGACAAACATGTAGTCCCAAAGCTTAAAAAAATTGAAAATCAGCCCAATGAATCAAATAACAAGAGTTATTCTGATGTTGAAGAATCATCTTCTGACAATACCCCTTTGACTACGCCTCGAAAATCATTGAAGTCCAAGATTAAACTTAGAAAACATTCTATATCTTCTAGTGACGAATCTAAGCCATCACAAACTCTAGGCTTCTCCAGTACAAAGAGACGGTCAGGGGACGACAACGGGCCTCCAGTTAAGGTATCTACAAAGCCTAATGATTCATTAAATATATCATCAAAAGTAACTAAATTGAAACCGCAACCTAAATTGATTAACAAGACAAAGAAACCATTGACTCCTAAAGAATTGCACGAGTCTCCAATTAAGTTTAAAGATGAATCTTTTAGGGCCCCCGAGTCACCATTAAAAGATTTACTCGCAAAGTCACCTACCCGATCATCCAACTCAAATAAACTGAAATCGATAATTAGTGACAAAGCAATTCCTGCCAAGAGACCATTGGACAAAGAAAAAACATATATTGATGATAGTACTATACATAAAGAATACTCTACTGTTTTAAAGCAGCAAACAAACCACAAGAACAATTTTTCCTCCTCACCTATTCCACCCTCTTCATCATCATCTCCTTCAACATCAACTTCTAGAAGAAGCTCCAAGAGACAGAAACCAGATTCTCGTGATACCAATTCGGCAAACTCCACTGTAATATATACGCCAGTTGACTTAGAGGTAAACGAAAGTGACCATCAAAGATCTCCAATATTATCAAAGGAAGCTTTTTTTTCTTCAACTCCGATAAGAAAAAACTTATCTCCATTGAAACCTAAAAGAAACCCTGTGATGCCTGCAATTAGCTCATTGAATGTAAGTAAATCATTTGCATCAAGGCTAAAATCTGAACAAGATAAAGAATCGAAAGATGATTTGAAGGACATAATCACAGTTAGAGGTCCCCAGAAAAAAATAGAAGTTGAAGACAAACCTTCCGAAAAACATACCACGATTGAAATAATTTCGGACAGCGAAGATGAAGATGAAGATGAGCACATCAGCACACTATCAATGAAGATCAATACTCCAGAGTTATCTGTTTCTACATCTGATGACGAGATCTTGAAAAACCTACAAAAGGAATTTGATTTAGAAGATGAAAAGATTCAGAAAGAGTCGAGAGAAGCTCTCAAAGCATTAAATTCTTCCATAGGTTCTTACTTCAATGCTAGCCTTAATTATAAACTAGCAGCTATGTGGTTTATAACGTTAAGTATCCTTTACGTTTTCACTTGTTACAGGGAGAAAAGAATCCAAGTTGGATTTTGCGGATGTGATATTCAACAACCTATTTTCAATTATAGTCGTTATAAGCATATGAAGATTGCACCATATGTGATTCAGTTAGAACAATTATTCAAGATGGAATGTGTTCCTTGTCCGGATCATGCCGATTGTTATCCATACTCGAGAATATATTGCGATCCCGATTACACGTTACATTCTCCATTGAAGTCATTATTTGGATTAATCCCCACTTTCAATGTGTGTGTTTTAGATTCAGCTAAAATGAAAAAAATTGATAGAATGGTGAAGGAATCAATGGATTTATTGAGTCGCAGAAACTGTGAATTTAAGTGTGGAGAGGGAAGTGACGAAGATGTTGGAATGAGTACAGAACACTTACGATATTACTTAATGGAAAAATTGAACTATCAAGGAGATCCTTCAGAGTTCGAATATTTATGGAATAAAACATTTACAATATTGACTACAAAGCAAGAATTAAGATTTAGCCAATTAAATGAATTTATACGCTCTCATTCTCTTTCCAAACTATCAATTAAATGTAAATTAAAAAAGGTGTTTGTTGATGTGCTATTGAGATTGAAATATCCAATAATGGGTATTACGGCTGTTTTAATTATTTTTGGTATATTGAGTTTTAAGTATAAAAGTTACAAAAGGGACAAAGCAATGATTAAAGATCTATCACTAAAAATTATTACTAAATTACAAGAACAATCAAAAAATGCCAAAGGCTCCAATACTCGAAATACTCCTTATATTGGTAAGATTCAGCTGCGTGATTACTATTTGGGAGATCCAACAATTTCTGAAAAATCCAGACTAAAGATTTGGGATACTGTTGAGAAATCAGTCGAAAAGAATAGTAACGTTAAGAGTTACATTACTGAAGTTCATGGTGAAATGATGAAAGTTTGGGAATGGATCTCTGAGATTTAGTTGTCTACAATCATCATCACGCAAGTATACTTTTTAATGTAGTTTAGTCGTGTATAATGTATAGTATTTAATAAATGTGTATTTTTTTCTCCATATTTTGTGTTCAATGGTTGTATCGTATACTGCTCTTTGTTTTTCTCTTTTCCACTCGCCATTTTTGAAGCTAGCATTTCCTATTCCTTGAAACTGCCCTACAAGTTCTTTAGCAAGTCTCTACGTTAACATTATTTCTTTGATTCGCATGGATACCCTTATGTTTTTGATACATCTTTTTAATAAATATCTTATATGATTTATAAATTATAGTAGGAATCAGAGTTTTAGGTCATAATTATTACAAAAAAACAAGGAAGACTGTTATACATAGTGATAAAGTCATCACTGGCACTGTGGCTGCCCAGCCCTGCCCTGCACGGTAGCACCGTCCGTGGTGTGTAGAGTGAACTGCGCGGCGACCTCCGTTCAAAATCGAAACTTCTAAGCTCCAGTGTTTGACATCTGACGTCTACCGTCTCACGGATGAGTCGATCGATCTGTTTAACTATAATTTAGCCTCAGAAAAAAAAAACTTCTTGGACGAAGCGCCGCTCGAGAAATAGTCATCTGTGAGTCAAGTTAACTTTTTTGAAAAGTTGAAATTTCCTAAACATCTCTACAAGAAGACTCTTTATAAGAATTTTGTTTCCATAAGTTAAAGAAATATTATATTTAAAATGTCTACATTTGGAACAATTTTTAAAGTCACCACATATGGTGAATCACACTGTAAGTCTGTTGGATGTATAGTTGATGGTGTCCCACCTAACATGTCCTTGACAGAAGCTGATATTCAACCACAATTAACTAGAAGAAGACCAGGTCAATCTAAATTAACTACTCCTCGTAATGAGAAAGATAAAGTTGAAATTCAATCAGGTACTGAATTTGGTAAAACTTTAGGTACTCCAATTGGTATGTTAATTAAGAATGAAGATCAAAGACCACATGATTACACAGAGATGGATGTTTACCCAAGACCATCTCACGCAGATTACACATACTTAGCTAAATATGGAGTGAAAGCTTCATCTGGTGGTGGTAGATCATCAGCTAGAGAAACAATCGGACGTGTTGCTGCAGGTGCTATTGCTGAAAAATTTTTAAAACAAGTTAACGATGTGGAAATTGTTGCATTTGTTTCGTCTGTTGGTGATTGTTCAATCGATAGATCAATAAATAATCCAAAATTCGTGGAACTTTTGAAAACTATTTCAAGAGACCAAGTTGATGAATCAGGTCCAATTAGATGTCCAGATTTAGAATTAGGTTCTAAGATGACTAAAATCGTGGAAGATTGTAAAGAAAATAATGATTCCATTGGTGGTGTCGTTACTTGTGTCATTAGAAACGTTCCTATTGGATTAGGTGAACCTGCATTTGATAAATTAGAAGCACAATTAGCACATGCTATGCTATCTATTCCAGCTACAAAAGGTTTTGAAATCGGTTCTGGTTTCGAAGGTACCAAGATTAGAGGTTCTAAACATAATGATCCTTTCGTTAAGAAAGAAGACGGTACTTTAGGTACATTGACGAATAATTCAGGTGGTATTCAAGGTGGTATTTCCAATGGTGAAGATATTTATTTCTCAGTTGCTTTTAAACCTCCTGCAACTATCTCTCAAAATCAAGACACTGCTACTTACGATGGTCAAACTGGTGTGTTGTTATCTAGAGGAAGGCACGATCCTAACGTTGTTCCAAGAGCTATTCCTATTGTGGAAGCCATGGCTGCTTTGGTTTTAGCTGATACTTTGTTGATTCAAAAGGCTAGAGAATCTACTTTTGGTACTGTTTACTAAGTTCTTTTTTACGTTAGTGTAGTATTTCTTTTTTCACGATAGATTATTCATTTCATTCTTGTACTTCAGAAGCATGCATGTATCGTAAATCCATAGGTTTTCTTTAAAATAAATAAAAAAAAAACAAAACATAAAATAAAATACAGAATATATATTTATAGCTCATTAAAATATTTACACATACAATTCATTTTCTCACATTTTTTTGTTCTTTTCTCTCTTTTTAGTAGCTTCATTTTTGCTTTTTTTTTCACTCGTATTCTCTATTTTCGTCACTGACAACTCTTTTTCTTGTAGTGGAGTTACCAGCTGTCTTATCATTATCATTGTCAACAATAGCTGAAAAGTCAGCTTCTTCGCTGTAGTCTGAATGGTTATCATCTGGTTTATCCTGATTACCGTCATCAAATGGGTTGACATCAGGGTTAATCACTCTTAACTTTGATCTACGTTTTGAACTGACTAAGATCTGAACATCTAAGTCGCCTAAATCATCATCATCGTTATTCAATGCGGATATAGCCTTTGGAGGGACCGGTTGCTGGAGTTTGCGACGAGATTGCATTATTGGGCTCTTCATAGACTTTGTACTATTTGGTGATGTTGTTACTCTATTTGCATTGGAAAATGGATCATCTCTTGCTGTTGGTGAACCTGGATGTGCCAAATTTTCATGAGAATCAAACATTGTAGATTGTGATATCACTGAATGCGTATCTGATTGTTGTTTGGTTTTCGAAAAATCAGATAGTGAAGAATCTTCAGGTATCAAGTACAAAGTTGAATTTGAACGTTCCGGCTGTGTAGGTTGCGTATAAACCTTACTTGGAGGTCTTGGTGGGGAATTTGAAATGCTTGCCTCTTCTTCATTTGAAGTGTTGAAACTTGTCTCTGCTGTAACAAAAGTTCTTATCGAAGATTGATAAGAAAAGTTACGTCGCAGAGATTTACCCAAATTATTTGATAAAGTTGAGAAGGATCTTTTTAATGCAGATGCAGGTGAACTGTTTGTTCTGGTATGTATATGCAATGGAGCTATATTGTCCGTGATTTCTCCATCTAGATTCTCAGCATGATTCGGTTGATATGCTATAGTATTAGTTCTAACTGGAAGATGAGGAAGGAAAGCGAGTTTCTTTTGTTTCTCTCTTTGATACATCTCTCTTTTACGCTTCCATGAACTGATTGATAGATTATCACCATCATCAAAATCATTGATTTTAACTTCTGGTCCAAAGTAGGAATCATCAAAATGCTTAGAACCACTTTTTTCATTATCACCTTCATTATAAGTTGAACCTGATCCCAGTGACGATACCGATGGATTTCCTTGACCATTGTAAAATTCCATAATGTTTTGAAGATCTTTCTCTTTCTCCAAGTCGGCTTGATTCTTTTTATATTTCTTATAAAATATAACAGCACAAATGATGACAATAACTGCAAAAAAGAAAGGAATCAACACAGATAAAACGATAATTAAACTCTTGTTTGATTTTGTTGATGACGTGGTAGAATTTAAACTTGTATAATCAATAGAATCAATTTCTTCAAAAGTAGTTGTATTATACAACTTTATGTAATACTTCACCGAGTTGTCTCTTTTACTCTTTGAACTTGAACTGGCCTTTGAGCTTGATGAAGATGATGTGGTGGATCCTGTATTGTTTGAAATAACGATTAACGTATCGTACACCACAGTAGCACCTAAAATTTCATCCAGACTCAATGGATCATTTAAATAATTATTTGTTTTAGAATTTGCTAAAGAAACTGAAGTATCTAATGATGTCCAAGACCAGCTTGATGAAGAAACGTCTAACTTTGCAAAATTTGGTGAACTGTAAGAATCAGACGTCAGTTCACCACCAAGCATTAACACTGAATCCACTGAAAAATCAGAAAAGTTATTTGAGTTGTAATCTTGTGTCATGCTATCACTACTAAATATAGGCAATAGTAATGGTGCAGTACGTGAATTTATCGTGTTATTAGCATCAACTGATACTGTTTTAAATGCCCATGATTCATATTGCCACAACGCCAGTTGTTTCAGACTTACCCAACCAGACGATGCTTTTCCACCAACTAGCAGTTGAGTATTATAATTTATCAACACGTTAGAGGCATGATAAAACCCACTTGGTGTCACAGAAGTTGAAACATCGTATATTCTTAATTCGTTCAAATCCAACCGAATCATTCTATTTGAGACTGATGATGATGTAGTATTATATCCTCCAAAGATATAGACGGATGCTGTATCATCCAAAGTGTGTAAATATGATGACTGGTAAAGATATTCAACTTGATCTTCCATAGTTAATTCTGTCCATTCTTCAGTTGTAGAATTATATTCAGCCATATTAATATATCCAGAAGTATCATCATCGCCATATATGGCATAGATTCGATTATTAAAAGACACAACTTTTGAATTTGTAGAGGGCATCTCTATTTCATTAGTCACCTCATCTCCCGATGTAAACTGTGAGTTAAAATAAAACGGTATCAATATATTTTTATCATCGTTCTGTATACGAACATACGTTGTTCTGTTACTGTAGTTGTATATTGTATCTTGAATTTCATCCGTTGTTGAAGAAGCATAACTTCCAACTAACAGCAGTGTTGAAAGCACCACGAGCCTATCTGAGAACATTTTGGGTTAAATTTGTGGAGACGACTCAAATATTAGTTGACGAGTCGCAAAAATAATAATAAAAGAAAAAACAAGGGTAAAAGCCAGATAAATCGTGAGTATATTTTAGTTATAGGTCTTCTTTTGTTCTTCGGTGGGTTGAGTGCTTGTACGAGTGGATCTAGATAAAAAGAAAAAAGCAAAAGTGTTAGCTCAAGCTAGTGTCTCCATTAAAAACAAATTAGCAGATATAACAACAGCCACAAACGAAAAGCGCCATGCAAAAATGAAGTCAAAGCCGTTAATACAAGGGGAAACGGCCTTTCTCCATTCTCTTCAATTTGCAATAATTAGGATGAGTAAATTGAAATGATGGAAATTTATTGTTTTGGTTATTCCCAAATAGGAAGTTTGTTGATAATGAAAACATTCAAATATATTCACGTGATGTAAATCATGTGTTATGATACATGTGCCATATATCATGTGACTAAATATTTGCTATTTACAAATAAGGAAATCGCCGTTAAACCACAAATTTCTGCCGCTGCCTCGGCAATACGTGGATTTACGGGAGTTAAAACTAGATCGTTTTCAGTGCTAATCTCGATTCTCGATCCTCGATACAGTCGTACGCCCGTTGGTGTCGAGGAGAGGTTGAAGATTGGAATGGCATGGGTATGAACCCCTGAAAACAGAGTTGGTAACTTAGAAAGCAATTAAAAAGAAAACCGCACTACAGCCACAACTTCGCCTGTAAAACGAAGTGTCGGAACAAAAGTACCAATTAACAAAAACTATAGGGAATTAGGAAAACCACCAAAAAAAATAGATTTGGCATTCTTGCAGAATTTCTGAAAAAGCGAAGCACAAATAAGCCCCGGCCTGTTTTTCCACTAATTATTAGATTTAGTAGTGAGTGGCCCGTATCCAGTAATCCACACTAGCTATCGATCGATCGGAACGAAAAAAAAAAGCTTCTTCTAAAACCTTGACTGAAAACTAATGTTTAGTTGATATTGTTTTTTTTTTGCCAAATTTATTCCATTTGAATACTATTTGCATGTAATCAAAGCCGATTTTTAAAAAATGAGACTTCCTACAAAGAGATTTCAAAGGTTAATCTTAATCGGAATACTGACGACGATCACTGTTGCCTTGGTCGTGATATCGGTTCAAAAACCCGATCAATTGAGGAGCTTCAGGAATGCTCTACAACAATTTACATCAGAGTCATTTGAAGACACACAAGTATTTGAAGCGAAGAATCCAACGACTCATAATTCTAATAATGAACCAATTCAAAGAGAAAATGCAACAATTTTATCACTTGTTCGTAATTCAGAATTAAAGGGAATGATTCAATCTATTCAACACGTTGAAAAAAGATTTAATAAAAATTATCATTATGATTGGAATTTCTTTAATGATGAACCATTCACTGAAGAATTCATCGATGAAGTGCGCAATAAAGTGTCTGGTCGTGCTATATTTACTGTGATTCCTGTTGAATATTGGTCAATACCTGACTTCATAGATCTTAAAACAATGACCAGAGCAATGAATAGATTAATAAAAGAAAGAGTACTATATGCTGATCAACTGTCCTATAGACACATGTGCCGTTTCAATTCCGGATTTTTCTATAAAATGAAAGCATTAAATAGCTATAAATATTATTGGAGAGTAGAACCAAAGATCAAATTTGATTGTGATCTGCCTGAAGATGTTTTCAAAACAATGAGAGAAAACAATAAAGTTTATGGATTTAACATGGCAATGACGGAAGATCGTAAAACAATTAGAGGATTATGGGAAACAGTGACTAAATTCTTTGATGAATTTCCTGAATATTTACAACAAGGCTACAATATCGATTTCATAACACATGATTACATAGATCAAGAAGTGGTATACCCTGAAAATGTGGAAGATCTGGAAGATAAACAAAGACGATACAATCTATGTCATTTTTGGTCTAATTTCGAAATAGCAGATCTTGATTTCTTTAGATCACCAGCATATGAAGCATTCTTTCAAAGATTAGATAGTACAGGTAACTTTTTTTACGAAAGATGGGGGGATGCTCCGGTTCATACAATGGCAGTTTCATTCATGTTAAGATCAGATCAACTACATTATTTCGATAATACTGGTTATTTCCATAGACCAAATCAAAATTGTCCTCAAAATGATGAAGTAAGAAGAAAACTACACTGTAATTGTCAAAAGAGAAAAGATTTCACTTTCCATGCTTGGTCATGCGTTCCTAGATACTTCAAAGCCTTTGGTATCGATCTCCCTGAAGGTACCAGTGTTCATGAATAGACACTTGTAATTTAAATATGTTGTTTCTATCTAATTGGACGTGATTTTGATTGAACCTTAGTTGTCCTTGTCGAAGTGACAATTTTTATATACCACAGTTTTAATCAACGTCTTTTATAGACTTTTTTCCTAAATGAAAAGCGTACTCAGAGTTATTTATCTATTTTCGTAATAAGAATAATAATAATAATAATAATAATAAAACCCATGTTATTAATTCAAAAAAGACAAATAGAATGGACATATAGTCGCAAAATTAAGGAATTGCAAATCTTTTTCTCTGATTTCAATCCTTGCCTAAATAATCGAAAACCCAAATATATAATGATCAAATCCAGAAAAAAAAAACGCAAAGGAACCATGATTAAGCTTAGAATCATAAAAACGTTCCTCCGGTCGTAAATTAAAACAAAAATAAACAATCAAAAAAAAATAACCCAAGAAAAAATTTGAAAAAAAACAGTAATATAACGTTAAACCATGCTAATAATATTCATCTCATAAAATCTTATCTTATGCCCTGCTTCTCAATCTTCTGTCTCAAAACCTTCAATCTATTTCCGATACTATTAATGAACAACTCGACAGTCTTTCTATCTTCGACATCCAATCTTTCAGATCCAGATTCACTAACAGATCCATGAATACTATCTCCATCACCAGTCATTAAAGTTTCCAACATCCAAATAGAAGTAGAATAACTCAATTCACAACCCAATAAATCCTCGTTTTTCAATTCGTTCAAAGCTGCAGTCCGAGACATTTCTAAAGCACGCTCAAAAATCAACTTATCTGCAATTACAGGCTTATCATTCGAGCTATGGTTCATAGAACTTTCACTAGAGGAAAGCGCTGACAATTGATCGTTTGCTTCTGCTAATCTTAATCTTAGAAATTCCGCTTTTTCCAATGATTCATTGAATCTTGATCTTATCCATTGCACTAACTCATTCAATTTAGGTGATGTAATAGGCTTAGCAGAATTTGAATGCCACCAATCAGATGCAATAGACATAGCCTTAGCAAGTAATGATAAAGTCTTTACATATAAAGCAACACCTTCAGCTGAAATAGTTTTGATCATTTTTGGAGGAAGAGAGTCAATTTGTGAAATTTCGTCATCTCTTGAATTGGTTAAACCACCAGCTGTTGCAGATGAAGATGGCGGTAATGGAATCAATTGTGAGAACTTCACTTCCGCGAATAAGCTAATTGCATGAGCCATTGTAGCAAGCAGTTCTAATTGTCTGATAACCTCAGAATCCTCTAAGCTCACTTCGTGGCAAGTCTCTAGTGGTTTCAAAGTCTTGGTAGTTAGTAAATTAGCATGAAGTTGAGATAATGCATTATCAATATTGAATGTTTGTTGTGTCGGAGTAGTTCCTGTGGAGCTAATATATTGTTGTTGTTGCTGCTGCTGCTGTTGTTGTTGTTGGATAGGAGAGCCGAATAATCTATTCGAAGTATATCCTAAAGCTTTTGTTAAAGCATTTGTAGGGCTGATACTTATAGGCATTTTCCGTTCGCCAAAACTAGGTCTTCTGTGACTCGATGCATTTGAAGATGATCTTGTACTTGATGAAGAATAACGACGAGCAGCAGACCCAGCAGCAGGAGATCCGCTTCTCAAAGATGTTCCGACAGAAGGATGAGTAGTTGCAGTATTACTATTAGTACCACCTGAATTAGGAGCAATAGCTCCTGCACCTGAGCCAGCTTTTGCCAATTCGTCAGCTAATGCATTGACTTCAACTGTTCGTTTTTCAACGACAACATAATCCTTTTCATAAACAATATCGTCTCTATCCTTTTTAGAGCCACCTAATCTTGGCTTTCTAGAGACAGCTGCACCAGCAGAAGAATTGATCGTCTGTTCTAATGGATCTGGGGTAGGACTGCTTTTATTAATCAATTTCTTGATTACTTCATCGTTACCTGATCCTTCCATTGGTTTTGGAATCTTCAGAGTACCAGTTGGTGTATTAGAGCTTGAACCCTTTTCAATTAGCAACGAATCTGTAGGGGTACGATCTAATAATGGTGTATTGGAAGTAGGAGCAGCTGTTGTAACATTATGAGGAGTTTGATTCTCCTCTTCATCTTCGTTGATAACCTCAGGACCTTTTACTGATGATGCTCTTGGTTTGGGGTTTGGTAAATATTCACTAATAAATAGCTGTTCATCTACATTTGAGCACTCTAATGGTTCATCCGCACATTCTAATTCACTAATAATCAAAGGATCGTTGAAAAATTCTTGAAAGCCCATTCTCTCTGTTGGATTTGCCTTTAATAATCCACAAATTAATCTAATAACATCATCAGAAACTTGAGCCGAAGTTGGGAATGAAATCTCATCTTTGGCTTTTTCAATCTTTCTTAATAATTCAACGTGATTTGAAGCTCTAAATGGTGGCTTACCAACAGCCATTTCATATATGACAGCACCCACAGACCATAAATCCGCCTTTGCATTATATTTCTCATATCTTAAGATTTCAGGTGCCATATATAATGGAGAACCACATAATGTTTCAGCCATTGAAGTTGAAGGTAAAAATCTTGCAAACCCAAAATCCGCAATTTTCAAGATAGGAAGCTCCCATAATCCGGAATAACCTTGCTCTTGAAACTCTTCTCTTGAATGAACCGGTGGCGATAATAGTAAATTTTGAGGTTTTATATCTCTATGCACCAAATTTTGAGACCTCAAAAATTCTAACGATGATGCTAATTGTTTCAAGAAATTTATCACCAATACTTTGTTAAGTCCATTACTCTTAGGTGGTGATGGATATCTTTCTAAAATTGAACTAATTAAAGGGTGCGTTTTCACTAATTGATCTCTTCTTCTTATGAAATATGATAAATCACCTAAAGCACAATATTCCATAAACAAGTGGAAATGTTGATCTGTTTTAACACAATCTAATAAGGCAACAATATGTGGATTCTTTAAATTCTTGAGAATTGAAATTTCGATTTCTAAATTTTCAACTAATTTTTGATTTTTTAATCTGCTTCTAAAAACAGATTTAACCGCAACTGGCTTCTTAGTTTTGATATCGTAACCTTTGTAAACATTAGCAAACGAACCTCTTCCAATTTCTGGACCTATCACAAAGTTACCTATCACTTGTTGCTGCTGTTGAGGCTGTTCTTGTATTCTTGACATTCTGTTACTTTTTAAAAACCTATGGTATGTGCTTATAGCTATATATTAATAATGTCTTTCAATATGTTTGAATTATTTATTTGTGTGTTTTTTTTTGTTTTTATTAATTAAATTTAAGCTAAGTTTCTGTGTGTATATATATATAGATGGGTGTATTTTTTTTCCGCTTTAACTTTTTTTTCTGAGTAGCGATCTGCGATGAGATAACCAATGAGGCGTAAAATGCAAAAATAAATTAAAAGTTGTTGTTTGTCGTTGATGTTAAAATGGTATAATGTATTAATATGAAACCTAATAATTTGAAGAATAAGAAATAACAAACGGGGTGTTGCGGAGATGGTGGCGAAAGAGGGATTTTAGTAATCAACAGTGGTGATAATAATAGTATACAATGAAGACAGGAAAGGCACTAGCACTTAGAATATAGAGGTTAAAAAAATCTCCAAAATGATGTGATAGTGATAAACACTAAAATAAGTGTTTAAAAATTGACTTTAAATTATAAGAGGGAACACTGTAGGCGTAGGATATGAGTCTGAGTCACAATAAGGAAGGGGATAACTTTAGTGTGAGTAATCCGATGAGATGAGCCCTGTCAGAAAACTGTGGCCCTCTAACAAATATACCTTAAGTTCCAAGAAATTCCAAATTCCTTGAGAATGGCAACAAAAGCGTGATGATAGTTGCCAGAATGTGATGTATAAATAAGATAAATGAATAGCGATCTATACGAAACACGAATGAGTAAACAAGCAAATGACAAGGGGAAAAGGAAGAAAAGATAATACTTAAAGGGAAAGGAAGGCACACCAAAATCACAAACAAGGCAAGCAGCGAGCGCTGCTATCAGTTAAATATAATTGTATATAAATAGTGAGGGCTACAGTGTAATGAATGAGTAGCTTATAACTTTATATAGGTGAGTAGCGTGGCTATGGCAGTGTATACAGTAGAGAGTATGGATATGTGCCACCGTGGCGGTGCATTATTCTCAGATTATCTCCCCTCAGCCACCATTCTCTCACCACTTTCTATTATTTATTCTCACTAGCCACGTGATAGACGCGCGTCGTTTTTGTTTTTTTTTTATCTTTCAAGTCGATTAATAACAGTTGATTGATTGATTCAAAAGGATTCAAATAGATTCTTTCTTATCTATGGAGGATGCGCGCCGCTTACTTTTGCCCTGTTTGAACAGCTGCTGGTCCTGTGAGTCTGTGACTGGGCGGTTTGTGAGTTGTGTCAACAGTCGGTGGTCATGCTGGCACTGTGTGACTCACCTGTGATTCTGTCACTCTTGTAGTGGTGGAAGTGGGCAGGCTAACTAGTAGTTTGTCTCCTCTCCAGGTGGTTACTATCTGGCTCCTCGCTGGCTGTCGTGTGTGTGTGTGTGTGTGTGTGATCTGCGTGAGGCATACGTGATCGCTGATACACTGATAGTCTGATACGTGAATCGTGATACCTGATACCTGATACCTGATACGTGCTTGCTCGATTGATTGATTGATTGATTGATGCGACAGATACGTCCTTGCTGTTGGTTTTCTTATTTCCTGGGGTGTCCCTCCGTTGTTTATACCAGCATTATATATTAGCCATATATCTTTATATATCTATATATATCTATATATATATATATCTAGTTTCATTTGCTTGTTTGTTTATTTGTTACTCCTTGAGGTTAGTTTGTGTTTTTTTTTTCCTTCTCCTTTTAGTTGGACTCGTCATTGCACAATATGCCATCTAGAGAAGTGCTACAAGTCACTTCCACAGTTCTTTCAATCATTTCCACTATATCTTGGATATTGGCGCAACTACCTCAACAATTTCAAAATTATAAGAATAAAAAGACAGATGGGATCTCCGTTCAATTTCTAGTTCTTTGGTTCTTCGGAGATTTCACTAGTTTCCTAGGTTGCTATCTAACCAATCAGCTACCTTTCCAAATGTACTTATCATGTTACTTCTTATTCAATGATATTGTTCTAATCTATCAATACTTTCATTACCTTAATTATAACAATCAATATCATCATATACATCATCATCATATACATCATCATCCTATCCCTTCAACAGCTCCATCTATTAATATTAATCATAAACTAACTAGATTAACAACGATTCTCTTATCTGCATTATCACAAGTCTCTAGATCAACCGCAATGTCAATCCCATCACCAATCGAGTCATCTCTATTAGATCAACCAATTTTACCCTCATTATATCAAGACACGATAGTGCCTCTATCAACTAGACAAAAACTAGGAACAGTGATAGCATGGACCTGTACTTTTATATACTTATCATCTCGAATTCCACAACTTTATAAGAACTACTGCAGGAAATCAGTAGAGGGTATATCTCCATTACTTTTCATGTTTGCATTAATTGGTAATTTAACTTACTCTCTTTCAATCATTTGTTCCATGTTAGAAATAGATGATGGTATATCTGGTGAAAGACTAGAGTTTTTAAGAGTTGAATTACCTTATATTTTAGGAAGTGCAGGCACTGTTCTATTTGATGGTGGGTATTTTTATCAAAGATGGTTATATGGAGTAGAAGAAGTGCATAAATATATTGTTGTTGAAGAAACTATAGAATGAAGCAAGCCTGTTCTCTTTACTTTACTTCTCAAATTCATGTATATTTTATACATATTTACATCTCTAGCTAATTTATTTATTCATTTGCATGTTTTTTTTTATTTATAAATAGTATATTTTTATCATTATAATAGAGATACAAATAAAATAAACAAATAATGAGCCTAACGAAACGAAAGAAAGAAAGAAGGAAAGGAAAAAAAAACAAAATAAAAAACATCAAGATAATAGTAATAATAATAATAATATAAACCCAGCAAACTCAACAATAATCATACACCACGGGGAAAATAAAATGATATAAACGCAAACGTAAACGTAAATAATCTAATGTTCTGGATTCAATTAAAATCCAGTAAAGTACTGTTGACCTGAAGGGTAACCCATAACTCCATTTTGTTGAATTTGAACCTGGCCTGGTTGTCCATGTTGATTCATCACCATCCCACCTTGTACTTGACCTCCACCATTCATCATTTGCATTTGCTGAAGTTGCAGTTGCTGTTGTTGCAACAGTTGTAATTGTTGTTGTTGCATTTGTAATTCGTTTAATGATGGTGCCCCCGTACCATTGGTAGCAGCTGTTGTTTGTCTTGTCAAGTTTGATCCCATTGACATAGATGTAGATGCAGTTGGTTGATTATATAATGACATTAATGAAGTTTTATCGAGTCCTGTTTGTTGTTGAGCTTGTTGTTGTTGCTGTTGCATTAGCATCATTTGTTGTTGTTGTTGCTGTTGTTGTAAAAGTAATTGATTTTGTTGCTCAACTTGAGGATCGACATATTGTTGTCCTTGAGCATCAATGTAGTATACTTGACCAGTATTTGGATCAATATACTGATAAATTTGATTATCATCAACTGCTGCTGCCACAGCTCCACCTGCTATACCATTAACTGTACTTGTCGCAGTTGTACCATTTTGATCACCACTTAACCAATCAAAGTTATTACCACCAGTCTTTGTTGAATCCAGAAGTGCACCAGCAGTTGGTCTCCTTCTAGGTAATGGTGGAGGTTTCTCCTCTTTTGAACCTTCTTTTTTTAACAGTGAAATCGCTTCATTTATATCACCTTTGGTTAACACCAATGCTTCAATGCTTAAATCTTCATCTTCAAATCCATAATCATATTTCAATTTTCTTGCTCTATCTTTATAGCGACTTCTTTCAGATGATGAGATATGTCTATGTTCCAATCCACGTGATGAATGTGAGCGTGATCCACGGCTGGAAGATGAATAACTGGAACCGTTATTATAACCTTGTTTGCTACTACTACTTCTACTACCCCCACGCTGACGTCTGGACTTTCTGTCATCATATAAATTATAATCATCTTCTGAAATTGGGGTCGATCTAAAGCTTCCATTGATATATTTATCCCTCAAGAATAATGCAATTGCATCTTTATCATCATCATCAAATGGGAATGGAACTTTTTTATTGTTCCAAATTTTATGGTTTTCTTTATTACCAATGGACTCCATCACATCCAATTCATGGCTTGACCAATTATCTAAACTTAAAGATTTAACTTGAGAAACATCCGAACCAAGGGATCTATGCACAGATGCACATCTTCCACAAAGGAAAATACCCAAGTTCCAGGATGCCCATGTTGGATAAATTGCAGAACATTCGCCACATTTGTTAGAATTCCCATTGGAGTTTAACATCCGCAAGAGACGTTTCTCTTGGTCATTTTTTGTTAAGGATTTCATTTTAGTACTTTTTCAGTTTGAAAAACAGCAAAAAAAAACAAGAAGCAAAAAAAAAAACACAAAGAAAATACAAGCTAGACTGATTAAATATTAAGCACACAAACTTTGTAACACTTATTGGCGTTTTAATTGTTATCCCTGCTATAACCCTTATCGGTCATTCACTATCAATGACCATGACTTGAAGAGCAGCAGAAAAAGAACACACAATCACCATGTACAATTCAAAGAGGCATTGTAGAGGCCGGAAGCGCCTGCCGAACCGGAAATGGAATGGCAGTGGCAGACGCCGACGCCGACCGCAGCCCAGGCCGGCCCCCAAAGCAGAACAGAACAATAATCTTCTGATGATTGTCACTTTATCGGGTCGATCGACTTGAAATTTTAATTTCTACACCGCCTTGATAGTTGAGCCCCAACCGTTTATTTCCTTGCGGTGGTTAATCAGTTGTTGGATTTCAACATATTCCGTTTGTTGAAACGGTTCTTCTTCTTCTTCTTCTCTTTAATGACTAATTCTATCCATTTGCATATATATATCTTCTTCAATGGATAGTGTTAGATCTAGATCTTTTGTAAATACTTCAAAATTGGACTCTTCTTCATCATTTGAAACAATGCCTTCTTCTTCGTCTTCTACGCGTGGGTTTCAGGATAACTCTACCGAAACTGTTGGTTTGATATCTAAAGATGATGACGATAATGTTAATACCACTACAA
This sequence comes from Ogataea ovalis, assembly GCA_030556425.1. Taxonomy (NCBI): domain Eukaryota; kingdom Fungi; phylum Ascomycota; class Pichiomycetes; order Pichiales; family Pichiaceae; genus Ogataea; species Ogataea ovalis. The sequence continues at coordinate 565,536 of JAKTTZ010000003.1, forward strand.
AAGTTAAACTATATCACTATCATGAAGTTCCAATATGGCAGCAGGACAACCATTATATTCTAACTGGGTATGTGAGGGAGACAAATAGTTATAAAAAATGTTATGAATCATTATTTTATATTCACAATGAAACAATCAATATAATGACACATCTTCTTCCTGGTTTACTTTTACCAGCTGCATTGCTTACAGTATCCATATTTTTAGCTATTTTCTTTCCTAATGTTAATAAAGATAGCTTGTTTAGATGTATTCCATCTTCTATAATATCAATACCTGTATATGAGAATACATCAAATACGGATTATTTCATATTTATATTATTTTTCTTTGGTTTTTCAACATGTCTTTCTTGTTCCGCTACTTTCCATTGCGTTAAATGTCACTCTTGTATAGTTCAATCAGTTGGATCTCAAATTGATTATGTTGGAATCATCGTTTTAATAGTCACATCGATGCTTGGAATAATTCACTATTCTTTATGGGATGATCAAAAAGCAATGTGGTTCTTTATTGGACTCGTTTTCGTCTTGGGTTCTATTTGTTTGTACATGACTTTAAATCCTGAATTTAAAGAACCTCATTGGAGACCATTCCGTGCTACTATGTTTGTATTATTTGGTGTTTCATCAGTTTTCCCAATTTGTTACGGTTTGGTCTTTTACGGCACTGATCAAATTTTCAAAAGAGCAGGGTTGTCTTGGGTTTTAGGTGAAGGTGCTGGTTACATCTCAGGAGCTGCCATTTATGCATTAAGAATTCCTGAAAGATTTAATCCTGGATTTTTTGATATTTATGGTAATTCTCATCAAATTTTCCATATTTTGGTTGTTTTGAGTGCTTTTTCTCATTTCAAAGGGTTGGTTGAATCGTACAAATACGCTCATGAATTTTTAATGAATTAAGATATGTTTCTTTCACTTTTTCTTTTTCTTTTATATCCTCATATAGATACGTATACTTATGGCATAATTTTTAAAAAAATATCATTAAAATAAGAATGAAAAATTTAAAAAATAAGAAATATTATTTAATATTATAATGTACAACAATGCAAATTAATAGAGAAACTCTCGATGCATGATTCAAAAAACGGCACCTCCACAGATAAACAACCTCTCTTCATTTTTCTTACACCATCGAATTATATTCTTACAAGATTTAACCAACATGCTCTTATCAACGTAACCTCCATTATTAATCAAATAAATTTCATAAGTACTGGTTGAAATTAGCAGACCGATTAATTGATCATTAGCGTATTTCCATTTCACTTGATTGATGAAATTTGACTCCATGAAGTCATCGGAATCATTAAGATTAGTATCTTTAGAATTGGATTGAAAGGTGCTGTTTGTGTTGTTCCCATTACTAACACTTCGACTGGTGAATAACATTCGAGAATGCAAATATGAATACACCATCATCAATTGACCTCTATTAACTTCCAAATCTTCATCACCTTCTTGACCTTGTAATCTAGAATAAACGAATTGAGTATATTTTTTTGATTTGAAAATAAAATGTTTAACTAAAGGTGCAGGTATATCAATTGGTGAAACTTTACCACTTGATAATCCAGTTTGTCCATTGGCTCCTTGAGTACCAACCACTGATCTAAATAATTCTCTATATATTGATCTGTCCAATTTTAAAGATTTAATTATACTATTTGATATCTTCCTCAGTTCAAAGAATGAATCTTTATAAGCACTTATTAAAATAATAGTTATCTTACTTAAATCAGCAGGTATGTTCTTATGTTGTAATATATCCATATTTATATCATGTAATTTCATTAATCGTTCATCTTTTAAATCAATAAATTGAATAAAAGAATACAAAAATCCATTTGGATTAAACTTTGGTAAACAAACAGGAACCCAAAATTCTTCATTTGAAGTCAATTGTTGTTTTTGTTCATCACCACCATTCCCATTATCACTATCTTCTTTCGATGTTGATTTGAAAGTATTTGTATTAAATATCATTGAAAATAACAGTTGTAAATCAGATGTATGCAATGTATGCCTTCTTGGTCGCAATACCGTTATTAATCTACCATTCGGTGCTACCAACAATCCATAAAGTAGATTTTCAGATTTGTTTTCTAGTAACATATTTTCAATTTTATTTCTAATTGTTTTTCTTATCTTAACACATTCTAAACCGCCTATAATTAAACCAGGATTATTAAAATTAGCTAGATCGTTACAAATGGAATCCAAACAGGCAATATCGGCTTTTCCTAATAGTTTTCTTAAATCAAAGTTCTCTCTCCTTTGGAAAACTTTATCAATATGAGGTTTACTTAATGTTGTTAACAAGAAATTATATAGAAAATCTAATTGTTGATTCAATTGGATATCTGATTCACCTAACGTAGAGCTGGCCATTAAAATTATTGGTGATCTATTCAAAAATAAAAATCTAACTTTTTCATTTTCTTCACCTGCAACAAAAGACTTTAATTGTTCAGTTTCACCATCAGGATTATATTGGAAAAATGAGACGATAGTTTGAATGATACCTGAATAAACAGTTAATATATCATCTGATCCATGCATTGAATAAATTGGTTTTCCTGCACTTGATAAAATGAAAAAGTGTTTCTTTTTAGCAAAGAAAGATTCTTTACTAGAATCGTTGTCAGCTTTCTCTAAATGGAATCCAAAATCAATTGGTGAGTTGCCTGAATTATCTAATCCAAAGTTAGACTGTGAAGTAGAAAGCTGATCATTGCTGAATATACTTGCGGACATACTTGTATTATTAATCGAATTTTGATCATTGATTAGTGGCGAAAGCAACTTCCCTAAAGATTCTTCATCTATATTTTGATTATTATCATTATTATTTTCCAACTGATCATCAACATCTTCATTATTATTGTAAAGCTTTAAAATTGGTGCTGATTGAGTCTTGGATGATAAAATACTAGCAGCTGTACTTTGAAACACTTTTGGGCTTTGTGGGATCTCGTCTCCTTGTACATTTTCTAAAGTAACTGCAGTTGTAGTACCTCCAGTTTGAGAAAAATCATTAATAATAATTGAATTTGAAACTAATGATACAGTTGATCTTCTATGTTGTAATTGATTTAAGAAAAGTCCATTTGGTGGAGGTTGAAATTCGTAGGTTGAATTTGATTCTGAATTGATACTTAAATCGGCATCACTTGTAATGGATTCATCGAAATTGGACCTCTGGATGTAATTCTCATGAATTGTGATGGGGCTACTGGAGAAACTATCAACTATTTCATCAACCATATTAAAAGTTACTTTCATTAATTGAGTATCATTGCAGATAATCCTATGGATTGAACTGTGTAATAATAATAAACTATATAAATGTGTATAAATTGTATTAAGAATCGATCGATCGACTTGATTGAAACACCCGCGTCGGTCTCTTTCTCATTTGTTTGAAAGCGGAAAGATCAAAAAAAACCTTTCGGTAAAGACTGGGGTAAATTTGGTGCCTTCTCTTTCATTCTCTTACTTTTTTTATACATATATATATATATATATCCATTCCTCTATTTATATAATATTCATCATGTCAGATTCATCGAAAAGAAAACCGTCATTTACTCTAAGGCGAGCTAGAACTTCTTCAAGTTTAGCATCGGGGGATAGCATTGAAAACACCACATTGCCAAGCTTTGAGAGAAGTAAACTAGTACCTCCACAGCAAACATTACAGCTGCAACAACCACCACTGCCACCACCGTCCAATAGAAGTACAAGTACAACAAGTTTACTGCAACTATATTGCAATGGTAATGATTCATCAAGTACTTTGCTACCGGCACAACAGAACGCTGCATCAAACGTGGAATTCAATAACGTGCGTTCCAGTTTTGATCATCAATCAGATTATGATGATCGTTACAGTTTAACAGAAAATAATCACTTACACCGTACTATAACATCATCCACAACACTTTCAAGACTTGGGAAAGATAATAAATTTACAAGGTTTATCACAAGAACTGCCGATTTTATGAAGAAAACTCCTGGTGATAGTAATAATCATAACCATAACCATAATAATAGTAACAATTCATCGGATATACAATCAATTACTACAATACCTTCTGTATCTTCATTATCAGTTGATAGAATATCAAGTGCTGCCGGATTATCATCTAAATTGAAGAAACCAGAGAATTTATCAATTCAAACAACAATGATACCATCATCAAAGGAATTAAAATCTCCATTAGCAAGAACTTCAAAAGAAGTTGAAAGAATAGCTAATTTTGGAGGTTTCCCATATGGTGATAAATTTTCCAATTCCAATGCTAATACACCACAAATTAAATCGAAACATAAACATCATCACTATCATAATTTACTTCGATCTAGAAAAGATCCTACAAAATCATCATCCAATTCAAATTCTAAAATAGCAATTACAAAAGGAGGTGAAACTCTGTATACTTTCCATCCATCAGCTATGAATGCTTCAATGTCCGTTAATGATTTACAAAAAACGATAACAGAACTTGAGAAATTATCAGTTAATAATGCTTCATTGTCAGGTGATAAAGATGCAATTACTGATGAAGCTTGGATGATCGTTTGTAGTTTAGTGAGTCCATTATTTAAATGTGAAAGACTCAAGACTCCAATTGAAGATATCAATAAATTAGTTTATTTACATATAAGTCTTAGAACGAATCAAAACTCATCATATGGATCAAGTATTTTCACATCTACACAACAGCCAACAAATCCTCCTCAAGTGGTAGGTAGTGGTTCCGGTTCTATGTATTCTCCAATTGCTTCACCAATTGTATCAACTGCTAATCCAGGAAGTGGTGGTGGTGGTGGTGGATATGTCAACGAACCTTTCACTCCATTAGGTATGCCAACTCCAACTTTTGCTAATGGTATAGGTTATTCACCTAGTGGATCTTCGGTTCATCCGTTATCACCAATTAGTACGAATAGTAACGTTGTCGTTGATGAAATACATGAATTTTTGAAGAATGGTATGAATACATTAATGAATCAACTTTATATTGATGATAATTCAAAGGAGATCAAATTATTAAAAGAATCATTACCATTTTTTAAGAAAAATACATCACCATCAAAACCATTCAATATAAATTTATTTGCATCGAATCATTATTTTGAAAAAGGTTGTACATTATTATGGGAATTTTTTTATAATGATTTATATTTTTATTTACAAGGTGTATTTTTACCTGTTGATGAATACACATCGAATAATGGCACTGGATCAAATTCATCATCATTTTCAGGTGACAATAACAACAATAGCAACAATCAATTAAACGGGGGTTCAGGTTCATCTATGCCTCCTCAACAATCAAGTACCGGTATGAATCGTACTGTTCGTAATTTAATTTTAATTGCATTCAGAGATAATATTGTGATTCCAATGTATGAAATAAATAGAAAATTCGGAGAGGATAAAGATCAAGGTAGAAATTCAAATTCATTGGCATCACCAAGCATATTTGGATTGAATAACCATTTAACAGGTGGTAATGGTGGTAGTACTAACATTATCAATAACTCTAACTCTAACGGTAACGGGAACGGGAACGGGACTGGTAATGGTAATGGTAACGGCAATGGGAACTCAAATATTGGAACTATAAATCATAGCCCACATACAAGTTTCTCACATCCACATAGTGTATCTGGTGTTTCATTCTTTGGTGGTGTTGGTGGTAATAGTAACACTAACAGTAACAGTAATGGTATTGGAAATGGTGTTGGAAACGCAACACAGAATACTAACTCTGGTGGTGAGTTAAACTCACCTATTGGTGGAGGATCATCATCGTTATCATTGAATAGAATGTGGACAGCATCATCATCAGCATACCATGATTACTCAAATAAATTCCCACAACAAACAAGAAGGAAATCATCATTGAGTAATCATACCGATCCAAGATCATCTTCTTCTCTATCACCTGCTTTAATTGAAGATGATTATGCAAATAATTTAACTCTGTTACAATGTTTTACAATCTTAAATGGTGTTCAAACAAACGATACAAATCAAAAAATTATTGAAAATCTGATGCAACAATGTAAAGAAAAATGTAGATTACATGAATCAAATTCAACTTTTGCTGTTGAATGAAAAAAGCATTTATTTCATTTATTTATTTATTTATTATATATACTATATATAGGGCGGGAATACACGATTATAATTATTATTTATTTAATTTTTTTTTTTCTTTCTTTTACGTTTAATGTAGAGTACAGTATGGTCGATCATGAGAAACTTGATAATGGCATAAAGCAGGTTCAACAAACATTGAAATTGTTGCAGCTAAAACAATACCTGCCGAATCACTAATACCAACACAACCCATTGCAAATTCTCTATCAGATAATGAAGTTTCTTCACTAACTAACATAAAAGTATTAACATAAGATGAACCACCTAATAAACCTTCATAAAAGATTAAAATAAAGACAAGATAAATATGAGGTATTATAACATACATTGATTGAAGGATACAAATAATTAAATTGAAAAGCTGTAAAATTGAAGGGATCCAAACTTTTCTAATTCTAATAAATGAACCTGATGATCTTGATATGAAAACACCTAATTGATATAAAGTACCATACGTTACATATGCATCTCTATAATTTTCAAATGGCATATCTTCAATTGGGAATAATAACGTTGGTGAAATACCTTGATTTATAATATATTCAGCAACATAGACTGTAAATAAAGGTGCCATATAAGGTAATAAATAAGGTTTAATCTTAATTAAAGTTGAAAAAACGTGTTCTTTTAAATAACTAGCTGATAAATTAGATTCATCTTTAATTATATTGGTTGATATATCATCAGTTGCCGTCTCCAGAGGAATAGAATTTTCATCATCTATTGTTGCTGTTGTTGCCCTTGTTTCATTAATTATTAAATTAGTACTACTATTATTTTGTAAATCTGTTGCATCAGAGAATCTTCTCTTTATAGAAACACTTGGTGGTAATAGTTTAAAATATGAAAATATAAATGTAAAAGGTACAACAGCAAATAAAAGTAATGTCATTCTAGGTGATACACTAAACCAAGTTGTCATCATCATAAATATAAATGAACCTGCTAAACCTGCACCACCAGTACCTGAACTCCAAGCACTCAATGCAGTTTCAGAATAATAATGAGTTAATTGTAAAAAAGTTGTTTCACCTAAACCCGAAGACATAGAAGCTAATACAATACCAAATAATATTAGAGCAATACTATTAGATAAAGATACAATTAACATCCCAAAGAAACTTAAACCAACAAGTATGAAGATTCTAATATTATAAGGGATTAAATGTATAAAAAATGGAGCTGTAAGTTTTAAAATAAATGATGGAACAACATCAGCAATTAACACAGTTGCCTTTGGAGTCAATGGGCCCACTAAATCTACAGCTGCTGATAATATAACAACATACAACACATTATTAACAAGTCCAAATATCCAAAATGCTGTAAATACTCTTTTTGATTGCATCTAATTTTGAAATTAAATTATTTAATGCCCCTATATGATGATATCTAATAGTTATTATATTGTACCCTTTTTTAGTGAAAAATTATTATTTTTTCTTCTCCTTTAATTTAAAATACTATAATTAAAACAAAGCAGTAAACATAGTTACAAAATGTAATCAATTCAATGACAGACAGACCGATCTGCTGGAGGCCCTGCATCATAGTTTATTGATAAGCCAGCTAGTTGCACGGCGGGGTGCCTGGCAGACATTCCGATCGATCGGATCGCTATTCACATCTGTTGGCACTGGGCAGTGACACCGCCCTATATTTAGCTAACGTGTCTTAACTTTTTAACTGACATTGATTGATTGATTGATTGATTGATTGATTGATTAGCAGATCTCGATTGATGGGTGGATGAGGGACGGGTGAACCTTATGTATATATATATATATATATGTTCTGTTTATTTGTACACTTGCTAAATTGACTATTTGCAAAGGAACGGCAAAATAAAGTGCCTGTGGTAGTATTAGAAACAGTTAAAGTAATTCCGCATACCGTATTAAATTGCTGAAAGCGTGACATATTCAGACATTGCTAACTCCCTCCTCAGTGACTCGAGTCACTACTAATTAGTAGTTGGTAACAAGTCATAAGATTACAGAAATACAAAAAAAAAACAAAGAAAGCCTTATAACAGAATTACTAGTTCAATAAGAGGGATTGCATGATTGTCAACAAATATATTGACATATCTCAACTTTAAAGTACAGAGGGGACCTCAAAGACAAAGAAAAAGGGAAAAAAACAAACAAACAAACAGCACTGATTTATTATAAGCAGCAATAATTGAGTTTGAATGGCAGTGCAATTGAAGATGGTTTCCCTTTTCTGTTAAAATTCTAATTATTTTAATTATTTATTTCCGCTTAGTCAATGCTGATGTTATCCAAAATAAGTAAGAATTAATAAAGGCACACCGATCCATTGCTAGGCCACTCGTAGATTCGTAGTAACTTGCCAGTGAGTTGGAATACCTTGGGAGAGCACATTAAATAATCAATAGAGGAAAAAAAAAAAAAAAAAAAAGATAAAAGGAATAAACCCAAATGCCGACAGAAGCAAATACTAAAAAGACTAACAAGTAAAGTGACAATATAAAAGTGGCTCCATACAATAAATTTAAACCACTATACTTAATGAAACAAAAACAGGTGAAATGTGTAAATACCAAGAAAGAGTATATATAGTTATATATAATGTAAGAGTCAAGGCAAACAAACAAACAAACAAAAACCCTTATATAAGCCATGAAAGGAAATACAACAGCCAGCGGTGAACAGCTGTTGCTCCCATCAGGATCCCTCCCCGCGTTCTGTGAAATGCAGTATATTCAAACATACCAGACTATACAATATATGGCACACGCACTGGCACACCTCAAGACTCAAGCCCGTGCAAGTAATAACCCTCCCTATAAAGAAAACCCTTCCTGCAATTAACCCCGATATGTGAATGAATAATATTTTTCTTTGGGCCCTCAGAAACTCAAGGAATTCAAGAAATAAAAGACTCGATTGATCGGCTAGATATCAACTCCCCGAAGCACATAGTACGCTTCGCACGCACCGCACCGCAAAGCACCGCAGTATCCCAGGTTTAACGGGAGCTCGCCTTCGTCGTCGCCGCCCTCAACAACACCGCCGCCTAGTGCCAAAGCCTGGCTAGTACCCACTACCTACCACGGTCGCGGTATCACGCTACCACCACCGCTCCCCGAGAACCTGCCATGGCCATCGAAGAACTCGTTAGAAAAAACAAGACTTTAGACAGCATCAGAAACAAGTATAAATTAAAAAAAAAAACAAAAAAGAGAAAAGAACAAAGAAATTGTCGCGCGCACCCGCTCTTTGTCCGAAAAGGCCACTGTTAAGTTAGTTAAAGCTGATTATTTTTCCAATTCTGTAACAATTTGCAAGCTAAGCAGATTGAAATATATTATACAATTTCAATTTCAATTTACATATATGATATTTATAGCATACATACAGATTTAAATTATATACAGGCACTCAATTTATAAATATGGTTTTAATAATTTTTTCTCTTTTGGTAATAAATCATTAATAATTCCACTTTTTTTTCTTTTTTTTTTTTCTTTTAATTAATTTGCTTCCTCCTTTCAACTCTTTTCATTTTTTGTTATATACTTCTTTCTTTCTTTTATATATCTTTTTTTGCTACCATACCATATTCTTTTTGAATTAAACGATACTTCTATTCTTTTAATTCAATTCAATTCAATTCAATTCACTCTCATTTTTAGTAATTTGAAAAATGTTATCCAAGACTTTCGTTCTATCAACTGTTTTAGCAATCGCTTCTCAAGCTCAAGCTTATGGTAAAGCTGAAGCTTATGGTGATCCATTCGCATTCGCTGATGCTAATGCTATCCCAGTCGGTTACGGTTCTGAAGCATCATATGCATGTCATGCTTCATGTGGTTATGCAATTTTAGCAGCTAGAGCCTGTTCACCAGATGGTTCATCAGATAGTGATTATGATTCTTCATGTTTATGTTCATCATCTGGTCAATTTGCTTCATTAGTTCCAGATTGTTTAGAATGTGGTTGGTGTTTATGGTCAGATTATGGTTCTTACTTAACTTCCGCTTTAGCTGAATGTTCTTACTCAACTCAACCAACAGGTACTGAATGTCTAGATAACAAGACTTCATACTTAGAAGAAGAATCCGCTGAAGCTGCTACCGCTACAACTTCTTATACTTCTGGTTCTGGTGCAGTTTCTGGTTCAGTTACTGGTTCTTCAAGTGCTGCTAAGAAGACAGTTACTGTTTACCCATCAAGTTCAACTGCTGCTTCTGGTTCAACTTCCGATTCTGTTTCAACTGCTTCTGATTCTTCTTCAGGTGCTGGTGCAACAATCGCCGTTGGTGCTGGTTCATTCTTATTCGCTTTAGGTGCTTTGTTAATCTAAGTACATCTAAGTGCAAAAAACAAATTTGAAAAATTCTTTCTTTCTTTCTTTTTTTTCATCTATATATGTTGTTGATTTCCAATTCAAAGTATCTAGTTAGTTAATTAGGTAACTTTAACTTATTTACCCACTTGCTTATTACTTAAATTTTTTTTCATAATGATTAATATTCTTTTCTTTTTTTAGACTTTTTATGTTATCCTTTTTTTTTTTTCTTTACCCCTTTTTCTTTCTTACTTCTTCACCTTGTTTTTTTTTCTTTTTTATTTTTACAAAAATATTGTAGTTTTTATCGTCAATTCTCAATTATGTTACACTTAACTTAAATTTTTCATTTATTGAATTATTGCGAGTAAAATTTTAAAGACTTAAATTTGATAATAATCAATTCTACTTAATGAAAGCTATAGAAGAAGAAGAAAATAAAAAACGAAGTAATAAAATATATATAAATTTGAATAAAAAAACTCTCTGAAAAATAATTAAAATAAAAATAAAAATTAAACAGTTTTTAATCGATAATATAATATAGTAAAAAGATAAAAGAATTGTGCAACAACAAAAAAGTGAAGAAATGGAAAAAAAAAAAATAAAGTTAAAAAGTTAAAATGTTAAAAAAGTTAAAAAATTAGCAATCAATTCATGTTTTAACATCTGGTTCTTCTCTGCCAATATATTCTTTAAATTTCAAGAATTTCAAAACAGAATCAACATCATCTTTCAAAAATTCAGATGCAGATAATGATAAAACTTTATCAGAAATATCAGTTGAATGTCTTTCCAAATATAATCTAATTGTTGCACCAGATGAACCAGTTCCTGATAATCTAACAATAAATCTTAAACCAGTATCTAATTTAACAAATAAACCTTGTTTACTTGAAACTGAACCATCTAAATCAGTATATGAAAAGTTAGCAGCTTCTGTAACAGTTAATGAATCAATCTTAGAACCAATAAAATCTTTTGAATCAACTTTAGATTGTAAGAAATCAATAACTTTTTGAGCAGCTTCAGATTCACAACCTTCATAATCATATCTAGTGAAAAATGTTCTACCATATTTTTTCCAAAATGCTAATTGAACATTTGCAATTGATGGTTCAATAGTTGGATTTTTCTTTTCAAATGATGCTAAAACATTTAGCCATGCAACAATTGCCCATAAACCATCTTTTTCTCTAATATGATCAGATCCTGTACCAAAAGATTCTTCACCACAAATTGATAATTTTTTAGCATCAAATAATGCACAGAAAAATTTCCAACCTGTTGGCACTTCATAAATATTTAAACCTTTTGCCTTGGCAACTAAATCAAGTGCACCTGATGTTGGCATTGATCTAGCTAAACCATAAACACCAGTCTTTTGGAAATAAGGAATTGAATCTGCATTTTCTGCAATTATAGCAACAGAATCACCAGGTGAAACAAATGCACCTGCACCATAAATCATATTTCTATCACCATCACCATCAGATGCTGCACCAAAAGCAATATGTTCAGAATCAACTCTATTAACTAAAGTCTTTGCATAAGTTAAATTTGGATCTGGATGTAAACCACCAAAATCAGGTTTTGGAGTACAATTTTGAATTGATGATTCAGGTAATCCTAATTCACCAACAAATATAGCTTTACCATAAGGACCTGTAACACCATTCAATGCATCAAATAAACATTTAAAACCTTCTGGTGATTTTTTAGCAATAAATGATTTAATTAATTCAAAATCAAAAATATTCTTTAACATTTTAACATAAGCATCAGTTGAATCAATGATATCAACTTCTAATGGACCATAATTTTTAATTCCAATTGATGAAGTATCAACATCAGGTAAATTATTTATAATTTTATAATTTGTTAATTTTAAAGAATTTTCAAAAATTTTATTTGTAACACTTTCAGGAGCTGGACCACCATTACTTAAATTATATTTAATACCAGCATCATTTTTAGGTCCACCAGGATTATGAGAAGCAGTTAAAATAATACCACCTGTAACTTCAGCACCATCTTCATTTTCACCATAAGTTCTAATAATATTTGAAGCAGCAGGAGTTGATAATATACCATTTTGACCAATGATTAATTTTTTAACACCATTAGCAGCACCAATTTTAGCAATCAATTGAATAATATTATTGTTATAAAAACGTCCATCACCACCAACAACTAATGTTGCACCATTTGAACCTTCAGGAATTGAATCAAAGCAAGCTTGTAAAAAATTCTCTGTATAATTAGCAGTTTGGAAAACTGTAACTTTCTTTCTTAAACCGGACGTACCCGGTTTTTGATCTTTAAATGCAACTGTTGGAACTTGAGTAATTGGATAAGACATTTTTTTACAGTAGACAGCAATTGATTTGAATAAATGAAAAATTGCAGAATTGAAAGAACAATTGACAATTGCAAACTGAAAAAAAGTTTAAAAAAAAAAAATAGAATGAAATCAAATCGAAATCAAATCAAATTACAATGGAGGAATCAGTAAAATGTATAGCAAATGTGGAGAAGTGGGAACCAAAAGGCTGTATAAATAAAGCACCATAAACCCAGCGTCAGCTAACGTCAGCAGCAGCAGCAGCAGCAGCAGCAGAAGCAGTGATCGACCAGAGAACCGTCCGTGATCATTCACTCACTCACGATCCTTTTTTTTTCGCTCTCGCTATTTACTTATTTATTTATTCGTCTGTTTTGTATGTGTCACGTGATTCAATATACATCTCTCTCGCATTTATACTCCCACCCCCAGGTTTTGCCTCTTCTGGAAGGCCTTCCGGGTGTGTCCGCTCCACTATGTTTTGCACAGCCGTGTTTTTTTCTTACTCCTAGTTCTGGGGTGCCTTTTATAGTTGTATTTATTTACATTTTAGTGTCAGCAGCAGCGGCGGTCGGTATTCTACACATGTATATACTTATGTACTTATGTATATTTAGACAGATCATCGCTTTATTCGCTGTAACTACACTGCATAGAGGGGGTGTACCGTACCTTATAATCTCCGCAAAGTTACAATTTGTTTAAATTGTTATTAAAGAAGTATACAGAATATATCGATATAAGAAATGGGAAAGTCGATCTAGTGTAAAAAATTGGAGAATGTAATGGATGGTTTTTTTTTTTTTCTTTTTAATTTCATCTTTAATTTGTTCTTCTTCATACGATTTGAGAATCTTGTGTAAATTGAAAAACCACGCCACTAGAAGTAAAGAAAAGAGTGAAAACAAAAAACAGCTGAGGAGAAAAAAAAAAAAAAAAAAAGAGAATTTCATAAAATAAGCGTTAAAAAAGTAGAATAGAGCAAAAAAATTGAAAATAAAATAGAACCAAAAAACAATTTAAAAGAAAAAGTAAATGGATTTTTATTCTTTATTTAAATTTAAGCAGAAGTAACTTCATGGATAGCTTTTGCTAAGTAATCAACATTAGCTGGGTAAATACCAGCAATTGAAATTCTACCATCTGAGGTTAAATAAACACTCTTGCTAATTAATTGTTGAACTTGTTCTTCAGATAAACCGGTGTAACAGAACATACCCTTTTGGTTTAATAAATGTTCCCAGTCTAATTTATTACCATAAGTGTTCTTTAATTTATCGTATAATAAAGCTCTCATATCAACTAATCTATCAGACATAACTTTAACATCTTTTAACCATTGTTCATAAATAGCTTCATCTGATAAAATGATTTCAACTAATTTGGAACCATGAGATGGTGGTGATGAATATAATGGTCTAATAACTTTTTCTAATTGAGATTTAACTCTAACAGATTCTTCTGAACCTGATGTAATCAGAGATAATGAACCAACTCTTTCACCGTATAAACCCATATTTTTAGCAAATGATTGAGATAACAGGAAATTTGGTAATTTACCTTCAGCAGCATATTTATTAAATTTAAATAAGATTGACAAATCATCAATTGGATTACCTGATCTGAAACCTTGATAAGCCATATCTAAGATTGGTAATAATTTCTTTTCAGAGATAACATCTAAAATCTTATCCCATTGTTCTAATTCTGGATCAACACCAGTTGGGTTATGACAACAAGCATGTAATAAGACAACTGTACCTTCTTCAGCAGCTGCTAAATCAGATAACATACCAGCTTCATCTAAAGCATTAGTCTTAAAATCGTAATAACTATATTTAGCAGTAGTTAAACCAGATTTTTCTAAGATAGCAACGTGATTTGCCCAAGTTGGATTTGGAACTAAAACTTTCTTGTTGTTGTGGAAAGTTCTGATAAATTCACCTAAAACTCTTAAAGAACCAGTACCAGAAATACCTTGAGAAGAAACAATTCTATCATCTTTTAGTAATTGTAAACCAGCTTCATCATTTGAGTATAACATTTTTTTGATCAATTCATTGAATTTTGGTGAACCAACAATTGGAACATATTCCTTGTTAACTTCGGTCTTTGATAAGATTTCTTCAGCGGATTTAACTGATGGTAAGATCCATGGTTTACCATCATTATCTCTGTAAGCACCAACACCCAAGTTGATCTTTTGTGGGTTAGTATCATTGTTATATAAGACAGTTAAACCTAAAATCTTATCGGCTGGAGCTTTTTGGACTGAAGCCCAGAATGATTGATTTCTCTTTGAAACTAAAGAGACAAATTGTGATTGTTTTCTAGTGGCTAATCTGAACATTGCGAGAATATGTATAGTTCTAATTGATAGATTTGTTTTTTAATTAAAAACGAAAATAATAAAGAAAAACAAGTGAGAAGAAAAAAACAGCAAGTAGAAACTTGAGAAACAATTGAGAATTGCAAAGAGGCTACGAGTAGAAGTATTTATACAAAAGACTCACCGACGTCTAATCAACATATCGAACGGGAATCTCAAGTGAAAAGTTTCCCAACGGAGAATCTTGAAGCAAATAAAAAATTATGCAACCTGCGCGCGGTACCGTCTTTGTCTTTTTTCCTTTGTCTCTCTGTGCTCGTCTCCCGTCTGGTGTCTCTCTTGTCTCTGGTAAGCTGTCCTGCTGGGGCTGTTAATAGTTATATACAGCTGTTAGCGGCTCCCCCTGGTGAGTTGTTAGCATTTAGCAGTTGGTAACTGGTACCGGTTGTCACCCCCTGCGATCTGTTTACTAGTGTCTAGTACCTGCTGGTCGTCTCCCATGAGTTTCATGAGTTCTCTCCCGCCTGGGCCGCGTGCTACCACGGCGGGCTCCCCTCATCTTCCCCTCTTTTCCCCGCCCTGTAGGCTATTCACCACGGTTTATCCCCTCCCCGCACCGGGGGTGGATTTACATTACCTCTCAGGAGTGCCCCATGCTGGCGCTCTCCAGTATCTCCTGGCGCTCCCGCCTCATTTTCTTTTTCCCCCCCCTGTCTCCTCTGCCGTGTAAACTCGGGACCATCAGGCTCGCATTCCACAAGCGGCGCTCGGAGACTTGGAGTTTTTCGCCTGCGCTGAGCTCTTGAAAAGAATTATTATTATGTGTTTTACCTGCTTGTTTTAAATTCTATGTATAATATATATATATATATATCGGTGCCTCTGCTCTCCCTTCCCCTCCCCTTTTTAACCTTCTCATTTATACTTTGTGTAAATATGCGTATTCATAACGTATATATTTAGATAGAGTATATACGTGTACCTCTACTATATTATTAAGTATACGAGTTTTTAGTCAACTACCGAGTACATTCTTCCGATTATGATTTTCACATGATTCGCCCGATAAATAGTCTCGCCCGTATAGCCGGAGTAAAAAAAAAAAAAAAAGCATGCCAAAATTTTTCCATCTTGAATCATCGAGGGTGCTTATGAGTCAAAAGTTAAAACTCGTTCGGCATATTCTACATTCAGATATAACCATCTTTAATTATTATTATTATTGCTATTATTATGTACATTGTTTTTGTCAATCGGATGATTCCAAAGAAAAGACTCTTTTATTCCCTCCCTGAGATGTGGTGTGGCAAAAGACTCCAGAGGGCTAGAATTTAGAAACAAGCTGAACGTGCGTTGCCTGCTTGTGCATCGAGATTGATGCAGTTGATACAATTGTCGCTACTGGCTTAAACATCTGATTGTTCCAGCTGAGAGATTTAAAAATTTTCGTATCTAATGCCACTTTGACTCGGGAATCATGAATCATCTAGTATTAATTACAAATAATAATTGATCTTGATGTGATAATATTTTTCATTGGTTTTATAATGCTCTCTAAGTAGTCTTGATGTTCTGTTTGGCATTATAAATCAAACTGCAGTATTCTAGTTTAAATAAATATATGTAAGAATCAAGCTGATTGTAGTATTTTTCAAAAAGCTACCCACGATACAAACCCTCAAATCTCGATCGAGGTGAGCAATGGAAATTTTTCAGATGAATCATCGGAGGAACCCTGCAATAATGGGAGTATGCATATACAATGCACCTGACGGAGTCACATTATGACTCACGCCCTGCGACCTGCCTGATTATTTCTTGGTTAGTCCGTGCCCGTGGCTGCTGACAGTGACAGCTGTCCCGCCATTCAGCTATCTCTTTATTTTATCTTTCCCCTATATTTATCACAATATAAGTGGATTTGCATACATATATATATATATATATTGAGTACTTCGCCCCTTGTTAATGCATTCAAATGATTTCATTTAATTGAATCATCTATAGAATATTAGATTGTCCTCTTTTTTCTTTTTTCTTTTTCTTCTACACTGCATTTTTCCTTGGATTTCTCGGCCTGAAATCTGGATACACCCTTAAACCTTATTTTTATTCACCTATATGCCGTACCTTCACTTGATTCTCACCCCCCTCTCCCCATCGCCATCATGCATCTTTTTACTCTTCTAATTTATTGAAATCTAAATTTTGCTTATTTTTAATATTCGATTTATTATTATATACGGCTAAAAGAAGAAAGAAAAATACAAAACAATTCAATTCAATTCAATTACATTAAAAATGACTCAATTTAAATCTAAGTTGTCCATAATCTGGCAGTGCCATCAGCACCAGCGGTGAATAACCAAGCCTCCCTTGGATGCCAGCACAAATTCAAAACACCTAATGAATTAATAATCTTGTGTCCTGTTAATTTCTTTAATGGAACTAACATTGGATTAGTCATTAAATCATCATAAACTGTACCATGGAATACATGAACTGATCCATCATCTGAACCAGTACAAAATAATGGTAAACCTCCTTTATGGAATGAAACTGATCTAACAGCTTTTTCATGATATCTTAATGTCTTATATGGAGTATTAGATAAATCTAAATCATGCCATAGAACACGTTTATCAAATGAACCTGCTATTATATGATCACCACCACGTGGATGAATATCTAAACATGATAACCATCTTGCACCAGGTAATAATTTTTTCTCCAATTGTTGTAATTGTAAATTATAAATACGAATATATCTTTGAGACATAACTATTAAATTTGGTTTTGATGGATGGAATTTAGCATCCATTATAATACCTTTAGATTTACGGAATGGTGATTGTGATGCATGTTTTGATAATTGATGAATTAAAACAGATGTTCTATTACCACCATCTGGTGAAACAGTGACAAAATAATCACCTCTTCTATGCCATGATAATTTTTTAATTGTTGAAATTGTGGAATTGCTACCTCTAGATGTAGTTATCACAGCAGATATACCACGAGATATTTGAGATGCTGTTGGTTTATACCACTTAGCAGATTCATTCTTTGTTGAAGTTGTGGCTGATTTTGATGTACCACTTTCATCATCTTCATCTTCATCATCACTTCCTTCTCCTTCTCCAATATTACCATCAGTCTTATCACTTCCAGTCTTTGCATAACCCCAACCATCTTCAATCTTTAATCTACCATTATTTTCAATTTCATATCCAAAGATAGGTGGCACAATCAAATAAATGGAATCACCACATGCAATGGCTAATAATCCAACATCAGGTAATGGATTCCATTCAATACTTTCTATATGATCTTCAGAATTTTCTTCAATATCTTCTATAATATCCACTTTATAAACTTCTCTACCAGTTAAAACTTCCCATATTCTAACTGTACCATCATCTGAACCAGTAGCTAACCAATTTCCTGTTGGATCAATAGATATAGCTCTTATACGTCCTGAATGGCCTTCATATATGGTTGATGTCTTAATTGGGAATGGTCTTAAATCCTTTGGAGATGGTAATTCTGGAATTAAAGATTCAGGATCGATATTAAGTTTGTTCTTTCTAACTCTTGGTGCTAAATATAAATCTAAACATCTTTCAAATCTTTCTCTGATACTTTCTTGATATCCTGGAACTTTACGTAAAGCATTATATTTTTGAGGTAAAAAGTTTCTTTCTCTATCACTTGGTTCCATTTCTTCCCAAGCTTTCTTTTCTTCTTCAGTTAATAAATATTCTTCAGGAGGATTATAACTTTCTTCATTAGTTGGTGGTGGTAATTTTGGTGCTCTTAAATTCATAATATGATCTTTTGAGAATTCATCATCGTTATCACCTTGCCATAAATTATAATTGAATTCTTCTTCTTGTTCTTTTTCTTTCTTTAAATGTGGTGGAATAATACGTCCTTCTCTTATAGCTTTCACTATCTTCATAATTCTCTTAGCTTCATGTTTAGATGGAACAAAACGTCTCTTTGGTTCAGGAACTGCAGTCAATGGCATAACTTCAGTCTTACTTGTAAACCATTCGATAGTAGGTTCATATGGATTCATTGTTTCATCTGTGTTTTCATTTCTTTCAATTTTACGAATTAATTCTAATTCTTCATCAGTAATATTCAATGATGCACCTGTATTACGATCTAATAAACCAGTCCAACCTTCAGGTAAATCAATACTCTCTAACAATTGTTCTAATGCAGATCCTCTTGCTGGTCTCATAATACGTTTACCATTTATATCATAACCAACATGTGGGAATTCATCATATGCTGATATTGGAACATTTCCAATAGTATTAAATTCTTCTCTGTCAGAATCATCTGATTCATAAACTGGTTCAATCTCTGGACGAATAGTTCTTTTTGATCCATCAGAAAATTTGCTTGTATATTCTAGTGTTGATTTCAATGAAGAATCAGATAATGTTTTGATTTTAATTCCTGATAATCTATCTGTAATTGATTTAGAATCATCTTGAGGTTCATCTGAAAATTCATCGCTATCCATATCACTAGCTTCTTCATCTTCACCTTCTGCGAGGATTTTATTGAATTCTGCGTCTGAATCTGAGTCTTCCTCCTCTTCTTCATCTTCTTCCTCTTCCTGTTTTTCTTCTTCATCCTCTTCTTCTTCATCATCGTCTTCACTTGCTTCAGCATCAATCAATCCATTCAATTCAAATTCTTCCTCTGACTCTGAATCTGAATCTTCTTCTTCCTGTTCTTGTGCACTTCTCTTTTTAGAGTTTCTGGTAACTTTAAGAACAGAATCTGCTTTAGTAACACTAGAAACAGATCCCTTTCTTTCCTTTCGATTAGATCTAACACCTGCCATAATTACTTATAAATATATCCTTATAGCTAGATGTCTAATAATGATAACTAAATCTACCAGTTTATGCCTTAGTTCCATACAAAATAAAAATAAAAGTAAAAAAAAAAAAAACTTTTTAAAAAAAAAAATTTCCAAATATATTTGATAGATGCACGACCATCCAATTCGACTGTTAAATCCTATAGTACGCTAGCACACATAACATAAACCTTGGATTTTCCACTTCCCCAGATCATCCAGCTACTTTCTTTTAGTCTATATCCTTTATTCTTTATATCAGTAATCCCGCCATGTGAATATATAGTACGTTAACATCTAAGCAACTGACAAAAGGATTTTAATATGTGAATGAATTATGAAATTAATGCTACAGTGTCAATCCACGTTGAGCCCCTATTTATATAACAAGGATCCCCTTTTTATATACCTGAATCAATTGGGTCTCTAAGGTAGGTTAGTTCACCATCGTTTACACTACTTCATTAGAACCAATTTTAAAAGAGGTTTAGTTGCTAGATATTTCTAAAAGTTCATTATTAGACAACAGGAGATTCTCCTCTATTATCTATTTAAAAATCTAGCGTAACCATTTATAAGCGTATAGCATTCATCGATTAATCAAACTATTAACAGATTAATCTTCAAATAATCTGAATTTATAAACTTATGTCTTAGACATCATAATATACACTTTTGCATTCCTTCTACTGCAAGCTTAATCAAGCACAATTAACCTATTCAAAGGAGGTAACTACGTCACTGATTCGCCTAAATTTTAAAACCTCTTCTACGCCTCTTTTTTGGTCGAACTAAGCTTCCTTTATTGACGAGTCTTAAAAGCCGGAGGATCTATTTCGAAACTGGTTTCAAAAAAAAAATGATTTCTAATTTTTAGAAAAAATAAATTAGCCCAACGCGGGGCTTGAACCCGCAACCTTGTGATTAAGAGTCACACGCTCTACCGATTGAGCTAGCCAGGCTGATCTTGAAGAAAAAATCATAAAATGTATACTTGTTTATATTTTTAATACCACAAATATTCTCCCAAAAATTTCCGTTTTTGGGGGTTTTTATGTTGAATCAGAAACTTTCAGGATAAATTGACATCCAGATAACTTTTGGCTATATGTAAACAATCTTATGAGGACCTATATATCAAAGAAAAAGTGATGAATAGCGTTGAACATCCCATAAAGGGATGATCTGTATTTGACTTGTGGCAAAAAAGAAAATGTTACTTCACGTTGACTGTCCATTAAGATGGCCTTGATTGATCTATATTAATTAAGGCCATTGGTGATATCTTTAGGAAGGGTGCCAATATATGAGCATCGTCTTGGGGAGTGCGGTGCTCGGTTATATAGCAATATATGTAAGTCTTGTACGGTGTGTACCTGAACTGTTGGCTTTAGATGCGAACATGCGAACGGTAGAAGGTTTGTCTATATATAGTTCTATATAGTTCTATAGCGGTGTTTACTCTCATAAACGGGATGAACCACCAAGTTAATAAATCAATTCAAACAAAAAAAACAAAAAAAAAACAAGAATCAATTAATTGCTACTGCAGAAAAGGGGTTGATGCTTCCCAGGAAACTCCTTTTCTGTTTCTGCACCATCGCGTAACTGATCAATCATCACTATCAATTACAATGTCAATGAATAGGATCACAAGTGAGCGAGAGGAAAAAGCTACGAGACCGTGTCACAGAACCACTCATTCCCGAATCCTGCTACCAAATACAGTTTTAGCAATCACAAACTAAAATCGCATATTTACCGACTGACTACGCTGCCACAGTGAACATTATAAATAAACGAGAAGAAACTCCCTCAATAAATATAAAGGATCAAGACGTGACGTCTGAAGAAGCTCATATTAACAACAAGCTACTAGAATTAATGCAGTTGGGACTGGATATCTTTGTCTTCCTTGGTTATATATTCACTCTAAATTTACTTCAATACATCCTTGATTTGATATTGTGTTACAAAGACAGTCTGTGTGCATTCCAGTACAATACTTAAGATTATAGGACAGCCAGATTAATACTTCCCCATTTGATTGTTGTGTAGTCTCATAAACACATGTTGTCTGAGAACCAACATTCCATTTTCTGCTACAGTCGTCTGGGGAAATGTCTTTTTTCATTAGTTCATGATATTTTATTAATGAATATTAAGAACCCAATATCTACCTTAAGACTATACTTTAACAAAAGCACCATGAATGAATAAAACGTATAGAAAACGGTAAATCCGTCAGATAAGCTCCAATGAATGGTATACAAAACCCCTAGAGAGAAATGTGGTTGAGACCTACCACCCAAATGTCAAAAAACTAATGAGCGATAGAATCCTCTGTTGTTTGCAACATTATCCCTGGAACCAAACCTGAAGTTCCAGAGATTGTTCAGATCACGAATGGAACAAATTTAAAGTGGCACCATGTGTGCAATATCATTATTGAAAAAGATATCTTGTCTAATCAAATTAATATAAACAACAAGGATTGTTCTTTTTTTTTTGATTTAAAAGGTACTTTTTTTTTTTATTAGTTTTTAGTTTAATTAACATCTCTTACTTTGAGTATTAGCAAAAACATTTCATGATCATACGCTGTTTATAACGTAAAAGTATTCTTATCATTTTACAATATCCATCCGTTACTATTTAGAAGGAAATTAGTAAGAAATATGATATACATTAGGAAAGATATTTATAATTAAAAAAAAAATAACATAAATTATTAAAGATTTAAATTATATCCAAATAAGCCAGATCCTACTTTATCAAGGATATGTAAATTCAACTCAACGATTTCGTCTCAATAAATACATAAAAAAGGGATATGAGCACAAGCCAAGAACAAGGGGAAATATTGACTGCAGCCAGTGTAATCTCCTTCGAAAACCATCATGGTGCGGCTGACTTTGGGGATGAAGAGGCATGGAGAGGCATGGAGAGGCATGGATCCAATAACTGATAGATTCTTGATGGCAAACAAATCGTTCAAAAAAAATGATATCCCAGCTCTATTATGTATAAAACTGCCATCGATAAGACTTTGAATCAAATTCTATTTGTAATGAAAATATCAATCGAAATGCTTCTGAACTTAGGGTAGAACTATATGTTTCATTGTAAGTGGATTCTGGCTAGGTATCGCTTCTTACGACAACTCTCAATTTGGCTAGTGTATCAGATTTAATCATATATATCTATCATATATTTAATAAGTTTGTTGGGTCTACCTTTTTTTTTCGACTTCTGTAAAGTCTTGCTGTTCTTCCAGTGATGCAAGTTCATGTTTTACCGATTCCTGATATGGTTCTGCTAAGTTGATCCAATGAAATTTCTTGGCTCAACGTTGGATAGATTTACATACATGATTTTGAATAAATCAGGTCTGATTGTAAATTGCATCGTTTGCCAGAGCTTGAAGGTTTAGTTTTTGTTTTACTTTATATATTTGCTTAGTTATACTTCCTTCTGTTTATTTGTTACATTTCCTTTTGGCTAGCTCAGGAGAGTTTTTTTGACACTTGTTAGATATCCTTATTTCAATTACTCCTTTAATTTGTTTGTTTGTTTTATTAACTTGGTGGTTCATCCCGTTTATGAGAGTAAACACCGCTATAGAACTATATAGAACTATATATAAACAAACCTTTACCGTTTGCATCTAAAGCCAACAATTCAGGTACACACCGTACAAGACTTACATATATTGCTATATAACCGAGCACCACTCGCCCACCGGAGGATGCTAATATGTTGGCACCCTCACTCAACGTTTTGCTTTTGTTTGTTTTGAATTGATTTATTAATATGGTGGTTAGTTCGCTAGTTAGCTTAATCTATATTCTCGGTGTTTTTGTCCCATTTATCAGGGAAGGCACCCCTGAATTAGAGCCTATATGCTTTATATATTTATGTAGTTATATTCCCTTTTGGCTGGCTATAGATAATAAGGAACCCCGGGACAGTATTCTGTTGGGGGTTCTTGCATTGCTGCTTTCTTAGTGTCCTAAGGACTTTATCATATGTGTCATCCATCAGATAGGCCATATTAGCTCTATGGATAATCTGTTTAACTTTTCTATATAATATCTTGATTACTTGTATTTTCTCCTTCATAAAAACAAAAAACAAGGGGAAAGCTTGAGAAAATTATATAATGGATAATTTATTTGCCTTCCTTTTTATCATAATTCGGGTTGTATAGTGTAGTGGTTATCACCTTCGGTTTTGATCCGGATAACCCCGGTTCGAATCCGGGTACGACCTTTCTTTTTAATTTTTTTTGATACAATCTTTTTGACTAGCAATCAGTTTAACATAACTCTGCTATTTCTGTAGGGAAAAAACTTCTGTATTTTTTTGAGTTCTTTTTTCATAAACAATTCTGTGAAAGAATGATACCTGATTTGTTCTATTTTTAGGAAAAACGTCATATAGTGGCAATTCATAAAACAAATGTAATATGAACTCTTTGCTCTGCGTCTCGATGACGTAATATATATATAAGCATAGGTTTCGCTTGCGAGGCTGGGTAGGACTCTCTGTCTAGCGACGAAACCACATTAAGTAATAAAAAAACAGCTTTCGGAAATTTGTAGGTATAAAAAAGACGAAGTTGAATGGGATCTTGAGCTCACAGGAGTAAAATAAATTTTTACAAATTTTACTGTTCTATTCCATATAGTGAACTGAATCTGGAGGGATTAATTATATTACTAAGTTCTAATAGTGTAGTGTTTGTCAGTTTTTGAAAAACCTCGTCCATCTCAACTGCCGTCTTTTCCATATAGTTCCTTAGTCATGACAACGTTTGAAAAAGTGGTCAAAGTAAGCGATTATTTTTTGAAATAATAGAATTATTCTAATGAGACAATTTGCATAAAACTTGTATACTAACAAAGAAAAATAATTTTGGTTTATTATAGGGTGCTACTAAGATAAAGCTGGCTCCTCCAAAGCCGAAGTATATTGAGCCTATTCTATTGGCCACGACGGAAGGGGACAGAGCTGAGAATTTTAGAGTTATCATGAAATCTTTAGGTGATCGACTAGAAGATTCTGCTTGGTCAATTGTTTACAAAGCATTGATTGTTCTACATATCATGATTAGAGAAGGTGAAGAGAATGTCACTATTCATTATTTATCCAAGCACAGCCACATGTTAGATTGCAACAACATTAGAAAATCAAATGGAACTTTTATATCTAATGGAGGTGATTTGAAAACTTTAATAAATTACAGCAAATACTTGAAAACAAGAGCTGTAGAATATGCTAGAGTTGGACATGATTATATCAGAGAAGTTAAAAAACCAGTTACAACTTGGTCTTCTAAAGAAAATGGTTCAAGACTGAGAACAGTTTCAGTTGAAAAGGGTCTTTTAAGAGAGGTCGAGAGTGTCCAAAAACAGATAGACTCACTAATTAGATGTAAATTTGCTGAATCAGAAGTTAATAATGATGTTGTCATCTTGGCTTTTAGAATGCTTGTTAATGATCTTTTAACTCTGTATGAATCATTGAACGAAGGTGTTATTAATATCTTGGAACATTACTTTGAATTGAGTAGACCAGATGCTGAAAGAGCTTTTGAAATTTACAAACATTTTACAAAGGAGACTGACCAAGTTGTTTCATTTTTGAGAGTTGCTAAACATTTAGAGCATCTTACTAAGCTACATGTTCCAACTATAAAGCACGCTCAAACAGGCTTAACTAGCTCCTTGGAAGAATACTTGAATGATCCTAGCTTTGAGGTCAATAGAAGACAATATTTAGCTGAGAAAAGCATCAAAAAGGAAACTGCCGACTCTAATGTGAAGTCCACTGAATCAAATATCTCGCAGAAGCAAGTTCAAGATGAAAGTGAATTACAAAAGCAACAACAACAATTACAGGATCAGCAACAACAGCAAATGATGATGCTTCAACAACAACAACAACAGCAACAATTACAGCAACAACAAACTCAGATTGCACAACAGACTGGATTCAATCCATTTGCAACTGCAGGTTTCATCCAATTTCCTCAAGGATTCAGCTCTCAACCGTTATTCCAAGAAACTCAGTTTACTGGTATGACACAGAATCAAGTGCAATTGAATCAACCATTGATGCCGCAATCTACTGTTCAGCAGTATATCCCTCCACCTCAGCAAGCACAGGTTACCGGTGTGCAACAACTCCCACAACAAACACCTCCACAGCCATTGTCATCTAACTTTACTGGTGCCGGGTTTGGCGGTTATGGTGTTCAACAAACGCACATATCACCACAACCAGCACTGACTATGCAACAAACTAACGGAAATCCATTTGGTATGTCTCCTCAACAACAGCTGAGACAAACTTCATTGCCAAGTTTGAGAGGTAACTTGAACAGAAACTCATCTTCCAACCCATTCTCTTTAAACGGATCACCAACAACTGGAAATTTGATTTCACCTGCAAGAGCTTCATCGAATCCGTTTGGTGCTACAAGATTTGCTGAAAATTCGAATACCACCCCGTTCACGTTTGAATCTACATCACCAGCTCAAGCGAAAAAGTTATTACCGACAGCAACCGGAACCAATCCTTTCAGATCTGCTGAACCTGTTACTGTTAATAGTAACCAGAGTACTCCTCAACAGCAGGCTATAAAACGTCAACCAACTGCTGGAGGATTAGAGAACTTACCAACTATGCCCGTTTTCCCTGAAACTCAAAGAGCCGCTTACGAAGAGCAATTGAAAATGAAAGCAGATCAAGAACTTCAACAACAGAAGCTAATCTTGGCTCAGCAACAATTACAACAAAACCAATTAGCCCAACAGCAAACTGGTTTTAATCCTTTTGCTCAGCAACAACAACAACAGCAACAACCATCATTGCAGCCTCTAGCAACTGGGTTTACTTTTAATAATAATAACAACCAACAATTACAACAAGCTCAATTTACCGGAGTTAATGTTGCTCAACAACAGCCACAACAAGTGAACCAGTTTACTGGAATGAACGTGGTTCAACAACAACAACAACAACCACAACAAACCAACCAATTTACTGGAATGGCTATGATGCAGCAACAACCTCAGCAACCACAACAACAGAGTTTAATCTTGCAAAATACACAACCAATTAGTGGTTTACCAACTCAAGCTACAGGATATAACCCATTTGCTCAACCACAAGTTCAACCTCAACTTCAAGTGCAAGGTTACAATGGCGTTTATAATGGACCTAACTTGTTGTAAATCAATAGATCTTATTAGATAATGTCAATCATAAAGCATTATCTATCTATAAATTCCTTTTAACATTTTACATTTTTAATATTTTCTTCTTTATATTATTTTACTTTTATTTTTTTTTTTGCCCCATCCCCTTTTCTCTTAATCTCTGTGTAATTATTTCTTATTCCTAATACTTTCGTTATTCTTCTTTTTTTTACTGTTTTAGGAATGATATTAATGATTTCTCCCCTTTTCCTCTTCTTTTATTTCAATTGTATTCATTTCTTAGAACAAGTGTTTGTTTCATAATTTTTTTTTTCGACAAAAGCAAGCGTTTCTTTTTACATATTATCTCTACAATTTTTTTTTCAAAAGTAACATGAAAAAGCTACGATTACAACGATTATAATTATAGTTATTTTAAGAAATAAAGTCATAAAAGTAAATTGTATTAATTGTCACATAAATAAAAGCATAAACGGGAATAAAATTCAGTCATTCAAAGACTCGCTCATAATGATTCAAGAATAGGAGGGACATAACTTTGAAAGGGGAATATATATTTTCTCTAGGAATTATTTTAAAAAACTCCCTTAGGTGTTAATCTTGTATTCTCTAGCTTTACCATCACCTGTAGCTAAATATTTCTTTATTAATTCATCTTGGGTAGCGTTAGCTGTATACACATCAGATTTTGTGTAGTGTGATTTTTGAGCTTCGATTCTTTCTTGATCTAACTTAGATTTGATAGCATTAGCAAAAGTTGGTCTAGCAACGACAGCAGTAATACCTAAAGGAATAGCAACTAGGGAGACACCACCTAAAAATTGTAAAGGAGTAACGGCCATTTTATGTATGTAAAGATCTGTGGAAATGTATTAGAAATATGAGGATGCGGATTGGTAAGTTGAAAAACTAATGATAAAGGAGATAGATATGTAATACTTTTAAGCGGGTTCCATAGAAGAGAAACTTAGGGGTATTTATACACTCTCCCACATTCTCTCTCATGGAAGCAACAAACTACAGAAAATATTTACTAAAAATCCAACCACCTTTGGTCCTTATCGAGGAACATATCAAAGATGGAGTGACTACCAAATCACAACCTGCGAATCGTACCATCACCTCGTCACACAACTGAACAAAAAAGGGCAACTGCTAACAAAGGGCACCGCTGAAAAAACGAGCGAAGAAAAAAAAAGCAGCTGATCCTCACTAAATGTCAACACAAGGCGGTGCAAACTACGGGGATACCACTTTACTCACCGGCGGAGAATCACGGGTCCAACTCCGAAATGATACCACTTTTGCCCATACCCACCGTGTTCCTCCGCCGTGGTTCTGCTTTTTCCCTTTTTCCTGGCCCCGTAACTGATAGTTTCTCCAAATTGTAAGGCATTTTTCTTGTGTTGCGGGCGCGCCTGGGTTTTTTAAGACTGTCCGCTGGAGCAGGTGGTGGGACTCTGGGCACCAGATAGGTCACTGACTTAGTGGCACTGGGCCACTGGGCGGATCTTGGAAGTTGGTATGCTGCTACTTTTTTTATGGTTGTAATATAGTCTCGTAGTGGTTTCATATATGTATCGACGGTATTACAAGGTTATTTATTGTTATATTATATTGTTATATGCGGATGCAATCTATGTAGACGCTCTATTTCTTATTAGCGTTTTGTAGGTTTTACTCGTCAGGCTAGCGTTGTGTAGACCCTCTTTCTTGACTTTTCGTTTGGATCCAAAGTAGCACTCGTAGCATCACCACCACCGTTGCTACCATCTTGGAATTGATGGCTGTGATTCATACTCCACTGACTCTTCAAGAATTTTAAACCTCCAACGTTAAATCCAACTTCTTTGCAACTTTTCTTCAACACTAATCTTAACTGGTCTTTTAGCTCTGTAATTTCCATTTTTATCGACTCATCTTTCTGGCTAATAAGCTCCATGGAGTTTGTTCTCACTAGGAAGAATAATGTTCTACATATTGATGATATTGAGGACAAATTTTTGTTGATATTTTCAGGTGTAGTCCAAATTCTAATGAATCTCAATAGTTTCAAAGTGTAAGAAAATGGTAAAACAATCAAAGCATCCTCTAATTGAGAAGATTTAATCTTTAATAGAACATCTAGAACGTACTCCTCAGGTTCCACATTCAAAGCTTGTAACATTGGATTTCTAACTGGTTCAATTGGTTGTGTAGCAATTCTGCGCAACTTGAAAGCTTTCATATCTTTTTCATATTGATGTTTTTCTTCTAAATCCTTACTAGCCAAATCCAAACTTTCCATTAATTTCTCACCAGATTTCAATGTTTCCATCGTTTGTTTACCGACTCTAGCAACATCATCATCATCTTGATCATTTTCTGGTCGTTTAGTAATATCATCACCTTCTAATGATTCCAATAACTCCTTTTCATATAATTGATCTGTCTCCTTTTCTCTTTCTTCTTCAATGAAAACTTGATCATCAGTTTCTTCCCAAATTCTTATACTATGGTCGTGTGAAACTGAAATAAAGAATTCACCAGTAGAACTAACAGCTAAACTCCAAACTTCAGATTGATGTGCCGCTAGCTTTTGAATATTTTCAAATTTGATACCATCCCAGTATTTAACCATTCCATCTTTAGAGCAACTAATAAAATTTTTAGATTCTGGAATAAATTTCAAGCACATTATAGAATCTTGATGACCAAAGATCGATTTATGACAATCACCAAAATCTAAACCCCAAATTCTAATGTTTTTATCTGCTGATGATGTAATTATCATTTTAGAATCAAAGGATATATCAATAGATAACACAGGCAATTTATGACCATATAAACTCAAATAGAATTTTAGTGAATCAAAGAAAAACACTTTGACTGTATTGTCCAACAATGATACAGCCACGTGCTTTGAATCTGGAGAAACTTTGACACTTAATACATCATCATTTAACTCTAAAGTTCTTGTATGATCCAAGGTCAAATTATTCACATATTTGTTAGAAGTTCCAGGAACTAATTCTTGTTCAACTTTAATATTCCAAAATTTAACAGTCTTATCTGCAGAACCAGTTAGAATACTTTTCCCATCAGGGGTCATATCGATAGACCAGATTGCCTTACCATCATGTGCATCATCGATTGAATGAACAATCGAAGAAGATGCCAAATCTATTAAACTAAACACACCTTCTTTTGTACCAATCACTACTAAAGCACCACCAGGTAGGAATTTAGCTGTTAAGACATGCCCCACTTTTTCAAATGTTCTTATACACGATCTAGTCTTTAAGTTCCAAACTTTCAATTGATTGTTAGAACCAGTAATTAATAATTTGTCATCTGATGAGATATCAATAGCTCTAATATCTTGTCTATGACCAAGATGATCTAGGCTATATTTCTCTTCGGCAATCTTCTCTGAAGTGATATGTTTCTTGGCCTGTTCAGGAATTGGAACATGATAATAGGATACAGAATTATTTGTTAAAGTTAGTATGATATCTAACTTTCTATTACTTGTAATTGCCCATGTTGCAGATCTAATCTTACATTTATCATAGTATATGGTTGTAAATGGTGCAACAAGCATTTGAATCTGAGATTCCTTAATTGACTGTTGAACCTCTTCTTCTGTTAAACCTTTATCTCTTAATCTATTTTCTCTTTTTGTTGTAGCTTTACTTATTTCTTTATCTGTTCTTAATCTGAATAACTCAACTGTTCTGTCAGCATTGGAGACAAAAAAGAACTCTCCTTGATTTGTCATTTTAAAATCAATGTTTAAACCTCTTGATTTACTTTGCTTATCATAAGATCCTTTCTCCATAATTTTATTACCTTCTTGAGACAAATCAATTATCCAAACTTTCAACTGATTCTCAATACCACTAGTAATACATAGTTCACTGGATGTGTTCAATCCAAGCGACCAACATTCACCTGTATGTGCCACATGAGTCTCCATACATTGTTGTGATTTTAAATCCCAAAGTTTGATTAATCCATCTTTAGAAGTTGTTAGCAACCAATCTTCCATCTCATCAATGTTGGTATTATCCAATTCACTTAAATAACGTAAACCTGTGATTTGATCTCTGTGTCCCCTTAATTTAAACAAACCAACTTCACCAACTAAATCCCAAATGATGATATCCGTGTCTTTGGAACCCGATGCAAGTCTTGTACCCGATCTATCGAATTTGAGCATAGATATAGCTGACTTGTGACCAGTGAAATTAATCACAACAGAACTTGAAGTGATATCCCAAATCTTGATAGATCCATCACTGTATCCAGCTGCCACAATGTTTGATCGAGGCTCATACTCTAAATAAACAACTTGAGCAGGAGCAGACTGTGTTGAAGAATCCAACGCTCCTGGGTTAACACCATCTCTTAATCTCTTAACTAATTCTCCGGTTTTGATGTCCCAGATTAATATTTCTTCTAAACCTGCTGTGATCACTTGTCCTGCTGACTTTTTATTTTGCTGATTAGATGGATTGATGTAAATAGAATTAGAATGGGATGCAATTACACCAAAACAGTGTGCCTGCTCATAACGCTGATATGACTTAACCATATTGCCTATATACAGAAAATAATGCTAGTCTCCCTTGGTATATATTTATCAAAAAGATTCAATTTTATGATAAACGCTATACTCTATACTCTATACTCTAGTTAAAATAACTATTTTAAAAAAAATTTTATTTGAAAAATATATTGAGTCAAACACGCTTTTTGTCTTGTTAACATCGCCGCGATTATAATTGATGATTATGTAACGTCTTTTTTCATTATAGTTGTTTATGTACGTGATTATATAATCATTGGATTCTCTGATTATCTTTGTTTTGCTCTCTTTGAACTCGTATCTTCATGCTAGCACCATACCTTTTACCCTGTTCGTTCTCAAAATAGAGGATATGTGGCGATAAGAGATTCCTGTATTTAGAAGCGGTATGTATATTTGAAAATACGCGTTATAAATTCATATATATAATTATTATTAGTAGAAGTTCTGTTGCCACTCTCTTACATTTTTCTTTTTCTACGCAAATCAAAAATATATGTAAATTTGAGCCGCTGAATCACTTTTTTGTTTGTGGGGAGGCCGTGCTTCATTTTTTGATTTCGGGCCCACCAGCTTATTCCTGAATCTTGAATCCCGAATCTTCGATCTTGGGTCGATAAGCAAGCAGTGGAATTCACCGGAAAAAATAAAAGACATCATTTTAAAAATTTTCTCTGAGATGCTTTAGTTCAAGTAGGCCGCTTACTATGCTCTGGACGGTAATCTTCTACTTGGTAGATCTAGTATTTCAACGATCCTTATTATTTTTCTACTTGCAAATCCAGCGAGGACATACCCGTTTAATACAATGATGCAGGTAATTAGTGATTGAAAATTAAAAAAAATGAGGCCTATTTAGGTTCTATTTACAGCATCATAACTTTCCATTCTCTTCCAGCCACTCAACAAATTCATCCATCAACACCGGCCAGGATTGATTTTCATCGTACTTCTCCAATTTTGGATCATCATAGAAATGTTCAAGGAAAGGTGGTAACATATTCCATTGATCCCTATTTATGCTTGTTTTAGACATACTCTTCACAAAATGAATAAATAATTCTAATTGAGATTCGTATATTGGAGAAATAAGTAATCTCCAATAATCAATAGCTGTATCTACCTCAACATTTCTTTCTTTTGGTTCTAGAATGAATCTGTATGTAAAACTATATATCTTTTTGAAATATTCTTGGTCGTCATTAAGTCTATTCTTTAATTCCCTTTCAATATAGGTTCTCATTTGATCTATTGTTATACATCCGACTTCTGACCATTTTTTCAAAAATGGATCTCTTTTAAAGACACCAACTGATGGTGACTCAAGAAATTCTGCTAATGCTAAAACGACAACATCTTCAGGCTCGTATCCAAGATCTGAAAGGTAAGATATTGTACCGTCAATTCCAATAAATGGTTTTCCTAATCCGTCAGGTTGAGCTAAAATATTTTATATTGAAAGTCTAATATTAGTATGCTTATTAAATTTCAAGAGAATGAGTTAGATAAAATCAAATGATAAGTATACTTACGATCTTTGTATTTATTGAAAAGGTCTTCCAACCGTGGATCTATACCTACATTGGCATGTGACGTACGACTGGATTCAGTTGTTATATTTTTAGATAAGTTAGGATAATTGTAATATTCATTAATAGCATCCATAACTCTATTATTGGATCTGCCAAGGAAGAAGTTAGCAACCTTTGCTGATGGTACCCCTGTGACCTCTTGGAATTTTCTTATCTGTGATGATGTTGGAGGCATTGTAAGGCGATGAAGTGAAAAATAAATAAACAAAAAAACAGTGAAAAAAGTCGGAAGAAAGCTGCCCACGTGTATGTTATGTGGTATGCAATTAATAAAGCAAATAACAGAACAATGGTCCTTATGTATAAAAGGGCTAAAAAGTTATACTTTGTTTTCTCAGATCCAAAGTACAAGATGTGGTTCGAATGGATTTACGACATTGGCAAGGGAGCCTTGGAGTGAAAACCTAGAGAGGAAGCGAGGAAACTGCCAGAATATAACGAGGTTCACTAATTCACTTGTTTTGTTTTCGCTGTTTGCTAGTTGCAACTTGTGTCTTTATATTGGCGTTCCAATTTGTCTGACTCCTGTTTGGTTTCTTTTATATTTGTTTAAATTGATACACAATGAAGTCATGACTCTTTCATTAAGCTCACAAGACTTTTTGGGGATTTTCAAGCCACCAGAAGCTAAATATTTGTCCTCTGATCAGGATGACCCATCTTCAAACAAATCGTTGATCCTAGATTGGCTTTCCGAGATTATGAGTAATTACAATAATTACAATGAAGAGATACAAGAGCCATCTTTGAGAGTAAAAAACTCTCTAAGAAACATTGGTGTTGGAAATGAGGAGCTATTTGATAGCTTGCTTGAAATCACAAGAATGAAATTGAATAATCAAAGTTCTCAACTATTGGACCAATTACTTAAATCCAACGACAACTTAAATGACTTGAAACTTTTATTTCACTGGATAGTAAACACTAAAAATAGACTTGATTATTGCTGTAACTTGATAAATTTAGTCCCTGAACAGAAAGAATTAATAGAGAGAGCTTCGAATGCTATTTTCCAACTGATAACA